>LR990866.1:9211956-9811956 GCA_905163395.2 Endotricha flammealis
GGCAGCGGTAATGCTGGCTGAGGCACAACTGGCGCGCGCCCAGGCCGTAGCCGAGAGCGAGGATGACACGGATGAAGAGGACGACGGCGGCGCGTCCGTCGCTAAGGTGAACAGGTGGCTTCAGCAACAGCCACCGGGCGACGCAACGCAGCCACCACCAGCCACCACAAAGGAAGAATGTAGCAGCAGTGCCAAGCCTGCCAGGGGTGAGGGCGCCTTCGACTTCGGGGAACTAGCGAAGGCCATCACCATGGGAATGAAGCAGGGGGCCACAAGGATGCCTACCCACTGCCAGGACCTACCTATCTTCAACGGGAACAGTGGAAATTGGTTGGAATGGAGAGCCATCTTCGAGGATACGTCATCAAGCTTCTCCGCATCAGAGAACGTGGTGAGACTCCGACGCAGCTTGAAGGGCGTCGCAGCAGAGGCAGTCAGCGGGTTGTTGATTCGTCGACCCGAACCCGAGGAAGTACTGACTGCGCTCGAAAGGCGATTCGGAAGACCAGGTGCCCTCATAGAGTTGGAAGCTGAGAAGATCAGAAGGCTGCCACGACTAGCAGACTCACCGAGGGACATCTGCATCTTCGCATCGCAAGTGACCAATATCGTAGCGACGATGGAAGCTATGAAGAGCATACACCATTTGCACGACACTGCGATGGTGCGCACGATATTGGAGAAGTTAACTCCGGCGCTTCGGGAGAAGTGGTATGACTACGCAGCGGTCAAAGAAGATGGCATCCCCGACATGAAGAGGATGGCCCTCTTCCTGGGAGTAGAGGCCGACAAGCGGACGGAATACGCACCACCGGAGCGCGCCGGAGACATCAACATAGCGCAGCCAGCAGCGAGACGCCGCACGGAGCGGGCGTATGCGGCGCGCGACACAGAAGCGGAGAAGGAGTCGTGCCCACTCTGCAAGGCGGATCACAAGTTTTACACTTGCAGGAATGTGATCAAGGCAACGACACAACAGCGATGGGAGCTGGCGCGCAAGCACAACGTGTGTTTCAGATGTTTAGCAAGCACACACCGACGTTTCCGGTGCCGAGCCGCGCCCTGCGGGCTGCGCGGGTGCCGCCAGCCGCACCATCGTTTGCTGCACGAGGATAAGCCTGCCGCTACAGAACAGCCGGCAGTGGAGCAGACCAACGCCGCCGGGACAACGCAACGAAGACGGCGCGCTTACCTGAAGATAGCGCCCGTCGTGCTCACCGGCGGCAACGGAACGACAGCGGAGGTCTACGCGCTGATGGATGAAGGCAGCACCGTGACCATACTAGACGGCGGCATAGCGGACGCGCTCGCGCTGGACGGGCCTAAAGAGGCAATGCGCGTGCAGGGAGTCGGCGGCGAGGAAACGCAACACACCAACAGCAGGATTGTGAATGTGAAGATACGGGGCGCGCACAGTGACCGCGAGTACACACTCGCAAACGCGCGCACAGTGGACAAGTTGTCATTCACAACACAGTCTATTTTCCAGGACGAGCTAGAGGACTGTTGCCACTTAGACCACCTGCCGCCGCTCACCTATGGAGAGGCCTCGCCAAAGCTGCTCATCGGTCAGGACAACTGGGACCTCATAGTCAGCCGCGAGGTGCGCGCGGGCCGGCGCGACCAGCCGGTCGCCTCACTGACCCACCTAGGATGGGTTATACACGGATGCCGAAGTTCGCGCTGCCACCCCGTCGCCTTTTGTGGGTACATTACGGAGCCGATGGACGAAATAATTAAGCAGTATTTCAGTCTAGATTCCATCGGGATTACGGCGAGGAAAACAAGAAGTGATCCAGAGCAGCGCGCCCTCGCAGTGCTAGATGCGACGAGCCGCCGCCTTCCAGATGGCCGCTTTGAAACAGGACTCCTGTGGAAGCAAGAAGAAGAAGTCATCCCGAACAACTATGCGAACGCATTATCACGGCTTCGCAACTTAGAGAGGAAACTGGATCGGGACGGGAACTTCAATGGGAAGTACACAGAGAGGATCGACCATCTGCTGGCGGCCGGGTACGCTGAGCGAGTCACCGCCGCGCCCACGCCGAAGAGGACTTGGTACCTGCCGCACTTTGCCGTTGTCAACCCAGCGAAGCCCAAGATACGTGTTGTGCACGATGCCGCAGCGAGCAGCCACGGCCGCAGCCTCAACGACATGTTGCTGCCGGGCCCCGACCGCTTGCAATCGCTGCCGGGCGTCGTGATGAGATTCCGACAACACAGTGTAGCGATCTCAGCGGATATAGCAGAAATGTTCATGCAAGTGAAAGTGCGAAAAGAGGACCGCGACGCACTGCGCTTCCTGTGGCGAGGCGACAAACGAGGCGACGCCCCACCGGAAGAGTTCCGCATGACGTCGCTAATCTTCGGCGCGACTTCATCACCATGCACTGCGCTCTACATCAAGGACCGCAACGCAGCTGAACACAGTGAGGAGTACCCTGAGGCCGCGTCCGCCATCGTCCGCAACCACTACATGGACGACTACATCGCAAGCTACGCCGATGTGACAACAGCGCAACAGGTAACGCAAGCAGTCGACACAGTGCATCGGCGCGCGGGCTTCGAGCTGCGCGGGTGGGCGTCCAATGTCTCGGACGCCGTGGCCCCCTTGGCAGCCAGCCGCGCCGATATCACCATCGCCATCGGCGGGAGCGAGCTTGAGAAAACACTCGGCTTGCTCTGGAACACGCAAGAGGACACGCTGAGCTACAACTACGGACAGCGTGCGACGCCGGAAGTGCTGGCCGGCACCCGGACGCCGACTAAGAGGGAGGCCCTGAGCGTCGTAATGTCTTTGTACGACCCGCTCGGGCTAGTAGCTCCAATCACCACACCGGCAAAAAGGTTGTTGCAGGACACATGGCGACACGGCACCGGGTGGGACGAGCCACTACCACCAACACTGCAGGCGAGCTGGCTCAGCTGGCTGGCTGTGCTGCGGCAGCATCAACAGCTGCGCATACCGCGGTGCTACGACATCGAGCCCGCAGAGAGCTACGAGCTACACACCTTCGTCGACGCGAGCGAGGAAGCTTACGCCGCCGCCGTATACTGGCGAATGCGGCGCGCCGACGGGTCGGTGCGGGTCGCGCTGGCAGCTGGGAAAAGCCGCGTGACCCCCCTGAAGCCGACATCGATCCCGCGCCTCGAGCTGCAGGCCGCGCTGTTGGGCGCGCGGCTGGCGCGCTCAGTCACTGACGAGCACGACTTCACGGCGGAGCGTCGGGTCTACTGGAGCGACTCGAGCACGGCGCTAGCGTGGATACGCGCCGAGCCCCGGACGTTCAAAACGTTCGTGGCCCACCGACTCGCCGAGATAGAAGACATCACAAGGAAAAGCGAGTGGCGTTGGCTACCCTCAGCCGAGAACGTAGCCGACGACGCCACCCGTGCAACACCAGCGGACTTCGGCGCCGGGCATCGGTGGTTCCATGGGCCCGCGTTTCTACGCCGGCCGGAAGAAGAGTGGCCCGCCGAGCGAGAGAAGCCCGCCGCCCGCATCAACACTGGAGAAGAGAAGGAGTTAAGCTGCGCCGCCGTCGCGACGCCGCCTGGAGGACACTTGCCAGACGTCCGACGCTTTTCGCGTTGGCCGCGCCTATTGCGCGCCACTGCGCGAGTACTACAGTTCATCGAACTTTGCAGATCACATGTTGCAACAGTGGCCGCGACCCGCCGCAAGCGAACGCGAGCCAACGCAGCGAGTGACCCCACATGGACAGCGGCGCGATCCCGCGCCGACGCCGCAGCAACACCCCGAGACATCCAACCTGCTGCGCGGAGCCACGTGCCACTAGAGGCGCGACACCTTCTCCGCGCCGAGCAGCTGTGGGTGTGCGCTGTACAGCGCGACAGCTTGGCTGACCCGAGCCGGCTGGCGGCCCTCACCACATTCCGCGACGGAAGCGGAATAGTGCGAGTGAAGTCCAGAGTGAGCGCCGCCGCCGACATCACCGAGGATGCAGCAAGCCCAATGTTGTTGTGCGGGGACCACCCGTACAGCAAGCTGTACATACAACACGTGCACGAAGAGCTACACCACGGCGGCACCGAGATCGTCGTCAACGAGCTGCGACAGCGGCTGTGGATTCTGCGAGTGCGGCCTGCGGTGAAGAACGTCATCAAGAGCTGCCCGCGCTGTCGCCTGTTGAAGGCGAAACCCGCGACACCTCTCACGGGTGACCTACCTCACGCGCGCCTGGCTCACCATGCGCGCCCGTTCACATTCACCGGCCTTGATTATTTCGGGCCATTTGAAGTCACCGTGGGGCGACGTCGAGAGAAGAGGTACGTCGCGCTCTTCACCTGCATGACATCACGCGCCGTACACCTGGAGGTCGTCGCATCGCTCAGCGCAGACTCAGCTGTGGCCGCCCTGCGCCGCTTCTTTGCGCGCCGCGGCCACCCGACTGAAATCTGGAGCGACAACGCGACGTGCTTCAAGGCTGCCAACAAGGAGCTCAGCGAGGCAGCGGCCGCCGCAGTGCAAGCGGTGGCCGCGCTCCGCGAGGCAGCAACAGCACGACGCATCACGTGGCGCTTTCAGCCCCCCGCCGCCCCGTTCATGTGCGGCGTGTGGGAGAGGCTGGTGCGCACGGTGAAGACAGCACTGCGCCACACCCTGCACGTGAAGTACCCGAGCGACGAGACGCTCGCCACCCTGCTCGCCGAGGCTGAGCACACCGTGAACTCCCGCCCGCTGACACATGTCGCGGTGGGACCCGACGACGCTGAGGCCATCACGCCCAACCACATTCTGTTGGGCGCGAACTCGCACTCACCATCGCCTGGCGTCTTTCATGCCGGCGACCTAACGGCGCGCCAACACTGGCGGCGCGCGCAGTACCTGGCCGACGAATTCTGGCGCCGGTGGCTGCGCGAGTACCTTCCGCTGCTCCAACACCGGCGGGAGACGCACACCCGCGGGACAACACCGAAGGAGGGCGACGTCGTGATCATTTGCGACAACAACTTGCCCCGTGGGACATGGCCGCGCGGACGAGTGACGCGGCTCTTCCCCGGTGCAGACGGCGAGGTACGAGTCGTCGACGTCACCACCAGCAACGGCAACGTGTTGCGTCGCCCGACCAAGAAGATCGTCGTGTTGCCAACAGGAGATCGCGAAGCGACGGCGGGAGAATGTACACGACGGCTTAGTACATAAGCACTATGTAACGTAACGGCCTATTATGTAAATATTAAAAATAAGTTGTGAATCGAGTATATCGATAGGTTGTCTCGCTCGCACGCGCCTGGCAGCGCTGCGACTGGCTGGGCCCGTGCGAACCAAAAGTAAATACACGTTTTTTCCGATAATTCGCTATTGAATTGAACATTAATTGCGTGATACGTAATGGTTGGGAAGTAAGGTGTCCATTTCCAATAAGAATGTTCAATAAAAGCTAAAATAAATTTGTATTTATACGGCACGTGTAGGAAAAAACCGGTTTGAACCGGTTCCTTACACGTGCCAACTTCAAGAGGTCAAAAAAGGTACTTCTACTAAGAATATAAGGAAAATGTTTGTTGTTCTATACACGTAGACTATAGAACTCTGTTGTGAACGTAATTTTATTAAGAATAAATGAATTTTGTGTTTTCGTGCTTCGGGCGAAAATAGTATAAATATGAGGCCAAATTTGATACGGTAGTCAGTCGCCGAATAGCCACCGATAAGGAACAAGTATCCCGCCCGAAGCACAAGCGCTCTTACCAAGAACAAAGAAAAAGTTTTATTTTACCTAGAAGTTTAGAGTCAGTTTTTTATTAAGTATTAGAGTCAGTTTTTTATTTTCCAAGTATTTAACGTAGAGTCACATATTCTTCAATAAACACCTAGTATACAGTCCACACGCGTAATAGACGCAAAACAAGTGACCGAGGGAGCATCCAAGTCGTTTATCACGATTAGCTCTTATCAGAGCTGGGTCTCCGGATAGGTAGGCATCAAGTCTACAGATAGCATCATATGTGGAGTGGTCCGGTCCTCCACACTGTTTTTAAACTAAAATTATTTTTATTAAAATTTGCAGTATATTGTATTTAATACAAAAGCAATGACAGTGACGAGGGTTTATAGTTAATAATTACATCACAGTTAAAATAACCCGCCGTCATCACGGCTGGATAATTATCACCCCGTATAATTACCAGCTGCAGATGTTACTTCGCACTGGTTATAAACGTCAATTTTCGGTTTGAATTTCAATAATTTCATAATCGAAGATTTTCCATTGTATTTTACTGTGAAAAATCAGTCCAAAATCGTTCAGTTGTTTGTTATTTATGCAATGTTTCATAAATGAAAATAGTACCTACATTAATTTTAATTTAATTTAACATTACATCACAAGGTGAAATTATTTTACTTCAAAGAAAAATGCGCAAGTCTCTAAATAATAAAAGAAACCTCTCTAAAAAAGTCTACTTGCACTTTAAGGGTCTAAGTAGTGCATTGAGGAGAAATTGACTTTCCTAAGATAATTTTTCCCCTATTTTTTCACCTCTAGTGAAATAATTTCCATAAAAATAAAAATTTATGACGTTTTCTCATTTTTTTCTTTTTCTCATTCCTATTTGAAACTGACAGTACAGACCGTTGCAAATGACTAAACAACTTCATAGTTGTTAAACTTTATTTGATCATTCATATGATCAAAGTATTTGAGCGCTCTGAGTTGATAATGACATTATGTAAATTGCTATTATTATTAATTCTTTATTTCAGGCAAACACAGTGTTTACATAAAAGATGTTAAAAATAAACAAAGGGCTGATAGATACTTTTAAAACTAAAATACATATAATTATAAAAACTTAAAATTAAAACTAAAAACTTAAAAACTAATTAACACGCAGTATCGGTCGCGTTTTTTTCTGGGTGTTCGGTAGCCGACCTCGGTAACGCCGGAACATGTCACCCTTCGGCCAGAATTCATCACTCATATAGGTCGACAGCTGTTCGGTCGGAACTCGCACCACGAAGGAATAAAATTCACTTGGTGGCGAGAGACTAACCGTTCGACCTTTAAGGTGAGGTTCGTCTTCACTAGTATATACTCTACGACATCTTCGTCCTTCGTAGAGTAATGTAGACGGAGACGTAAAGCAGCGTCGTTGGTGTTGCCGGACGCAGCAGGTGACTTGGTTCTGTTGGTGCTACTCCGCACTTATTTCGGGAAGACGGCCTCTTTTTTCTCTCCACTTTCGTGAAGCTATCCCCATCGCACTGGACTCTTGATGGGACCAGTGGCACAGTCCTGCAGGCGATCACGCTTGCTTCCTCTCTGCGTATATTTCTTTTACGCAGGAATGTTAGTTAATACTTTTCTAATAACTAGGTGTTTTGATCCTTTTTTTTCATTCCTATTCTAATTTTGAACGTACTACTTGCTAACCAATAAGATGTATCGTCAACAAATATGTCATCAAGAACGCATTATGATCAAATTTTGACAGAAGTTGTCAATGGTTAGACATTGCTTTACCACGATTGTTCCGTTTTCCACAATTAATTCGATTAGGACAAGACTTGGAGTATTATGTAGTTGACAGGGGCAGCGTGATAAGGGTTAACTTTTTAGGTATTTATCATTCCTATTGTCGCTCAAAGCTTTGTTTCTATAATTATTAACGATATAATTAGACTGTTTTGTTGTAAATAAATGTCGTGTTGTTTATGGGGAACTGAAAAATGATATCATTATGTTTACACTCCATTACCTTTTAAGGTAACATTTATTAATTATTTTACAAAAAATATTACAAGGTTAGTACAAAATTAGAATAGCTACTTTTTTTTTGCAACCATTTGTTCCCACTGCAAGGCAATGGCCTCCCCTCAACTTTTCCAACTTTCTCTTGACTGGGCCTTTTCCGGCCAGTCATTCAGTTTCCAATGCGTGGAAATGCGAATCCATCTATGGGGAGACATTTAAATTATTATATTATATATTACATAGCGTAGATACAGAGGTCAATTAGGATTGCGTTAGACAGGGAAGAGTAAAAGAAAATAAAGAAAGAAGAGTCTTTACCAAAAAGTGAGACATCAAACGTTTGATAAGTACCTATTGGTACTGCAACATAATGCTCACAACTTGAGTGCCAAACTGCCAATACTTAGTATTACAGGTATTTAATAAGTGAACAAAATAATTTAACGCTAAATATTGGCACTCGAGCTACTTGTAGCCAATAAACATAAATTATGTAAATCTATATTTATAAAAGAAAGTCGTGTTAGTTACACTATATAAAACTCAAGTACGGCTCAAGCTATTAGCCTCAAAGTATTGGTGGAGAGTTGGAGAGGTAGCTTAGAACCAGGAGAAGAACATAGGATAGGATAGGGTAGTGCCTCTAAGGAGGAACAGAGTTCGCTAGGTCAGCTAGTACTTTTATAAAATGCACAATCATGCTACCATACCTATATACCTGTAAATTATTTATTAAAGTTCATTTTGACAAAATGAACTGCTCCCTGTATCCAAAAAGACACAAAGGTAGACTAGGAAACTTTTATGAATGAAAATTCTACAAAGAGTTCAAAACTTCCCGTTTTACAAACTATATGAATTTCAGCACGTGGCACAAGTTTCATACAAGTTTCAGAATTGTACTATTTAAAATTTGTAAGAAAATAAAATGTTTAATTTTGAAAAGTTTATAGTTTACTTCTGGAGAAGCGAATGCGCATCCCACTAATATATTTATTATTATAATATTATAAAGGCGACAAAATGTGACATATTGCCCACACACGCTCAAATGGCTGGGCCAATTTTTATGATTTTTGGTATGTAGGTAGTTGATACCTCGGATTAACACTTGGGTTACTTTTTATCCCGAAAAGTACGCGATTCCCGTAGGATTTGGTCAAAAGTCTGATATAGATGGCGCTGCTGGGCATAAATATACGCAAACGAAGTTGCACGGGTTTCGCTAGCTATGTATATTTACTGCTGAGCGCCAGCCGCTCGGGCGCGCTTTTTCTTACGACGACGACGTGCTTTAGAAAAATAATTATTTCAGACTGAAAACAATACTTTTACTGTAAAAAATACAGCCTATATCAGAAGGGGATAATGTGGCTAAGTGGCTAGCTAATATTGAAATAATTATTGCATTAGGTGAAGTAAATTCACATCTAGGCCGGCAGCGCATTTGCGATTCCTTCGGTATTATCCGGATACTCATACATCTGTATCAGATTCTAAATTTATCATAATTTAACTATATGTATGTTCGATAAAAAATGTTGACCTTTTTTAAAAGAAAACTCATACGCTCGTTTAAATATTCTTACAAACATAAAACTGAAATACCCAATTTATTACTGTTAATAGTCAATGAAAATAAACAAAATATTCACGTATATTTTGAAAATCTTTACAGTAATAATGAACACCTGAATAATATTGTCATGAATAAATTTTATATCAAGAACGAACCACACTTCAAATACAATGGGTGCCTATCTCCATTTTGTCGATTGCTTTTGAATACGGGAACAAAACATTTGACATAGACTGAGTCAATAAAACGATTTGTACAAAAAATCAAGTCGGTAACCCCCTTTCAGGGAGCCACTCAAACGATCTCGCAATACAAACAAACAGGACTTTTCTGAATCCGGTTCATTTGTTAAAGTAATAAATTAATGGAGGGCCGCGTAAATTCAACTGCCGTATTTCTAAGACTCGCATTTTTATTTCCAAAATGGCCACCGTAAAAAAAGTGCTACCTTCCTTATTGCGTATTTATTTAAATTCAAGTAATTAAAGCTTTACCGTTCCAGATAATAGATTTATGTTTTTGTTAATTTCACAAGTAATTAAGTGGATTTATTCGTCATTTGATACATTAATATTTAGCCTTTAATCAAAAGTGAAATATAGATAAATAGATTTAATGCAAGAAATTTGGAAAAACGTCTCGTTTATCACTATACATAAATACACTAGATGTAATACATAATTATTATAACTATAAATGAAACCTTACGCTCTGCTCTCTTAGTTTAAAACGAATAAAAATATTTGTTTTACCAATTAAAGGGTTTAACTAGCTGTTTCTCTCGGCTTAGCACATTGACGTGACTTGGACTAACGACTGACTAACCTTCAATAGACGGAACCACTTAACATGTCCTCAAAAGCACCGCAAGCAATTTTCCAAACCCATCCAAATTGTGGATAAGGTTGTCGATGCTTAACTTAAGTGTACATTCAGTTTTGACACGCGCCATTGCGCTTCTTATTCTTCCGGCTTTTTCATTTTATCCCTTATACGTTACAGTTTGTGACACTTCCACACCATTTGTAGCACTTGCATGACTTGCATCCGAATTCAAGATTGCTCTCGATTTAGTCCATTATTGTATTAAATTGCAGAAATAAACACCACGTGTTGCATACAGGTATCCATTACCATAGTGAAAATTGCTTCAAATATTACTAGACTAATGCGTGGATATAGTCGTAAGGCGACACTATACTTTCATAACACGATCTCCGTGGCATAATGGCTACCACGCAAGACCGCCACCCAAGAGGTACTCGGTTCGAATCCCGGTCGGGTCATGATGAAAAACTTTTTCTGATTGGCCTCGGGTCTTTTATGTATGTAGTTGTTATAAAATATAATATCGTTGAGTTAGTTTCCCAGAGTCTCGAACTTATTTTGTGGCTAGCTCAATCTGTGTGATTTGTAAAAAAAAATATAACAGCTGAGTAACAGAACTCAAAGCCTAGACACTTAGTTATTATAAATGACACAAATTCTTTAAAACTTAAAATGTGTCATTTGGAAGATAATTTTGTAGATGAGGTTTTCATTCCAGGCTCTGAAGAGGAAGTATAGGAGGAAGATAAAAGTATACTGACTTATAGAAAACACAAATTTAAAAAATGACAAAGTTTCAAGTCCGGGAGGTCGCACTATAGGGGGCGGGTAGACATTGAATAGAAATAGGTGAGTACTAATTACATTAATTTTAATTGTATTTTGGGACTAATAAAATTTTCCTATGAGACGATAAACGAGTTTAACTTAAATAATAATAGAACGACGGAAGTACATACGACGAAAATTATAATTATATATTTTTTAAATATAATTTTCGTAGAAAGGAAATCGACAGGATTGCTCGTATATACGAGAAATCAGAAGGAAAAAATATAATATTATAATAATAGAAACTGTTCTATTATTATAATATTATATTTTAATGGCCAGCAATATAAGCACTTAGACCCATACGCACTTAAATTCAGTAGATCGCGAGTCACGTCCGACAGTGTTATTAGGTCTGTCGACCTCAAGTCGCCAGATGGCTGTAAGGTCATCTCGGTAGAAATTACTATTATTATTATTTTTGGGAAACTTAGTGGTAAATAGTGAATCGCAATTACAGAAACCGTAATAAGGATTAATAATAATATTTCTAATAAGAAAAGTTATTTTTTGTTTTAGTTAATTAAATAAAACTTGATCCATTTGTTTATAGTAAGAAAATTTGACTAAAATACAGACTTTGATATGGTTGCTGCCCGGTGTATTAATATCTTTTAGAAGCCTAAAACGGATGCCAAGTTTTTAAGTAAGTAGCTTTAAAGTCTAAAAGAAATTCCTTTGTTTCCCAATAATATAAATATAGATCCTATAAAAAGAAATCCTCTTTAATCTTAATAAAACAAAAGTTTCTCGTAAACAATTTTATACTCTTTAGAGATTTTAACATTAAAAGGGACAGAGTCGAAAAACAATTTTTAAAGGAAAAAACAAAGGGCAGCTATAAAGTGTTAGCTTGAAAGAAAACACACAACCTTGGCGAACGTTTAAAACACCTGATTTAATAAAGCCAGGATAAAAGAGGCTTTGGCTTCAAGCATTTTGTGTGTTCTTAGTTTTTTTTTTCACGCCGCGCTGAAATTTAATTTTCTCCAAAGAAAATAATACGAGGTATTTATAATTATAATCATTTTCTTTTTAATTTTCTAATAAGCTGTTTTGATTGCAGATTTTCTTGTCACACAATATTAAATATACAACAGTGAAAATAAATATTCGAGGTTACTGTAACCTATGAAATAATTCGAATAGTACTAAATTAATTTAATTTATCTGAGGATGATCTTCTACAAATTATCATACTATCATACATATGTCATATTCATATATCATATTATAAATGAGAAAGTGAGTTTGTTTGTTTGTTATTCCTTCACGGCTTGACTAAGCAGCCGATCTTTATGTAAATTTGTACACATATTGTCAGGGGTACAGAGCCCAACAAGGCTATTTATCCCGTGAAAGTATGTCATTCCAATGGGGTTTTTACTACTATAGATGGCGCTGCAATTCGCAATTGCTGGCCAACAGATGGCGCCACAAGTCGCGCTATGGGTTGTTTTGTTGTCATCATAAAATTAAACGCGAGCGAAGCCGCGGGGAAAAGCTAGTAGTTATTAATTCAAATTTGAGTAGTAGGTCTACATAATACATTAATGTTTATGTAAGCTTTAACAAACTATCAACTAACTTAATTAACTACCTACTAAGTTTTTTTCAATTCTAATTCAAAACTTGTGTAAAGGTTTTCACAAACACGTTCTCTTGTCAGAGTATACAGTGTAACAAATGATTTGTGTAAATTAATCTACTCAATATACTACTACTATTTCGTAAACAAAAGCAAAATTATTAAATGACCACTGGTAAAAGAAATGGCGTCTAATCTATACATTTAAATGCTTTGTCCTGAATTACTGATAGATGCACAGCATAAACCTCTGATGATAGGGACCTGACACTTGGAGGGTCTGTTCTTCGTATTACATAGGCATCCGGATAAGAAAGGATTTCCAAAATTTTCACGGTATACACGCAAACGAGAGGAGCTCGATGGCGTCGCTGTGTGTCGCACTCTAATATGAACACGCAAGTTAAGCGACGTCGACACTAGCCAGCGTTTGGATGGGTTTCGTTATCTCGAGCTTCTCCGCGCTTCGAAGGGGAACGTTAAGCCGTGTCGGTTCCGGCTGTTGTCGATCGATGACAGTCGTTAAGCCAAGTCGGTGGCCTTAGGGCGGTATGAAAACACCGGCCTCTGCCAATCCGCATTGGAGCAGCGTGGCAGAGTACGCTCTAATCACATTCGATTGAAGGGAGACCCGTATCTCAGCAGTGGGATGATTATGGGTTGATATGATGACACGCAAACGAAGTTACACGTTTTTCGCTAGTCATTTAATCAAACTATTTCATCAATTTGTTATTCCCGTTGTAACATAACAAAAGATAAAATCCCAATGGCAACCAACATTCAGGTCCATACTCTATTATATGAAGTACAAACGACATTATTTCACAAATTGACCAATTTACGGCGCTGTACTGTCTCTGGCACCTGGTGCTCATTGAGGGAGTGTCGGGACGCGAAAGTGTAATTTATAGCAATTTCTTGACATAACAGCTTGAGGCTAAATTGTATCAACCACCTTTTCTTTTAATAGTATTAAAGAAGAAAAAAACATGTTGTGTTACGAATTAGCCATTAGACTTATGGCTAAATAATTATTTTTAATAATTACTTTATCATTTTTATTACATCTGTGATCTTGTCTTTTATTCTTCCAGCCAGATCTAATTTACTCACTTAATACAATATATAAATAATTAGGCAATAAGGTGTAGGATATGTGAGTCAGTCAGAATATGATTTTTCGAAATTCCAGCTGGAAAGAGAGATTTGAGAATCTTCAGGTCTGCAAGTATGTCATAGATTACAGTCACTTACATTATACTATTTTAAAGTCTAGAGAAGTCACTAAAATAATTAAATATTTTCTAAACATGGCGTTCTCTAAAAAACTAAGGTCGAATCCCGAGTAAGTTGAAACCTCAAAGGTGCTGTTTTATTTGACCTTACTTATATCCAAAGTTAGTTTTCGCATTTTTATACGCAGATAAATCGTTTCAATTTAACGCCCACAGTTTATTAAAATACGTGCACAAAGTTCATTACTGCATTAAAAGTTTTTACGTATATTCATCCTATTAATATTATTAATGTCAAGTTTATATGACTGATTTACTTTTTCACGTATAAGGGCTGGACGGCTTTCGGCGTCGGTGAGGTATTAATTAAAATTAAGTACATACATTGTACCTTTATATTTTTGTTTGATTTATTGGTAGGTGATTTATTGACGGGTCTATTTTCGTAATAAACAGTCAAATCAAAAAATATATAATGTAACAGGAGCCCAAATGTACAGTCAGGAGCACGCCGAGCTTTGGACTTGCAGTACAATTTTGGCTCTTATGTATGACATAGAACTTAAGAATGGTACAAAATCCGATATGTAAGGTCGACCTGCTCTTGACTGTACAATGCACTAACAGAGGAAATTATCCAATCACAGAGCTTAAGCATATTAAAAAATCGTTTAAAAAAATTTGTTATTGAAAATATTTGAGTAAGAATTGTATTTTTGATTGTTCTGGCACTACACATTATTATTATGTAGTCTAATTCCTGGATGCAGTTGTTTTACATAATATTTTGTAATACTTTGTTTCTCATTAACAAGTGAACTGTAATGTGTAGTTATGGTTTTAGTTCAGAGATGGTGCGGTTCAGGATTTGACCATTCTTGAATCGCGCTATAGTTTCGTTTTTCGCAATGTTATATTAATAAGTTATTTTTACTTTGACAAATAAACATACCAGCTCAACAGATCATAGGTGTAGTTTAATTTAAACCTTAACACACCCCCAACAAAGTGCAATTCAGTTCAAAGTTGGTGTTTGAATCAAACACCAAGTTCGGTGTTTTACACGAATCTATTTTGCTCATACAATTTTATAAAACGAGCGAGCGAGATCAGCGAGGTAACGATTGAGTTAAGACTAGATTTTAATCGATTTCTGTTTAATTACGAGACTTACCTCAAGACTTAAAATAAATTTCAACTCGGTGTGTGAAGTCATGTGTATCGCTTACTTTGATGTTAGAAGATTGTTGATTAATTTAGAAAAAAATCCTATAAGCCATCATTAAATGCAAAATCATAATCCCAGAAAGTTTGAGTTGTATGAAAGTGTATGAACGATCTTTGTGTTCAACGAGCATGTAATCTGAAAGATGGTAGACAGAACGCAATAAGCTTATCAGACTACGGCTATCATGTCTAAATGTACTTATTTTTCGATAAAAAAGCGAAATCGATCACCGTATAAATTAACTTTTCGTGATGGAAATCCGACTCCACAAAAACTCATAACGTATTCAATAGGTACTCTCTCATAGATGTAAAACAAAATAGACGACTCTAGTGTAAGTATGGTACAGGTGCATACATTGCAAGTCATAATGTTAATAAAAAGAATATTTCCGAAGCAAATCTTTCTTTTCTCGGTTTCAAATTTATTCTTTTCAATTTTTGAAATAATAATTCGGTTTAGCGAATTGCACAATTTTTTTTAAAGATGACACATTAATCTTTTAAGCTATCTTTCTTCCTTCTTAATTCGACAGCGTCAGATTATAATAATATGTGTTTTTAATTTAAATTTTTAATTCTGCAACTTACCATTATTGTCATGTGAATCAAAAATATATTTATGTAAGCATGCGTGATATTTCATTCTGACGTTTTCAGTGATCGGCACTTTATATGAGTTCTAATTTCAATGATCGGCTAACAAAATAATATAAATCTAGTATTTTATGCTGCATTATAAGTAAGTTCTCGAGATTCTGTACGGTTTTGTCTAATAATTATTTCGTGCCTTTAATATATTTAACCATTACTAATAACAAAACATCTGCAAAACTTTAAACACATATAATTTTTTATTTTTTAAACTTATCTAAGTAAAGTTTAACTACAAACTTGTTTAAATAAAATAGCTTTTAATTTTATTTTTATTAAGATTTATCAAGAATGACAATGACAAAACAGATTTTATGTTGTTGATGTCACGACAGATGCTAAAATAATAACACCATTGGTTTTCAAAGGCGGAATCTATTTAAATCAAGTCTCTGTAGCTTCCCCATCAGAATTCCCCATAGCATCCGAGATAAAATGCCATGGTATGCACGAACTCTTCCGATATTAATTTTCCATGCCGGATGAAGGCTTTAGGTTTGTTCAGTTGGTTTGGTATTTGGATTATTTCACTACTATTTCTAGTATAGGCGATAATGTTTGCAGTATTACTAATTTAAAATTATATAGATTGAGCTAGCCCCAAAGTAAGTTGGAGTTGTGTTATGGGATACTAACTCATCAATACTATATTTTATAACAAAGAAAGCTGTAATTTGGTATGTTTACGCATATTACCAATGCTAACAAAGTGGTAGAACAAAATAAAAAAATATTTTATTATTTTTTTTGGGTGCGTTTAATCTCTTAAATACATATGAAGATTATTTTTCGATACCTACAATAATTCTGAAACGAATTATTGTAGGTTTATCGTGTCAATTTTCGTTTTGCACAGTGCCCCCCCCCTCTCTCTATCTCTGAAAGTCTTATGTTCAGAAATTTGAAAAAAACAACATGGTAGTCGTTCATAAGCTGAACCTTCAATGAAAACTATTACGGTTAAGTAGGCCATACAAGTTACCGAGTGACGAACTTATAAAAAAATCTTTGATGAAAACTTACAAAATGTGATAGAATATGATATTGGACTCATTTGCAAGCAAGCCAAGCACAGCAAATACGGAACCCTACTCTGTGCGTGTGCCAACATGCACTTGCCCGGTTTAGTTTAAATGTTTTTACTGGAATGTGTATTGTGTTCCTAATTTAAAAAATGTTTCACAAAGGACGGACAAAAGCGTAGCAATCGATTCTTCTTGTCAACGTACTTTAGTAATTAGTGGTCTTTGGTTTTTTTTTCTCTTAAGTCTCTAGCGACGACTAACGAGCTCTGTAACATCGATTGATCGATTGTTCACGAGTTACCGATTGTTTCGTAATCGAGTCATTTGATTTCTGTTCTTGAGGTTCTCTTTTATTCAAAAATTATTTAACGCTGCTGAAATGAAATGAAATCACTATTTAACAAAAATTTTAATTTCTTTAAGATTTGTATTATTAACATAATGACATTAAGTATAAAATAAATTGCATTATAAGTTACTAGCAAACGTACACTTAATATTTACAGCTTTTGTTTCTTTTTTCTAAAATTCTATTTTGAACCCGGTGGGGTCGTTGCCTTATACATATTGGCCATTGTGTTGGCCAACGTGTAGAAATTAGGAGAGCTCCACTTGGGGGAGGTCGGGAGGGTTGGCGACGCGTGAGTATTACCCGGTATTGCAAGCGTCTATAGGCTACGGGCCGTATTGTTTGCCAACTTTGTGGAACAAAAAAAGGAGAAAAGGGATAGACCAGTTGAGCTTATATTTCTCTCACTCGCCAAATAAAACGAATTGCTGCTTCACTCCGATATTTTGTGAGAAGATAAGTAAACGGTGGTCCTTTCCCGGTGGTTCTTCCGAGCCATTCCATAAATGCTCTGCTACTCCAAATTGTGATAGTTACTAACAGTATCGACTAAATCTATAATGTTCGGTAACTAAAAGCATACTTATGTTATCCAGATACAAGCTATAGAGTTGTCTGAAACAGGCAATAAAGCTCCACATACAAGTCTCGTGTTCGCAATACTCGACGTGTTAATGTCAGCCCTTGTACAGAACCGCTTGCGTTTGTGAAAATTTCCTGTATTCTCAATGGATGGGTATGTTATATTTTTTTATGATAGCAGCTTATACGATAATAACATTCAAACTATAAATAATATGACAGGAATTAAGATATTGTCCAGTTTCATACATGGTAATTTAACCAAAGTATATTTATCAGCAATCTAGTATCCATAGTACAAATCTTTGCTTAGTTTGGAACTAGATGGCCTTTTGTGATAGAAAGAATATTTATTTATCTTTTATATTGTAATAATTTCCGAAAAAGATTATTTTGGTTATTTATAAAGCATCTGGCGACCTCCGTGGCATAATGGTTACCACGCCAGACCGCCACGCAGGAGGGTTCGAATCCCGGTCGGATCATGATGAAAAACGAACTTTTTCTGATTGGCCTCGGGTCTTGGATGTTTATCTATATATGTATTTGTTATAAAACATAATATCGTTGAGTTAGTATCCCATAACACAAGTTTCGAACTTACTTTGGGGCTAGCTCAATCTGTATGAATCTGTATGACGAAAATATCCAAATATAAAATATATCAACTAAAAAAATACAATAAATGCATGAAAGTTATTTATCTTTATAAAAAAAATATTTTATTTTATTTTTAAAAAGATAAATATCTTCATGCATTTATTGTATTTTTTTTAGTTGATATTTTTTATATTTGGATATTTTCGTCATAATAATAAAAAATCGAGAGCATGCATGGTGCAGCGAAAATTTGGCACACGTCCATCCATCCGAAAGCGTGGGAGCGCACTGATTACCTTGTGTCCAGTCACCCGCTATCCGGAAATTACGTAATTGACGGAAAATTGCTTGTGACTTGGTGGAAATACACTCAAATTAAAAAACCAAGCTACAAATAAGTAGATAATATTATTGCCTATGTATTAATGTAAATTTTACACGAATCGATGCATAAATACCCAAGTTGAATCGCATTCTTTCTTTGATTACTAGGTTCCTTAAATATTTTATTACTCCATAAATATTCAGTAATTTCAAATTTCGAGCAGCATAAATGTAGTACAATGATTATAGCACAACATATATTTTTTGGTGGTTATTCGTTATGGTAGCTAGGAGTAGAGACAACTTGAAAAACAGCAAAATTTTAGCGAAATTTGTTGGTACGGCCTATCTCCGGTTGTTTGCTCTCATCTCCGTTTTGAACCTAAACCGAATTCAGTGAAAGCATCAACATTTTGCGCGCGAAAAAAAATGTGTCAGGATCTTAATAAATTAAGGGACATTGTGTTATTTTTTTAATACAAATTGTTAGCACGCGATGGACTTTAAGAAAAATGCCGTTCCTGGTCCATTGTTGTCAGCTGCGTGTAGTAAGTTTCGTCACGAAAAGTCTGTGATACATTGATTCTGATGCTTAATCTTCATTATACGCCAAAAGCATCTTTCCTCTATAACACATCATGCGGCAGTCAATAGCACATCGGTTTCATACATGTCATTTTTTTGTATTAGTATTTTATTTTAGTATAATCGTATTTTTGTATTAGTTAAACGCGCATAATAACGTCCGTTTTTGCTTCAACATTTTCAAAATGTCAGATTCAATTGGTGGCGCTGTAAACTTCTATTATATTTTTTTTTTAAACTTATTTCATAATTCCGCAACTCCTTAGCAAATCCCGACAGTGAAACATTAACCAATCCTGTAAATAATAAATGCACGATGTAACAAAATTAACTTAATTGACCGTCTGCTGAAATGAGTAACATTATTTCCATTTTATTTAAGGAAACAGTTTCGAAAATTTCCATAAAAGGAACATCGTGGGAACACCGATAGCCAAAAGCAAAAGGTCACTAATTGCACCATATTTCATTCCCTCGGTTGACACTACAATTTCGTAACGTTAATTAGAATATATGAAAAAACGTTTTAATGTTCCCGTTGAGTTTAAAAAAATCATGTCACAGTAAACTATTATTTAGTATTGTTATTTATTCATCCATCATACAATCATGATCGACGACAAATTATGAAAAAGAACAATAAAAACACATCAAAGTAATTATACATTTAGAACAAACAGTGCAATTCTGTTCCGTCATGGAACATTTTTATTTTTAAAATAATTGTATGTTTTTTTCAGTAAACTACACTAAACTAACAAGCAAACCCAATCAGCGTTTTTGACTTCATCGCATTCAAACTGACATAAAGGAAAATGCTGTTTTAGAAGATAACTTATAACGGCCATTCTTCGATTAGCTAGATTTTGTGCGTCCGGGCTTGTATATTCGTATTATTATCAAATTCAAAAAGGGAAATATTTTTATATGTTAGTTAGCATCCATGTCTAGCTGGTAACAAAAACATAGGCCCCGATTACATAGTTATCTGGCTAAATTAATTTCACAAACCTCTGTTCTCTAAGCACCGTGCCCTGTCGGCACCCCAAAATGTGGTTAAAACTTGCTTGTAACTTTTATGATGTACGGATTTTATTTTTTCCATTCAACATTTTAATGAGTATTAGGCAACGGGTATCACATGAAAAAATATCCACTCAATAAAATCAGTCTGTAAATAATTATCATTGAGTAACCGCATGTCTGAACTAAAGTTATAATTGCCGTGACGTTTTCTTTTCGAGGGTGCACATTCCTAATTACGATATTTGGCACATAACTACTTGTACACGTCTCAAGCCCTCAGTTTCTGCCGCGGTCTTGCAGCAGGTGCAGGTCTTTTACGTTAGTGTATAAGTCAATGAAGCACGTTAGTATATAATTACCGTATCCTTCGTTCAAAACTTTTCTAATTACCGTGTACTTAATTTTATACTAGATTGGTTAAGGTAGACTCTAATTGCTTATATAAATAGAGACAGTGCTTTGGTCTCAGTACAGTGTTGTAATGCAGTATTTCAATACTCTGTAGGTTTTCGAAAATTTTATGAAAAATCGGCGTTTTCTAATTACCGTATACCAATTACCATGTATTTCTAACTACCGTTGTATGAAATTATTAAACTTTTGCTGTGCCGATTTAGTTCCAAACTTCTTCCATTTCCTCAGTTACTCCCGCTACTTTCATGTCATTTCTCACGCTCACTTCACTCCATCTCTTTTTTGGCCTACCCCTGCCCTTCCATCCATCCACATTCATTCTTGGCACCCTCTGGGTCACATGACTGTCCAGACTGTCCACCCTGCGCATCATATGGCCAAACCATCTCAGTCTCTGACCTCTCTTATCGGTTACAGGCGCCACCTTTAAACTCCCCCTTATGTGTACATTCCTGACTTTGTCCCTTCTCGTCACTCCACACATCCAACCACCTCAGCATCCTCCAGCAACATAACCCGAAGGAATAAGTATGGACTGAGCGTTGAACCCTACATCAACAGAAAAGCATTCTGTTGTACTGACGCGGGACCCGGTCGTAGGCCGACGCGGGACCCGGTCGTAGGCCTTTTCGAGGTCCACGAATACCATATGTAGGTTTTTGTGTGCTCTTTTGTACTTTGTTGTGCCTCCATTATTTTCTCCCACAGCTTTAATGTGTGTGACATCAAGTTAATCCCCCTGTAGCTATTGCACTCCTGGACATCCCCCTTTCTTTTAAAAATAGGTACCAAGGAACTGTCTTGCCATTCCTCTGGGATGACATCCTGAACCAACAATTCATTAAGAAACAAAGTGAGCCACTTGCATCCATAATCCCCTAGAACCTTCCAGACTTCTATTGGTATTGTGTCCGGGCCAACTGCTTTTCCATTCTTCATTTTCCTCAAGGCGTTCTTTACCTCTAATTCATCTACCTTAGCTATCATGCCTATATCTATGTCATTAAGTTTTCTTTTCCATCATAATCATTCTCAACATTAAGTAATTTTTCAAAATATCCCTTCCATCGGTCTCTAATGTCACTATCTTTTACCAATGTTTTACCGCATTCGTCTTTCACACATTTTACGTGACAAATGTCTTTCGATCTTTGATTGCGCTGTTTAGCCATTCTGTATAGTTTTTTCTGACCTAGTTCATTATCTAATTCATTATATACTTTTTCTTCTACCCCGAATTTGGAACTCGCAACCACCACCTTTGCCCGTCTCCTCGCCTCGTTATACCTCTCCCTCAATTCAGTTTTCCTATGATCATGTCACGTAACTCTGCCATTCCTTGAATGCACTCTTTTTGATTTTTAATGCTTTTTGGACACTTTCGTTCCACCACCACGTTTCCTTTTCAATTTTCGCCCACCTCGCGTTTCCCCAAGGACTTCTTTTGCAGCAGTTCTTATTGCTTTAGCCATTTCCTTCCAATTAGCATCAACATTCATACCTCTTATCGTGTAGTTGTGTCTATACATGTTATACATGTCATTTTTATTATTATTTTAAATAGACATAATGATCTTTTCTAATTACCATTACATTAAGTAATAGATTTATCTAATTACCGTACCCATGAATTGTTTAAGTCTCATTAACTCGGAAACCGCTTTTAATAAACGAATGCCATTTTAATTGTTACATTCGCATGTTTCATGAGTTACATATTTCAATCCTTTTAAAACAAACTAGAGAAAAATAAAAAAGGGTACGGTAATTAGGCGAAGAACGCCTAATGTCGAGAATGACCGATAAGTTAAAATACTCTTCTTCATTTCATGGAATTCTCTTTGATACCAATTTTTGTTTATAGCAAATGACTCTTTTTGACATAATAAAATTTATCGTATTTTTTTTAATTATGTAGGCAATATAAAGTAATAATTAATTATTCAGTAAATATATTTGGGATTAGCCAACCATACCCACCGTTCATTATGTACCCTATTTACTTTTCACAACAAATGAAAGGGCCCGAAACATCCGACCCGCGAATTGCTTAGTTTTATTTGAATTGTTCTAAACTACGAATATCGAGTTGTATGCGCCACAATTTAATTACGACGTCGTTTTAACTAATGAATCGTTGTGGAAATTTATGTCACAAACGCGACTAAATTAAATACGATGCTGTAAGTCTAGAATCGTAACAATATATATTATGGCAACCGACCTATTTATGTATATTTTTCTCGCGGCTCTATTGTCGTGAAAAAAAAAAACTTTATTCAGTAACAAAGTTTTACATTACTTAGATCTGGTTTGAGGCCTCCTTTTAAGTATATTATAATACTTGTGTTAGGAAACCTCGCTCCTCTATAACAAAAATTACATTTTAGTTTAATTTTTTTACTGTAGGCTTAAATACATAAATACTTTAATATATAACAAAAATTACATTTTAGTTTTATTTATTTATTTTTACTTTTTTACTTGTTCAGATCTCGTGTCAATCTCAATCATTATCCTGCTCAATTCCTATTTCTCTGAGTGAGACAGCGATTAAATTGCGATGCGAGAATCAGCCCCTAGGCCTTCACATGCACGTTCTCTAGTCAAAGTAAGACTTGTATAATTGATCTAGTCTACTAATCCTAGAGCCCTCATTTACGTGTCAAATATTAGGTTGTACATATAACAGAATATACCATAAGGTATTAGCACATCGCATACATGAATGTTCAATTAATTGATTGTAATCATAGACGTGTCGTCACAGTATGTAATTGAATACAAGCACAATTAATATCACTTGATGCAAACTACTATCTTATAAGGACCGTTTCCCACTAAACCGGGGATATGCGTTGCAGAGAAAATATGTTACTGTATCATTTTGTCGTGTTAACGCGTATTGTATGTCATCGTTATTATATTTTTAATGTCTTTATTTATCCATAGAAATAATAAGACAGTTTATAACGTAGCCCTACAGCATCTGATAGACCAGACTGTTCGTGAATTTGAGCGAACCAACGAACCACAAGTATGTGTAGTCTTGTAAAGCGGACGACTTCATAATGCTAATAACTTCATAACCATAATCCTTACTAATATTATAAATGAGAAAGTGAGTTTGTTTGTTTGTTTGTTTGTTATTCCTTCCGGCTTGACTAAGCAGCCGATCATTATGAAAATTTGCATACATATTGTTAGGGGGACAGAGCCCAACATAACTACTTTTTATCCCGTGAAAGTATGTCGTTCCAATGGGAAAATAATTTTTGTACTATAGATGGCGCTGTATCGGCCAACAGATGGCGCTGCAAGTCGCGCTATGGTTTTGTTGTCAAACGAGATCTATGTCATAAAATTAACGCGAGCGAAGCCGCGGTGAAAAGCTAGTAATATAAAAATAGTTAATTCAGTAAATAAAACTGTACATCTATATTTTTAAAATTCAAAGTCTTGACTGACTGACTTAATTATATATCAACGCACAGCCCTAACCGCTGAGTTTAGAGATTCCAATTTGGAATGTAGGTTCCTTACGACGTCTAGGGGTGTACTAAGAAAGGATTTTTTAAAATTCCCATGGGAAATCGAATATACGCAAACGAAATTGCGAGGGTTTTACTGATTCGCTGGGTCTAGAGATTCCAGGCATGTAGGTTCCTTATAAGGACCGGACCGACCGGACCGGAACAGATCGGACCAGATCGGACCTAATGTAACCGTACCGTACCAGGCCGTGCCGGACCGGACCGAACCGGATCGGACCGGACCGGAATCTGTTTCTGAAGAAAAATATGCAAATTTTTAGTAGGCCACGCGGGTAAGAAGCCGCTGGCAGAAGCTACTCTATACTAATATTATAAAGAGGAAAGATTTGATTGTTTGTTTGTTTGCATTGAATAGGCTCTGAAACTACTGGACCGATTTCAAAAATTATTTCACCAGTAGAAAGCTACATTATTAGGGAGTGACATAGGCTATAGCTTTTCCCGAAATTCAATGTGGTCCGGAACTTCACGCGGACGAAGTCGCGGGCAAAAAAGCTAGTAATCAATAAAGGAGAACGAGGCTGCGAACTAGTCCGGGATATAAATACATTTGGAACCTCATGTAATCTCCTCACCGTCCGTTCTCTTCGGTGGATTCCAGACCTAATTATAAACTTTCAGATTACAGTTCAGTGCACGCGGATCAATGAAACTTGATGAACTATTGTAAAACTTGAATCAGTCTTCATAACTTTTGTGTCCTCTGTAAATACTAAGTTTCTTCCTAAGACTTCGTCAATGTTTACTTTTCGAATAGAATCTTGGTTACAAAGTATGTTTTCTTCTGAGTTTATACACGATAATATTTTTATTTCTCAGTCTTGTAAAGTAACTCTCAAGTTAACAATTTAGAAAAAATATTCTCTGAAAAAATATTTCTTATGTTTATTTTTTGGTCATATATACCTCTCTTTCATGATATTGATTAATATCTCAAAACTCTCATGATGGTGATTTTACAAACATTAAGAATACCACAGAGAAAAAGAGTTAATTACGACCGTTTTGGTTATTTCAATTACAATGTTAATTAGAATGGGTATGTGCTCGTTTAATGTACTTAATTCAATCAATTAGGTCTAAGTATCTGTTGAACATAAAGGTGCGCACTTACCTTCACGGATTAGATTAGAATTAGTAATATAATCAGTGTAAATTGAAGTAATAAATCACTTCCTTATAACATATCGTTACAATAATTTGTAGTTCTTAGTTTACTTTCAATTTACTGAGTGATATATAATGTTGATCGCAATCTATTTAATTACTAAATTGTATGTTATTTAAAGTTGACGTCATATAACGCGGCGCGTACGGCGCGTGCTCAATTTTTTGGCAATACACTAAAGATTTGCGTACGGCGCGTACGCGAATGTACGTTGTCAAATAATGTGCGATCAGCAACAAACAAATGAACCTACTAAAATAATAAAATATTATCTATGTACGAGTATAATAGATACAAAGTCGTAACCTTAGAGTATAAATAAATAAGACAAGTAAAGTCGTAACTGACTGGTCAACCTACTTATTTTCACAAAAAGTTTTTACATAGCGCCACTGGATCCAAGTAAAGCTGAGCCTACTTATTGTATTATTAGGAAACAGACTTTGACCCACAATATACTTATCCAGACAGACACAAAATGTTTATCATTATTATTATAAATGTGTTTTTGCTGTATAGATCAAATCCACGCCCTCTACAGCCTGAGATGATGATACTAAGCCAACTATACCGGGTTAGAGCGAATTTGAAGAACTGGGATGGTAGAAAAAACAAACTTTCAAAGATTGTAAAAATTTACTCGCAGCCTGATAGCGTAACAAATAGCAGTCCCTTACGGGAATCGAGGGTCAGGAAAGACATAATCTTATATAGAAAACGATGTTCCACAACCTTGAAAAAAATCACATAGCTAGCCAATGAATGGTACTAGTCCATGAAACATTCGAATTTAAGATAATGTTTATAGATAAATGTAAAAAAAAATCAGAAAATCACTAAAAACGTGTAAATCGCACTTTCGTCCTGCAACAACTGTGTCAAAAGTATCAAGAATTATGAAATGAATTTTATCAAATAATAAAGTTAAAACTATAAACTAGTGCCTGAAATCTTTATTTCTTAAACAATATATCCTTATTTTGTGTAATAAAATCACAAACTTGTCCAATTTTTACGCTAAAAATCTTCATACAAATTACTATGAAGCGGCCGTGACATGATATGCCAACGCTTCGTCGCTCAGTTTCAGTCAGACGGCCCAGCGCCTCCGAAGAGGGAACACGTCGCTTTGCGTCGCATTGACAGACCGCGATGTATTGACAGATCGTGTTGTATTTACACAAAATCAGTGCACAGTGGTATTGTATTCTGGATAGGATCAACTCGGTTACTAATAAGTATATAAATATATATTAAATTGTTTGATTTAAAAAATATATATAAATCTCAGATATATCTGTCATAATATTGTTGATGGTGATCTCAGTGATGGAGGCTGGCGGGCCGACTCTCAGTTGTGATTGTCATCTTGGGAGACTGGTCTGCTCGTCTTATTAACATCTACATATTCGACATATTTAAGATTTGACCATAGCGCTTTTTGCATCGACATCCCTCGTTTAGTGCTTGATAATTTTTGAGGACCTATACATTTTAATTTATAAGTCTTTTAAACAATATATATACCTACTTTTTGAACGGTATGCATATTGACGTGTATACCGCGTAAGTTATGTGTCTGGATATATTAGTTTACATAAACATTATATGAATCGATTTTATATCTTTTGAGTGATTAGTTATCATGAATGTTATGCCTATTAAAATATGTATGTGCTTGAACCTGTAAAAAAATTTTTTGCCGCGATTGTTCGAAAAGTTGTCGATTTTTTCTCTTTTTAAGGTAGTAAACCAAAAATAAATAATGTATTCTACGTGGAGGGTGACTGATCTTAAAAAATAATTATAGAAACGTGAAGCATCTTGGCGAGAAAGAACAATGGAATTGGTTGAAAGGGATAACCTCAAAACTACATTTTAATATATTTTTCCCTTTTTCTTTTATAATTAAATTTTGCAAATATTTTTTTTAAATCACTTATTATTAAGAGAATATATGCTATTAATTTCAAGTTGAAATATGAGTTTAAATTTTTTCGTAAAACATCGTCTTTTGGAAATTTGTGCACTTCAATTACTTTTCCAAAAGGTTCCTTCACAGGTCATTGGCATTGCAAAATTTATTTTTATTTTTATTAAATAAATTCAAACATAAAATTCTCCATTCAAATTTTAGTACCATCGGTTCAAGCTACGCTAGCGCCACTTTTGACAGTTGCCAACCCAAAAATTGCATGCATTGCATAGATTTCCACCACCAGTTATAGATTTTAACACTTAACTTGGAAATACTTTTAGTTTATTTTATTTTGTTTAAAGTCTCCTTGAAAAGCCCTCATTTATAATAACATGGCAGCCTTTTTTATGAAAGAAAGGTGTGATCACTTATATTTTAGCATTTGTTATGTATTAATTTTGTGGGAATCTACAAGTTTAGTGAAGTCCTCGTTTTGTATATCTATTTCTGTTTATTATGTTTTTGGTTTGATCATACAAAAGGCTTGGGTTGTAATTAGTTATTATACCTTTGGTTTCCGTGCGTCTTTTTGGCTTTTGAATATCTACCTCTAATCTGAGACAAACCTTCATCACGAAACTCTTGTCATTAAAGTACGTCATTATGGTGTCAAATAGATATTGTACAATATGTATTTGCAACTGTCATGTTCACATTAAATCTTAATGGAATAAATTGAGTTTGTAATCTACTATTTTATTTTGCGATTCCTGTAGAGTTTGTGTTTGAATTAAATCAAATGTGCAAAAAAATTCACCCGCAGGAAAATATTCCCACCTGATTCTTACGGAAAAACGTGTCTACACGCAAACAAAGTCGTGGGCAGCAGTTAGTAATTATTGTTATATGAAATAAGTACATTTGACAACAATTTTTATATTTACTAACAAAATCCAAAGTTACAATTTAGTTGTCGAGTCACAGTCCGTCACGACCCACTATGCATACATGCATGTGTGCGTGTGCGGGGCGCAGTTGCGATAGTGGCGCTAAAAACGTCAAATTCGAGCGGCCAAGACGGCGAAATGGGTCCTTAAGAGTTACATCTATTGGTAACAACTTTTCATAACAATTTACATTAATTCTATCATCAATCTTCAATCAAGAAGTTATACAGCCTCAGCTGCTCAAAATGACGTCACAGCGAATCTAGACTTCAAATCTTTACGTCATCAACCTACCCGCCATCTCATTTACTTAATGTGAGTAGATGTAATTTCCACCCCCTTTTTTCACGTCGCTCACTAACGTTAGAGGACGTTAAAATATATACCTACTGTGTTATTAAAATTTGAAACTGTCATTTTTTTTGTATATAAATGCTTTAATTTTTTTTATTTTAGAAAGGTACTTACGACCTTAAATACTACCAGTTACAAATACATTTTTGGTTAGTCTTTTTGTCCTTATATGACATTAATCAGGTGGTTTGATTTAGCCTCTATTTGATTTGGGGTTAAATTTCATTATCAAAATATTCTTAATGGTTAAGTAGAGCACCCTTCCAATTCAGGATTAGGCAACGGGATAATATAACGTTACGAACAAGAGACAAAAGTTAATAAAAGCAGTTGATGCTTCTTAAGTAAGTCCTTGGTAAGTTTAAGGGTTTCAACTAAAATAGTTTTTATCTTATATTTCAAAGTACATAATTAAAAGCGAAACAAATGTGGCGAACTCCGTGGTGTAATGGTTACCACGCCGGACCGCCACCCAGGAGGTCCCGGGCTCGATTCCCGGTCGGGTCATGATGAAAAAAACTTTTTCTGATTGGCCTCGGGTCTTGGATGTTTATCTATATTTGTATTTGTTATAAAATATAATATCGTTGAGTTAGTATCCCATAACACAAGTTTCGAACTTACTTTGGTGCTTGCTCAATCTGTATGAATTGTCCCTATATATTTATTTATTTTTTATTTATTTATTTAAAGTACATAATTAAAAGCGAAACAAATGTGGAATATACAGCATAACAGGTAAAATACCGGCAGCTTTACGCAAGGGCGCACGCGTATTTGTCTCGCAAAAGGTATAATAAAATATAGGTGACGTGCCGTTAAATCTGACGGCTTTAGCGGTTTTTCTACTACGTGAGAGTCCGGACGGTGGCGGCGGCGGCGTGCAAAAACCTGCATCATATTATTTCATTTAAGCACTTTATATCATGCTGTCGCGTGTCTAGAAGAATACTCTCAACTGCAGTTTTCAAAAGTAGCTTGAGAATTAAAAGCAATGAGACGTTTTCGTGTCGCAATCATTTGTTGTCAATAGACTTAAACGATGTACTTATTCGTTTTTATTAGGTCTTATCGCCGTTGCCTGTCACATGGGATAAAAGTCTAAATAAAAATACTAAATATACTACATTTCTTAATAATACAAACAATTAACGAATATGCAACAAACTAAAAGAACTACTCAGAACTGAACATCTGGCGCTTATGACTAATGGAACAGAAAATAAGTGAGAAAATTCATTATTAAGCAAGCTTATGACAAATGGTGTAAATGATTACTCAGCGTTTCCAACGTCAAGAATATCTTGATCTGTTACAACTGTTGATATGTTAACAATCATAGGTCAAGATAGGTCAGTCGGCAAGTTTAACCGATTTATCAGGAGCTCTTGAAATGGGTAGCTTTTTCTCATTTTTCTTCATTACCACCTAGATTGAGAATTGCTGGGTATTACTTCGGTCATGTCAAGAATTATATTTGCATTACAAACTATATCCTGCGGTTTTCACCAAGCGGACTAAATTTTTTTGTGTAAGTACCCCGATCTGTTTCATTTCCTTTAACCTTCTGCATAATTACATCAGATCAGTTCATGGATATCATGGCCTGTTATACAAATAGGGCGTCATCTATTTTTATTAGTCACGTTTCCAACAGTGTTATCATACATATCAACATTTGAACTTTAGACTGATTTCCCTTGCGAATTATTAAACGTTCGAATGTTAGTTAAAAGCTGAACTCATATTATATTCGCTTTATCCTGCCTTTTGTCAGTTCCACACTGAAATCCCTTGGCGTAGCTGCTGTGATTCTAAAATAAAATGGTTTGCATTTTAGATAACATTGTTGTAATCGACAGAATTTTCATTGTAATTTTTTTCTTTTAACCTGTACCTATTGTTGTAACCATGTTCTATTCCATTTAATTCCCAAGGTCAAATTGTAAATATTAACTCTTAGGATCTCTTTTGGCTTAGCGAAATACTAGTGGAGCAAGCCCTCACTGTAGAAAAAGTCAGCGATCAACCTATAACATCTCTTTTGTTTAGGCGGAATGTAGATCTATTGTATTTGCCTTGAGCAAAAATATAACCGAAAAAAAAAATTTTATATGACAAAAAAAGCCAATCACCATTTCTTTTACCAGTGGCCATTTTGATTTTGTTTCCGAAATGGTAGTAGTTTATAGAGTAAATTAATTACATAAATAATTTATTACTGTAATGTAATGTAATTTTTGACGAGAGAAAGTATGACTTAAATCTAGGAAACGGCAACCTTTAACATAAGGCACGCCTGTTTGCAGAAAAATGTTAAACGGTAATCTTATGTAGCTTTTGCTGACGAAGTTTTCTCAGTCAGAATTACGAATTCAACATTTCTCTCCGCAAAAACTAGGAGAATAAAACTTCCTTACTCATACAAATAAAATAAGGCTCAGAGTGAAGTGACAATTCAGGCCAAGCCACGGACGAACACGGAATAATGAGTGTGTTTGGACGAAAACTACTGTATCTCACTGGCACTAAGAAAAATTATCCGAACTAATACTTTTACCGAGATTTATTTTGATTGCCGACATTTAAATAACAAATAGGTACATTTGGAAATTAGATTTTTTTTATTAAAAAAAAAAGATATGTAAGCAGATTGATAAGTATGTTATGGACAAGTTGTTGGTTATAGTATTTATATATTAGTAGATGGTTATGTTCATGCGAAAAAATTTAGAATAAACCTCGCAAATACTGTGCATTTAAAATAAAAATACAGTTGTTAAAGCCAATCAAATAAAAACCTGCATATGAAAGGTAGATAAATGAATATTAATTTTCACAAAGCAGTAACATTTATGAAAAACCAGAAGTAATCAAAAGGAAATCAAAAGGAATTCTGCTCTTCATGAAGAAATCCTTTGAAAGCATTAAATAAAATTTGTATTTAACGAGGGTTTTTCATAAATCACTTACCTAAATACAGAAACGGTGGGTAATAAAAATGTTTTGCAGTGATACAAATTTCACATAGCAATTTAGACCTTATTACCTGTAAATAGGGAATGGTACGACGAATAATGCCGTATCTAATATTGCGATCTAAATGCGTGTCATTGACAACGAAATTCAAAACTGTCGCGCTTACTAAGCGAGCAATTTGTCTTCATATGTCCTGAGTAAGTTAAAGGTAACGTAGCTCGTAGAAATAGATTTTCTAAGAATATTTTGGGTTACACACAATAGTTATACGATCTTTTGATACATCGTTTAGTGTATTACCTATAAAATATCAAGTACGAACTATACAACAATTATCCAATGTTCTACCCAACTATACGACAGCCACAGAGGTAAAAATGTGTAAAAATTAAACAGTACGAGCAAAAACAGTTATTAACTATTTATTATTATTAGCCTAAAGTATCCTAGTGCTGGGCTAAGACCTCTTACTCCCTATCCATGGGTTCCTTATAAATATTGGTGTAAAGGAGGCGCTTGGACGTGAAAATCCACGGTTATCTAATGCAGATTGGTGGGTGAGCGAGCATTAAGCCATCTAACCAGGGGCCCGATTCTACTAACACTGAATGGTGCCGCCATTGATATTTGAAATACTCCTCTGTCGCCACTCTAAGTTGGTAGGTTGGCCCTTGGACCAACTGTCTCTAGTGACTAGTATAGTATAGTCTAGTTGGGTACCTGCACCAAGTTCTTTTCTCCCTATTTCCTTTAAAAGCCGATAACTGTTCAGTGACCCTTAAACCCCGAAATTGGTGAATCAATCACAAAATATTTCAGGTTCACTTATTATAGAAGTGCGCAGTAGTTTTAAAAAACTTGAGGTCAATAATAGGCTTTATAGTAATCGCATTAAGGTAGGTATTTCATTCAAACTAAGCCCTAATGTCTGTGATTGCTATTCGAATCCCGTCTGAATCCAATCGAGTGTGCAGTAGTTGGTCTTAAGATAATTGGATTAAGCCTGTGGCATAGCAAGCTACCAGGCGTAGTTTCGTAGCGCAAAATGAACGTATTGATAACTATTCTCGATGCGAAATCAAGAACTGTACACTATCTTGAAAGGTTAGCAGAATTTTCGTGCATTGGAAGGTGTCCATTGGAAGGTGTTGTGGATAAAAAGTATCAAACGGAGAAGTTACATGAAGATAAAATTTATTGTATGAAATTGAACAAAATGTTTTTCTATGGCAAAATTATTTACAATGACAGGGACAGGATTATATCTATCAACTTCTTCTGAAGATAGTCTTAGGTTTTTTTCTTTCTTAGTTTTTAGATGGGCTGACCAATTTTCTTAGGTTTTTAGATTAATTTTCTCTCTATAACCTAGATAAAGACTGACGCTGACATGACAAGTTATACTTGTTGCTAATCTTAAATACTAGCTGTATCAACGGTTTTGCATGCATATAAGGCGTTGTCTCGTCAAATGCTATTCACTGGCAGAGTTCCAGTATTTTTCGGAATAAAAAGTATCCTTTGTGTAATTATTATTTAGCAAATATAAAATTTTAAAAATCGATTTTTTAAATAGTGAAATAAATTCTTACGTACAGGATAGAATAGATTTCCTGTCATTAAACAGTGGAGGTCACTAATAAAAGTTATATCTCGTACTATAAGTTCCTGAGCTTTAAAACCGACAGTTTTATTTCACGACATAATATTTTCGTAAAACACGGAGTGATCTGTCATCAAATTTAAATTTGATAGCCTATTATTGCTCGAATTGTGAATTTATAGCGTGTACACACCGCTGTGTCGACACTAAAAATCTTACGCCGATATTTACGGCTACCCACTAAGCGGCGATTCCCGATATAATTTACTATCGACTCGAGTCCCGCAATTTCTTGCTTTTATATTTATTATTTACGATTTCAAATACATTGCGGGGTTATTTCACTTTTACGAGTATAATAATTGTAAGTCTTCAAATTTTAAGATGAATTCCGTTGATGTGATTCCTTAGGAAACGTTAATAAAATTGTTGAGTTCTCAGATTCTCTGCTGACTTGCAACAAAATGTTTATTAAGATGTTCTTGGTGAGAAAAGTCTTCCGAAAGGTCATATAATAATGTCATGCTTCTCTCAGTGAAGTGGACAGAGACTGGGAACCTTATACCTAATTTACCGTATCGGTACCCATTTTACGCGTTTTTCAAAAATATCCAAACATCAAAATTTTCACATGAATATAAAATTATGTTATTCTCTAGACCCATAACGGCTATAACTAACGCATAGCTAACATGAACCCAGTAGCTGTTAGCATGAGAAATGGAATAACGGATCCCGTTTCAATTGAGGGGTGCTGAAGCTTGCATCACTACGTCGTACTGCATAGCATGAAAGGACATAAAGGCATGTAAATTGGTCATTGTCGGGGCTTGAAATATCGTTATCGCAATGGCGAGACGAATAGTGCTGTTCATAGCTGTTGTAGGTTTATAGTTCATTTTGTTTTAAATTATTGTTGGCAACCTATCCAGTCAGACAGGCTTGAGTGTCTAGCAATACGTATTTAGTTTATTTCAAATTTCATAGGTTCCAATCCACAACAAGACAAACATTTTGTTTTGCATGAACATGTCTGACATGCTCCATGTTTTGAGAGAAGCGCCTCTCAGCAATGTTTATATTTCTTACAGTCAGTTTTTAAAAAGCATTTTTTTTAAATTCCACATTAAGTCTTAGTTTTTGTTCTTTAGTTTAACAGAGACTTAGGTAATGTGTCTTGACAAATGTGTTTCAGAAACTAGTTTGTTATCTACCAATTGATCCCTAACATTTTATCTTCTTTTTAGTCATACAGTCGGATAATAAATGTACGCTAAATGCTCGATTTCACGCTTTCATGTAAAATTATCTTTCAACTATATCCATACATTTTATTGTGAGTGAGGCATATTTATCTCAGTTTCCGGCTCGTATGAGCGACACAAGTCGAAATGTGTCTGTGTGTCAAAGGGGAGATGCTCGAATGTCACGCCATATTACACACCAAAGTGTTGTACTAAAAATATGTGTTTTGTTATCTGTTATTGTTTTAGGAAAAGACTAGTTTTAGCAGAAGTGGGGCTGAAATTCTCTGCTATTTTATATCATAGTTACAAAAGGATAATTTGTCATTCACGTCAGTTGTCTACATGTCCGCGGTATTACATTTTTGTTATTTAGAACACGCTACACTAAAGAAATGTTTGGTGAGTGTCGAGCAATCATTGCTGTTATTATTCAAGTGGAGCATAAAAAGATACAAAAGCTCATTAAGATAGATTTTTTAATTAGTATCTAATGGCTAAGGATATTATCGTTGCGTCATGTTTATTTAGTTTCACATGAGTGAGTTTCACTGAGTAAAATGATACTTGGAAGTGATAAACTTTACAATTTCTAGAAATTATTACAAATGTGAAAGGTCACCGATCTATATAATATAAAATTCAAAGTCCTGACTGACTGACTGACTTATTAACTATATATCAACGCACAGCCCAAACCGCTGGGTCTAGATTCCAAATTTGGAATTTAGGTTCCTTACGATGACTTCTAGGGGTGTACTAAGAAAGGATTTTTCAAAACTCCCACGGAAAAGCGAGATATACGCAAACGAAGTTGCAAGGATTTTGCTGATCCGCTGGGTCTAGATATTCCAAATTTGGAATGTAGGTTCCTTCCGACACATCCAGGAGTATACTAAAAAAGAAATTTTTCAAAGGGACCGTAACGGGCCGTGCCGGACCGGACCTAACCGGACCGGACCGGAATTTGTTTCTGAAGAAAAATATGCTAATTGTTAGTAGGCCACGGCACGGGCAGAAGCTAGTCTTAAATATAATGTCTTCTAAACAAGCATTCATGGGCTAAAAATAAACTCATCAACTTTGCAAGATGTTGCCATAACGCAATAATTTGTGAGCAAGACAAAGTTATCAGATTTGCCGAAGGCCACCCCTCAAGGATGTCGGGAATTCAATAGACAGATTTATATTGGGATAAGTGTATTTTCTGTTTGGATTTTCGTAAAGTCGTAACACGCTATTGAAAATCTAGAAGCAAAGAAACCAAACCACACAGAATATTAGTGCGTAACCAAATAGTAACACGTCGAATGATTCGCAAAAAAAAAATCAAGGAATAACAGATCATTGTTATTCTAGATACAGTCGGTACTATTGCTACTCTAATATAAATAATACTTAAAAATCTGTGTGATTGATACCTTCACGATAAAAATAAACGCAACTCTATCTTCTGAGGCTTGACAAAAATGACTAAGTAAAACAAAAGAATTTAATATAAACAAAAACGCATTATACACTCGATAAACAAAAACACATAGATAAAACAAGTACCACTAAAGAAACCAGAGAAAGTAAAACTATCGTTCATAGGCTGAGGCTTATAATTTACGACGCCATGTGCGAAGCTAACCAGTTAACGTGGTCGTGTTCCCGAAATAGGAATAAGAAAATAAAGAAATATGTAGGTGCTTAGACATGATGTTTGGCTAATATAAATCTTATCAGTCAGTTTATTTTCTCCGAGATCCTTGACATTTCTCTTCTACACTAAATTGTTCATCAAACAATATTTGCCTTTATGGCTTCACATCTAAAAATATTTCATAAGTATCAATATCTGAATTTGATTATGTTTTATATAGATTTCGAAATGAAATAATCTAAGTTCCCAACAGAGATCGTGAGAAAACTCAACGTGAATAGGAAAAAGATAATTCAATAAAAGGCACTTAAAGAAACTTCTAAAGATGGCTTAGGCACAAACTGCCCACCTGATGCCGGCCTCAAGAAGACGAGGAAAGTTTTTTATTGTTTTTCGTTTTGAAAGCGACGTTTGTATCTTTTTTCATTTGCTAAGAAAGGAGCAATTGTACAAATAAATCTAAGATGTTATACAGCCTCTACATTGAAATTAAGAGCAGCTTTAAATTTTACACACAATTAAATCAGAAATATTTGTCGTATGACTAGTCATACGTATTAAGAGGCGTAAAAATCTGTGTAGTTATTAAAATTGTCTTGAAGTCTATAAAAGTTTTGTTTTAAAACATACATAAGGAATTACAGTCACTGTTGAAAATACATGACATGAAATAAATAACAAGAACCGATTAATAGCAGTTTCTTGAGTAGGCAATCATCAAGCCAAGTGTTAAATTTTATTAGCAGGGCCCGATAATTTTGTAGTATCTGCAAACACGAGTTTACCCAAAGAGCTTGCCAAATCTAATACTCATTAAGGACGCTGAAACTACTCAGCGGAATAAATAGTAGGTACATTACCGTACTTGATTTTCCTCATGTAGGAGGGCTTACCTGAAAAAAAAAACGGTCATTATTAGTACATTTAAGAGAGTACGTTAATTACGTTTGGTTACGTCATCTTATTGGTAGTGGAATACATAAGTAGTCTTCTAATTCAACTCAAATAGTATTTTCTTGCTTGCTTTTATTTTTAAATCTCAGTCCATTTTTTTCATTAGAGATAGAAGACGAAATTCGCGAGTTTGAGAAGGATTGAACATTTACGTTTTAGAAAAAGATAGATGGATGAAAGGTTGGAAGAATTTTTCCCAGCAGTGAGGTCTAATGTAAAGTGAAGATTACATAAATCAGAACGAACCTGCTCTTTGTGAATTTATGAGTACCTAATTTAATCCACTCGTTATTGTCACCATCAAAAAGTGAAAAGCAATAAATAAAGTTTTAGCAGGTGAAGATTCACCTAATTCACCTATAATAATTGTCATACCTTAAGTTACTAAAGTTACTTAATTTTTAGAGATAATTTAATCCAAGGACCAATGAGCCTGAAACTTGCTGCAATTGACTATAACAACATGGAATAGATACAGGTATATTATACAAAAACATCGATCACTTTACGATTTAGGCCATAAAACCGGAATTTAAAAAAACATTTGACTATAAAAGTAATGTTTAGCAAAACATTACTTTTATAGCCAAAAATGTTGAAACCCATCCGTGGATCGACGCCAATATATTTTTTCAGTACAATTTAAAAGTTTTTGAAAGAAATATAGCACTCAATGAACGTTTTTGTTTTTTATTTGATACTCAATATTGCTCTGATACCCACATATTGCGATTTTTTTGCAATAGAAGCATTTTTTTCATCCGCAATATCTTTCACATTGATGACGTAGAGATTTTTTGAAATTCCGGTACCTATGCATAGAGTGTAGTGTGTTTTTCTGATAAGATTTTATGCAATGCCTCGACTATTGAATTGTTTTCTTTCTCAAATAAGATTCAGCTTATAGAAAGAGTTTATGTTAATTTCAATACGCAAGTTATAATGCCATTCAACATAGCTCAGTCATTTGTCATTCAATTAAACTAAAGCAATTAAACCAATATAGCACTGATCAATAAACATTTACTGGTACTAGGAATTGATCAACTACAAATAAATAAAACTTCTACAGAAACGGCCAATCTATGTTCATGTTCATTAAAATTTAAACTCCAATAAGTAATTCACAACTATTGCTTAACGGAACCAGTCTATTCTTAACTAATTATTATTGAACCTCAGACCCTTAGCGTTAAACAGTGTCAAGCGTTAAACAATCACAACTCTTGTTTTTTTTTACAATTTGTGAATTGTAAAATTTCTTTTTTTCCACACTTCCGCTCGGAAATTCAATTCAGTATACCAACTCAATTGAACAATAAAGACCCAATTCAGGATGCCAAACTAACAAACTGCACATCATGTTTATACAGTAATTTCAAGTGGGCCAAATGAGAATTGTTGGGTAGTGTCCAATAATATTTAGGTTTATAAATCTTAACTTATAAATATGAGAGTGACCACATTTGTTTGTTTGCTATTCTTTCACGCCTTGACTATGCAGCCGATCAGTATGAACGTTTTTATTATGCTGAATGGTGAGGTTGAGACCCAGGAAAGAAAATAAGATAGTTTTTATCCTGAAAATGACATCCGATATGGGAAAAAGGGACTGTTCGGGTAAAACTAGAATTTTCTCATTAAATTTCATAAAGTAGCCGTCATTAGCCGGCACGTCACTCATGTCCCTTTTTCAGCGGTAAGAATAACATTGTGTCATCAAATGTCATGCAAGTCCAGTTAGGTTACTTCTAACGCTGAGAGTCGTTGGTTAAAACGGGCATCAATGTCCGTGTTTGTAGTTGATCTAAAATATGGGGTTAACTAACAAATTGCTATAACGTAGTCCTGCAATCCTATTTACGGTTCACCTTGGCCTTTGTTCGATTTATTGAACTCTATTTCCTGAGGTTTAATCCGTGAAATGAAGATTAAACCCCTAATGTATTTCTCGGGATACCTGCAGACAGCAATTTAAATTATGGTAGTAATAAATATTGAAATAGACCACATTGTAATGAAGTTAAAGTTTACTTTGAATCTATAACTATTAGAGGTCGATCCAGATTCACTAATAGACTTATTTGATTTTAGGATAGATGTTTGAACTTGAATATTGGAAAAGGAATCAATCATAAAGTAATAATGATTGCTTTATTTATTTAATTAATTAATTTTAGTCACTACAATAAACAAAGAATTGATACTGTAAGAGGATATATTGCCAATTATTTTCTCTATCAGTCAATATAGGTAATAATTCCCAGATTATTGGGATTGAAAAAATTAAATGTATGAAATTGATTAACATTTAATTATATTATTTCAACCCACAGCTTCTTGTATTCTAGTGCTTTCTAAATCCATTCAAATACTGCCTTAGATAAACCTTAGTATTCATTTAGTTAGCGCTTCGACGCCATCGGGTACTTTAACGAACCAGTACTGCAAAATAAATAATTTATGGAATCAGACGGTGCTAGATCTCCTTTACGTTCTAATAGATATCATAGATTTCGTATCAAAGTTTTGAAGTATAGTATACGGTATATGTTGGCAATCGAATATAACTGAAGTGAGAGTTTCTGCAAACACTATCCAGAAAATGTCAGGGATATTTGATGAAGGCCTTTGTCCAACTGAAACGCTTTATGGTATAGTGTACTAAAGAATATTAGGGTAGTACATCAAACGTTTATATTGCAGTGTTTGAATGATGAACAAGAGTAGGTACTAGCTAGTGTGGATAATACAAAAATAATGTAGTAGTACCTAAAAGGGATATACGGTAAATGAAAGACTAACCATAGCACAAATTAATTTTCACTTTTTGACGGTAGGTTGTTAATAAGAAAACCAGACAATAAAATAGTAAACAAGCAGTATACAAATGATGTACCACATGATTTTATTTTTTGTTTTTTGCCGATTTGACTTTCTTAACAGAGACAAAAAAAAAAATATGGTAAAAAAAATGGTTAATGCTAAGTCTCAGTTGAGTTGAGTTGAAACTTGATTTTGAGAGCATACTAGAACTTAATACTTAATAGCTTATGCAATATGACAAAACATTACGCATTTATAAGGAAATTATAAATGATGGGAGGATTTTGGATCATCAAAATGTTATTCGTCGTAAAGTGCCCTTATTAGGGGTCTTTATGTATAAAGTTGTTACATTTGCATCGTTCAATTCGGTTTATTGCGTATTAATAATAAAATTTTGACGGCACACATTATCAACGTACGTATTAACGATACTGTTTTTGGGATTGGAATGATGTTTATAAAATTAAATTACGTGTGGGACCTTGACCTCACCTACTTCCATTCTGTCTAGTTTATGCTCAGTATTGTAATGTATTTTTTTGAACATGTTACAAGAAGGCTCACAAGAATATGTGTGTAGTGTAAACTAAAATTCCCTATTGTCTGGATGATCTGGAGACAGGGAAAAGGGTGTGTCAAATCGTTGTCAAATTCTTGGACTTGCTAACAACGAAATTTTATGAATATTCCTTTATTATAGTATTTACAAACCATTCTTTTGTTGATTTCTTCTGAGCGGTTCATGAGTATTATTTGCTATTTGTCAAATATTTGTTGCAGTGAATTCTATTGACTATAAGATGATAAGAGTGGTGAGATTGGATCTTGCTCTATTACGAATTCCAATTTAAGGTCAACCCAATTTATTTAGGGTACATCAAACCTCATTTTAGGTTTAAAAAACCTTATTTTCCTGAACTTAGTTTACCATATTGTTACGATATTCGCAGAAGATAGCTCCGGGAAAGGATTGTGGAATGAGATTAGGGCGCATACTCTTTAAGGAATACTTGCGCGTTAACCCCCCGAGATATAGGATACGATACACATTACCATAACATTAAGGCGATACTTTTCTAACCACGTCAAGTCCATCGCTATTGTCGTCCGGAATTTCCGTATCTTTTGCATAGTAAGCATGTTGTGGTGGCTAGTGGTTTTTTTATAAGATTACTTTTTTCTTATTTTGCACACTCTTTTTATATGAGCTCGAGCTAAATGATTTTAGTAGTTCTTTAGAACATTATTTTTTATTTATGCATATTAACCATTCACAGACAGTAATTAATGGTCACAAGATTTTTAAAGTTATCTATTCTGTTCTACGCTGACCAAGTGCTCTAAATTAAAATATTTACTGGTCTAACATAATGATATATATTAGTTCAGCTCTTTTGAATCATCTTTTCTTGTAGATCAAAATTAGGTTTGGACAATTCAGGAAACTTGGTATTATAGAACCACAAGAGAATTTGTTCCATTGATTCTGTGATGACTATGCGCTATGTCTAGTTGTAGTCTAGACTAGAGATTTTAGCATTCTTTACTTTCAGCATTTTGTTAAATAATGACTCGACGAAAAACCTTTAGAGCATTAAATTCAAATAAGTCTTTATTAGAACGCCTTGTTTTTGCTTTCTCATTAAACTGAGGGCTGATAATTTCGAGGGTCGTGATCGAGGTCCGGAGCCGCTCTCAAATCCGTAATGTTTATGTTATGATCGCTACCATGATTTTGTTTACCACGTATTTTCACGGATCTTTCCTTGGTTTATAAGGATTTACGTCTACCAAAATAATTTTCATGGAATACGTTGGCAAATGAGCATGAGATGTAAACAATGAGGACTGCTCATGGACATCCACAACTGGACGCAGTGAACTCATTTAATCTACGCTACTGTAATAAAAATATTAATGATTATTTTAATGAGTTTAATTAGTTATGCGTAAATAATAATCGTAAACAACAGTAACAAAGGCTTAAACTCAAAAGCGGCGGAAACGCGTTAATTAAATTACACGTGGATTGGTTACATAAATTTTGAAAGCGATTAAAATTTAAATAGCGGCCTATTAAAAGCGACAAATATTGACAAGCCTTTATAATAAGTTAGGTAGGGATAATGAAATATCTTAAATTTTATGTATAAAAGCATTAGCCCGTGGTCTTCTATAAATACTGTTGGGCGCCTACGACGTGACGCTGTACAATGTTTATTTATAGAATTTATAACAATAGAAGACATTAGAATAGAATAGAATAGAATTATTTTTTATTTCAATCCAACAGCATTTTAACAATTACGGTGTACATTTCACTTTAGGTACAATACACTTAGGTTAAATATATATTACTTAGTCTATACAGTTGTTGGAGTAGAAATATGGTCTCCACTCAGCATAGTGCCGCGACGGAGTCACAGCGCTGATTTTCAGTGGAGCCACTGCTCGAAGGGATGGCGTACATGAAAATTATGAATGTATTTTATGATGTGGACAGCTAATATTATTATTCTTAACGTAACTAAATAAATATAGGTGTGTAAATATAAAGAATTACTTATATATAACAATGGAAGGAACTTATGTTATTAGGTAGTAGGAACTTATGTTATGTAGTATAGTATATTATATTATTGTAACGTTACTTACGACAGCCAAGTTGGACTAGATTTTTGTAAAGATAATAAATGATTTTTAAAGTGTGTTTTAAATGTAAGCAGCGATTGCTTATTGCGAATGGGAGGCGGAATGTTGTTCCAACATTTTGTGGCAGAATATTTAAAACTACCACGAAAAGCTGCCGTGTTATGTTGTGGACACGAAAGACGAGGACAGGTATCACGGATTCGGGACATAATAGTTAATTTCTCATACAGATACGGAGGTTTTTTATGTTTAATTATACCGAACAGCATTGATGCAAAGTGAAATATGAAACGGTTATCCATTTTTAACCAGTTGGCTGTATTTATATATGGAGTGACGTGGGCACGGCTCGGGATAGAAAAACAAAATCGAGCACATGCGTTTTGTAGCCTCTGAATGAATCGTTTGGTGCGGGACAATAAACAATTGCCATATACCGTATTGCCATAATTCAATTTTGATAGAATTAACGAATCACAGAGGGTTACGCGCAAATCTTCAGTAATATAATCGCGAATTCTATAAAGCACTTTTAATCTATAAAAGCAGTTGCGAATGGTCTCGAGCACATGTTTCTCAAAGCGCAAGGTTCCATCCATAATGATACCTAGGTTCCGGGCTTCAGTAACATAGTTTAGGGAATCTCCATTGATTTGTAATGAAGGACTTTGAGACACGGTCTGACCAACTTGTTTCTTTGAGCCGAGAACCAAAAATTTGGATTTTATGGGATTAAGAGAGAGTCCGTTAAGTTTAGCCCAATTTGCTATTCGATCTAAGTCCTCATTAAGCTTTGACACAGTCGTATCTAAATCACTAATCTTAAAAGAAATATATAATTGGAGATCATCCGCGTATAAATGATATTTACAAAAATGTATGCTGTGTATGATATCTGCTGTATACAATATAAACAAAATCGGGCCAAGTATTGACCCCTGTGGCAGTCCACGTTCAACAAAACGGGATGAAGACGTAATAGTTTGTCCATTTTTTAAACGTAACTCTACCATTTGATAACGGTTTGTAAGGTAATTTGCAAACCACATGACCGAATCACTAGAAAGTCCATAGAAAGACAATTTTGAAAGAAGAAGCGATATATTAACAGTGTCAAATGCCCGTGTGAAGTCAAGCAATGCAAGGATTGTTGCTTGACCAGAATCTTGTGCAGTCAACACGTCATCTACCACTTGTGCCAGTGCAGTGCTAGTGCTATGATTCCTTCTAAAACCCGATTGAAATACGGGGAGTATATTATTGGACTCTAGGTATTCATATAATTGCATACATACAGCTTTCTCAATAATTTTAGATATTAATGTCAGAATACTAATCGGTCTTAAATCTTTCAGTACAATAGGACTCGGAATTTTGGGGATTGGTTTAATAATAGCAGTTTTACAAGCATCAGGGAAAATTTTCAATTTTATAGATAAGTTGACTATAGCCGTTATAATATTGAGCGTACGGGGTAGAGTTAGCAGTAACATGTCAAGTGATATACCATCTGTTCCAGTAGCATTAGTTTTAATTGATTTAATTATTTCACCAACAGTCTTCTGGTCAACGGACTTTAAATCGAAAATCATAGGACCAATACGATTTAAACAATAGTATAGAATGTTAGATGAATCAGAAAGGTTTTTTACGTGGTTATCTAGGAAATGTGTATTCATGGCATTTGGATCATTTAGATGGGATGGGAACTCAGTATTACTTTTAAAATCTGCTACTGATTTTTTAAGATTTTTCCACAATACAACGGGGTCTTTTAAGTTATCATTTATGTGTTTTTTAAAATAAGCTCTTTTTTCGCTATGGATAGCTCCATTAACAACACGTTTCAATTCCTTATAATATTCTCTATGAATAGCTTGTTTGGTTTGGCAATACTTAATATAAGCTTTATCTCGCAACTTAATAATTTCTTTGACTGTGTATGTGATCCATGGATATCCCTTTTCCTTTACAAAATATTTCTTAACAGGTGCAAACGTATCAAATAAATCAGTGATCTGCTTATTAAAATTATTTAGCGTTTCATTAATGTCATGATGACTTATCAAGGATTCCCATTGTATTGAATTAACCGCTTCATTAAATTGTTCTTGATCTATATCTTTAAGGGGACGATATGTTATAAATTTAGGCTCCGGTTTAGGCATTTTCAAATTTATAGTGCAGGAAACAAATGCATGACTACTCAGGTCTGCTATATGATCAATACATACATTTTGTATTTTTGCATTAGAACAGATCAGATCTATTAATGTAGCACTATGGACAGTAAAATGGGTTGGTTGTGTGACATATTGTTCTAAGTTCATACAATGCAGGAAGTCAACGATTTTTTTGGAATGCGCGTCATGTATATTTAGAAGGTTAATATTAAAATCACCTACTAATATTATATAATCATAAGATGAAAATACTGTTATAGATTCTGAGAGGGCGTCAATAAACACATTAACATCAAGCCAAGGAGGACGATAGGCTGTACCAATTACAATTTTTTTAGAATTAATAGTAGTTCTCACCCACATTTGTTCTATATTTGGGTTATTTTCAGGATGTTTTAGTACACGCACATTTAAGCCCTGTCGAATGTAAAAACCGACACCTCCGCCACGAGAGCGTACACTGGTAGGTCGAGGTGTGTGACGCAGTCGGTAGCCTGGCACATTCGGTGCGCGCAAATCTTCACCGTCCCTAAGCCAAGTTTCATTTATCGCTAAAATATCAACTTGATGGCGTTCTACCGCAACAAAGAATTCATCGTGTTTCGTTCCAAGTGAGCCGGGGTTGAGTAAGCCAACTTTGAAATTTTTAGGTTTAATATACTGTATTATGTATGAATACATCACTTGTAATAATTTATTATTGGTCAAGTAAAAACATAATGCAGTACCATGACGCCAATTTGTAATTGAATTACTTACTAAAGGTTTAATCTGATTTCCGTGGTATTTACTAAAAGCAGTGCAAAACGTAGAGGTTCCGTACATGTTACTTAATTTAATAGGGAAATTATTGTAATTGAGTGTATGATAAATTATAAAAAATATGACAAGTAAATATAATACAATAAATGTTGACCATAACCCTCGAGCAGCAGCAAAAAAGTACAATCGTTTGCGAAAATTAGTGACAAAAAAATACACATTAAAATATAAAACAAAGTCTTTCAATTGCAGGGCAAATAAAAGTTTCTCAAAACGAGTTATTTTTTTGAACTTAGTAGCAGTGTTACAAATCTTCAACAGAAAAATCCCTAAATAAAATATAAAATTATAAATCACTAAATTAAGTATAAATATATATACTTTCAATAGTTTTCTTAAAATAAAATAAAAAATATACAAAACATAAACACATCGGTGAGTACGACAATAAAAATGCATCATAAAGAAAAATAAACACAAAAAAGTGCCGAGCAAAACCTGGTCGAACAATACTTTAAGAAAAAACACGATCGAGATCCATGTTATCACGGATTCTTATTGCTGGCCCATCAGTTTCTCGACGTACATAGATTCGACCAAATCTCGACCAGCAGAACTTCCACTTACTAGTGCGGCACATTTCTCGTGATCTGTGAAATAATTGCCTATTCTCACTCGTTAATCTCTCATTAACATAAAAACGCCTTGGTTCGCACGACAAGTCAAAATCAGCCGTATCAGCACCGCGACGTACGCGCGCCGCTCGCAGTAGATCATCGCGCAGAGGTTGACGCAATAAGCGCACAGCGAGTACCCGGGGACGTCCCTGTTGCTGGCTCTCGTCCTTACTCGCAGCTGTGTTTCCATCACGACGCGGCCCCACGCGTTCCGCACTAACAATGTCGTCTTCCCTAAGGGTCACTCCAAGCTTCTTGGCCACCAACGTTACGAGGTGAAGAGTGCGTTCACCCTTTTGTTCTGGAACTCCAGCTATCTCCACGTCGTTGGCCAACAACTCCTGGTTACGATCATTTAGCTCGGACCGCAAACGCGCCACTGATGCTGTAAGCTCAATCTGATTCTCAACCTGCTTCTCTACAACCGCGACTCTGTCCTCCATGTCTGATAGTCGAATATGTATCGAGCTAATGGCAGCAGAAACTTTCTCCATGTCGGCACTCAGTTGGTGTGTTATGTTATTACACTGTTCCGTTATATATTGCTTTATTGTCGTGGTAAGAGCCTCACTTATCTCCTCACGAAGTAATTCACGAAGTCTTTCCTCAGAAACTGACGTGTTATCAACACACTCCGCAATCCCCGCACGCGTTCTCGAACGTGTATTAACGTTATTATTCTCCGCTGGCTCTGTATTTGATGTTATTGTGGACATCTGCGCATTAATGGATCGTATTGGAGTATTATTACTATCGATTTTTGGCATTTTAGAATGACATCCCGAACATTTCCATTCATTCTTTCTCACCATTAAATTAAATAACTTTTCCGATACATTTGCACATGATAAATCATATTTCAATTTACAAGCCATGCAGTTTAAAAATTGCCGCGTTTTAATATCACGCTTACACGCCGCGCAGTGCCCCATGTTTTTAGGAGACATCTTGTAAAGCCAGCAAATATAGCTCAAATCTGTGTCGCACACCGTTCGTCGAGCCAGTTAGTTTATAAAGCGCTACAGCGGCTGGGTTGCGACGAAGCGGGCGATTTGCGGATTGCGTAGGTCAGGGTTTTCGATAATTTGCAAATATTTATAGTTTTTAATTGCTAATTACTCACGATTTATTGAGTGTCCAGTTTTGGTTTATGTATCAACACACGTAATTTTTTATTAGGTTTCCAATGATATAACTCACAATATGCAAATAATACTTTAAACATCAAATAACAATATTTTTTTATAGAGCAAAATAAAACAGTGTTGTCACGGTCGCCATCCGTTCAAGCTAGGAGCTCGCGGTATGCTCCTGATGGTAAGCAATCATCGCTGCCTATGGACATACACGACAAAAAGAATCTTGGGTGCATTGCCAACAATGAAAAAGAAAAGAAAGCGGAAAGAAACCGGGAGTATGTAGCAGGACAGGATATCGGCTATCTAATAAATTGTATTTCTCCAAAAATATTTTTATATTTACAAGTTATTTTAACATATGAATATTCGTAGATAAAAAACTAGTTTTTGTGACTTATCATTATGGAGATTAGCTCGCACAGACAAACAGACAAAAACTCTAAAAATCGTTGTTTAGGGTTCCATTGAGTTCATAAAGACGTTCTTAAAATCGTTTTTCTAAAATATCTTCCATGTGCAGTATTATTGGAATCAAAATAGTAAACAACAGCTCATAGCATTAGGTCCCAATAGTAATGTAACAATAGACCGTGGTGCTCGGCAATCGAGCCTCACTTGATTTGCCATCTCTCTAGGGTATAATGACTTTTGCTTTAAATTGCTGTTTCTCACGTAGTTGGAAGACCTTTCAATACTTCCTACTCCGACTATCTTCTTTCTGATTAAATTCGTTGTGAGTTCCAAGACAGCTGTAGTCTGCTCCCCCGGGACGTCAATAAGCTTCATTGCTTATTGTCAATCTGAGGTCGCCGTTGTTGATCCTGGCTACTCAGGAGACACATCAGTGGGAATGTGTGGTGGGCTTGTCCCGAATCTTCCATGTGCAGACAGCGACCAGTTACGATTTTATTATATGTACATAATTACGTAGATAGATTTATAAAATATCCAAGTAATAGTACAAAAATATTTTCCTATTTCTTGATCAATCGTTAGCTTTTGATGAGTGAGTGATACGAGAGCATGTAAGGCCCTAAAATACATATTACATGAAGATCATTATCTGCTGTAGGATACATAAAGTATTCTGTTTGCAAACTGTTTATTCTGTTTGGCAAATAACATTAAAGGAAATAAACATTCTACCGTGAAATTAGTTCAAAGACAATTTTTTATATTTATTTGGCGACATGTTCGTGTGAAGATTTTTTTTCTTTTTCCTTTTAATAAATGAAAACATATCCAACTTCGCATTTGATTTAATGATCAATTACTTAAATAAATCATGAACATTTTTTCCAATAACTTTAATGTAATATAAGAAAATTTAACTGGAAATATTCAAATCTGCCGTCTGAACTGGTGTGGTGGTAGGAAACATTGGGACGATTTGAACAAGCTTGTGATAGGCTTTTAGGAATATATTTATTCTGTCAAGTTGGTTTTAAAAAAACAGCAAAAAAAAGACCATGCAGCCCGCTCTTGTCACCATCTGCCCAAGACATTTTTGTAAAAGTGGAGCCAACAGAAAATCCATCTGAGTTTTAAAATAGTTTTTCTTTTTGTATTTAAGTTTGTGATTTGGAGAAGTTGGGGGGAGGCCCTTGCCCTGCAGTGGGACACAAACGGCTGCAAAAAAATAATAATAAATAAAGTACACAATTAATTAAAAGTACACGTAAACTTTATTACATGATAAAAAAAATTGTTAATATCACAGACTTCAATTTTATTTGTATAAGATACTAGCTGCCCGGCCCGGCTTCGCCCGGGTACTGTTTCGTTTTTTTTTCAATCTTTCTGAGAGATTTTCTTAATATTTTTTTCCGTAAGAACCTTGTACAGAGTATTAGAAAACTACAAAAAAAAATCAGCCAAATCGGTCAAGCCGTTTTCATGTTATGTCGTGACAACGGAAAACGGGTTTCATTTTTATATATATAGATTATTCTTCCCCGTAAATAATACAAAAGCAATCAAAATATTGAATCGTGTTTAGGAATAATATTTGTTTTTGTCTTTAAAAATAATTTATTTGGCACGTGATGTTTTGTAAATTCATTGACTTTTTGTAAAATACTAAAGACTTGTGAAAAGTTTGTTCTGAATTATTGTTGCTTTGGATGTCGTCACGTCATTGTTTACCATTGAAGACTTGTCAACTTTTAATGATGTTTCCTTGAGATTATTTCGAAGTATATTTTCTTTGTTTAAGTTACGGAACTGTGAGAGAACCGGAGAGAACATTTTATACAAATTTAAAAGTGCATAGAATACTTATTGTTTTTAAATAAAAGTACCCAAACCCCGATTGAAAGGGTATTGAAACGTCCATTTCAGAGAATACCACCAATGTCCATTTCACAAAATACTAAGTATCTATCCATTTAGTCGAAGACACAGTAAGATTTATCAATGACTCTTTGAAATGGTCCTTCCTCTCAGAAGATAGTACGCCAGGGTGTAATCCAAACCAGAACAAAGTCGTCAAACACAGTTCACAACTAATCAAAAGTCGAATATTATTTTGAGTAGAAAAACAAAAACTTTCCCCTCACTAACTGCATATAGCCATAAAAAAGATCGTTTCAAATGCGAGTGAGATCGAGTAGAAACAGACGCGAAAACGAAGTGTTCCGTACCATCAAATTTTTTTGACGAAGGCACAACGAAGGTATCTTTTGCTTTTTTTATTTTAAGGGGTCATACATTAAGGGAAGCTTCAAGGTATTGCCCAACGGGTCAAAATAAGAGACCAGAGCCTTTTATGCATTTTAAATTCTCAAAGTATTTTTGTGCTTCGGAGGTTCCACTTTAACTGTTGGTCTTGAATATTGTCGATAAGTGATGGTCATAAAGACAAGTCTATGACCTAGGTGGCCTAAAACACTAGCTGACCACGGAGTTGAGACCGCATTGCATAAAGCACAAGAAATTAATGAGTGAACGGTCCCTTTCGTGTCTTTCGGTAACCCTAAAAATCAGTGCATCAAAAAAACAAAGGCGACGGCCATAGAATTAATTATATTAAGAAACTTGTAGCCCAGTTTTGGAACTGGCACAAAGATGTTAAGGGCCCATGATGTCGACTTGTTTTGTTGGTCCCCCGACGACTGACAGGTCTTGCAAACTTTATAAATACGATTAAAATTTATGGTGAATCATTAGGGAGGTTATATCTCTTGTTAACTAGATTTTGGTGAATGAACTATGTAGAACCTAACTTTTAGGTCATACCTAGTTTAATAGCTTAATTCATTTTAATTAAATAAAATATTCCATTAATGTTGTTGGCAGGTTTTGATAATTAAAAAAAAAACTGATAGATAGCCTATCTACAAAGTGGTGAAACAGGTTTGTTATTTTCAATATTAATAAGATTTCAAACATTATAGTGAAATTTACCGCTACATGTTTGATTATAAACTAAATAGCTAATCGGTACTATGGCATAGGACCTATTACCAATACAATAAACGAGCAATGAAGCAACAATCGTATACTGGCGGCCAGCCAAACTGCATACATGTTCTCAACACCGCGAATACAGGCACTTATAACTAGAGCCAGATAAGTCACGGCACACGTTCTAGAGCCCTCGAGCCTCTTTGTGAGTTGTGCTACGGTATAAATTTCTCCGCTTAACGCTTTCCATGGCATCAAGTGTATTTTTATTGTATAATAATGTTGTTTGGCTTTATGTAACCCTAGTACTTGAGACTTACGTTCATACAACTTTTGACCCCATAGATAAGATCAAGTTAAACTTTGAACATAATACTACTAATTATGGATACAAAATATTTAAATTTTGTCTAATAGATAGGCTATTGAGACTTATCAGGTGTGCAACCGTCTCATAATAATATTATTTTTATTATTTTGATAGAAAGTTTTTATATGAGCGGTGGGATTTCAATTTGTATCGTGTCAATTTAATTTTGATTAGTATGAAATATTAAAACATGCTTTTTAAAGTTTCAAATAGATAATTCCGAAAAACTGATTAATTATATACTTCAACAACGAGTTTCAGAGTAAAAACCTGTGGATTTAAATGTTAATTAAATTAAATCTATAGACAAAGGCGGCCGCTTGCACATTGCGCTGAATTAAATAAATAATTTAACATACATTTATGTAAAATTAAAGGTTTTTCAATATGTATTACGTTTATCTTTAGTTGATTTTTTTATTTTAATCGTTCTCTTATTTTGACGGTAATGACTGAAAAAAATCTGTGTTTGCTATCTGAGCAATTTCAATTCTGAATAATAAATAATCCCTCCATGCTGTGTTCGCACATGATGCCACGACTCAAATCATTAGTACAATCGACCAATGAAAGAGATGACCAGGATAGAGAACTAAGAATAAAGATTTTGACGCTAATAATGTAATCATTATGAAACTTTGTCATACTATTGATAAATAAAAAATCGCGTAAATTCCTTCACGCAATATCAGAAACTTGATGCTCATCTCTTTCATTGGCTGACTATGCCTAGGCTTGCTGTATGTTATAACAGGAATGGAAAAGGAGATAGAGGAATCTCTTATTCAACGAATGTAATGCATCATCAGACTGATATTCTGTATAAGGATGATACTTTCCTGGTTCAGCCAGTACTATTTTTTTTTATACCACACAGGTGGCAAACAAGCATACGGTCGGCCTGATGATAAGCCGTCACCGTAGCCTATAGACACTTGCAATACAATAATTGTTCTACCACTCCAAAATATAATGTTAAATATTTATGCGCGCAATGAACGGTGTTTGAATTTGTCACAAGTAGCGCGCACATGAATTTTTATTCCCCTTATTGTATGATAATTGAAATCATACAGAATTATATTTCAATGAGAACGTATTTTTGTTATGGAGTTTAACTGCTTTCCTTATTTCTTTGTGCTGTTTTGTTAGGGTTTTATTCTGCTGTACGTTTGAATTTCTGGTCGCCATCTTTTAAGGATAATCTACATTTTATCAGTTAAATGTATGTACTGAATACCGAAAAAATATCTAGGTATATAATGGTTTATTATTTTAAAGATTTTTTGCTGCTTATTATTAATAAAGACATAAGCTTGACGACAATTATTTCGTGATTTTGTAATCTTTTTAAATAATTTTAGTTAGTAAGAAACAAATATTTTGGAGCATTTTATTGTAACCTAGCGACACCCGCGCAACTTCGCGTCCCGCTTTCCCGTGGGAGTTTTTAAGAATCAACCTCGTACTTCAAGGAATCTTGTCTCTAACCGCCGCCGCTGGTTAATACTTAAAAAAGAATTAACGAAATCGGTTCAGCTGTTCTCGAGATTTGCGTTTTGCAACACATTCAGCGATTTATTTTTATATTATAGATTATCATAATCAAAACCAATAAATGCTAAAAAGCGTTAAATCCCACATTATACACCCTTATGTTTTTCTACTCCCAACTCTGTCAAGGGAAGGGAATGGGTAATGGCTCCAAGATCGATCTGTAATATCCATTTAAGTCTTCAGACATATCCCATCGACCCACTGTGTACACACGAATACTTTGCGAAGGAGAATTTGCGAAGGAACCGTATGTAAAATGTAAAACGATGTTCATGTTACTGATATTTTGTTTGCCATAATATCTGAGAGAGACTGCAATGTAATGTTATTTACTCTATATTTATTATTCTTTGAAAACATATATCAGTTTCAAGGAATAAATGCTACTGCGTTGTAGCAACATCTATGACCAAATATGGTATAGTGTATATTTAGCATAGGAAATTAACATACTGTGCATTATTTTATTTAAAATATTTTATTAAGTTGCAGTTTTGTAAAGACTACATAAAGGATTTTCTAGACTTTTTTTATAAAAGAGGATTTTAATAATATAATATTATAAATGAGAAAGTGAGTTGTTTAAGCAGCCGATTATTCTGAAAATTTGTATACATATTGTCAGGGGTACAGAGCCCAACATAGGCTACTTTTTATCCCGTGAAAGTATGTCATTCCAATGGCAAAATATTTTTTCTACTATAAAGGGCGCTGTATGATGGGCTATCGGCCAACAGTGGCGCCACAAGTCGCGCTATGGGTTGTTTTGTTGTCAAACGAGATCTATGTCATAAAATTAAACGGGAGCGAAGCCGCGGGGAAAAGCTAGTAATACAATACTCAAGCTGGACATCTAATAGCAAGCAAAATGTTAAAAAATCTCACGGTAACGAATAATTATTGGACCATTTCTTAAATTATTTTTAGAATTAATTATAAGAAACCAAGTCGAAGATAATACCTGCCTTTAATGAACGATTAGTTTCAGCAAAGTCTAGGCATGTCTGCGGAAGCCTAGACTAATTAAATAAGACGTTTAATTAAATAAGAAACGAGAAACACGGTTAATTGTTTAGAATGGCTGTGTCCTTAATTACTAGAAATTAACATAAAAAAACACTGAAAATAAACCTTATTTCAGTGTAAAACTGTTTCTATTTTGCTTTGGTTAAGCATTTATTATCTTTATTACGTATCCATTACTAGATAATTGCGTAAAAAAGAAGTTTCTAATTCCACACATTCGTATCTAGGCTTTTATCGACCACTTTAGACTATAATATGGGGTTCTTCAAAAGGGGCATTAAAAGATTTTTACTGGGTCAGCAACGCGCGAGTGATACTCCCGGTGTTGCAAGCGACCATAGGCTACGGTGACCGCTCACCATCAGGCGGACCGTAAGCTTGTTTGCCACCTTTGTGGTATAAAAAAAAACTTCATAATTATCAATTACTTAACATCGTCATTATTATCTCAGCCATAAGAAATTTCTGGACTTAGGCCTCTCCCAAACGTGGCGTACAACCGATCGACTTGGCGTTAAGGTACTAGAATGACTTACTGGAAAACGATCGTCCACCTCAGGTAAGTCGTAAGCCGATGGATGCTTGTTCCAACTGGTCATTTTGGTATGCTTTCCTACATTGTTGTCAACTCTGAGGGTTAGCTCTAGGCTAAACTGTTGGACTCATTCCATCCTTAGACTCCTCTCCAGAATAAAAAGAGGGAACTCATGTTTTTCTAGAAATTCTGTCAATAAATTTTACTTCCGTCGACCGTCGATAATATCATCTTACGTCCATAAAAAATGTAAAAAATATTTCAGTTTTTTTTTTAAATAACTTATTAACAAAGTAAACAACAAACAAGTAATTAATTCCGTCCATCTTGTATCTTTACAATTGAAATTATTTTGTCTCAAATATTTTGAAATCTCAAATAATTTGTAAAGTAAAGAATTGACAAAATAAATAGAAATGTATACTCTGACAAACAGTTTGGGGCTTAATATTTACTTGTTCAATTCAATTGATATTGTCGCTATTGTGATGGGGATTTCACATTGTAATACAAAGGCATAGAGTTCAAAGTTATATATCTATTGTATGTGAATGCAAAGGATGGGTCGCAAGAAATCCGTATGGAAATTGCAAAACAATTCGTTTTATTTATCTTTGTACCGCCGGCGTTCAAATTTAGAACAATCTAGCAAATTGGAAACATTGGTGAGAATTCCGATTGAAGACGTTGTTTTCAATACTAAGAAATAGTGATTGTCTGAAATTAATCTTTTGAAATATTCAAATTTATCATCAGAAATTCACGAGCCCTGATTACTTTGACAAATTAAAATTACTTACTTCAATTAATTTAATTATATTAGCTACGAATTTTCTTCAGTTGTATTGTGATAGGTAATATTTAAGTAAATTGAGCATTAACTAAATGAGCTAGTGCACTTTAGAGCTGAGTAATCGAAGTGCGAGAAAGGGTCACATAGCTCACAGTGACAAGTTTATGTAATTTCTAGGTCTCACCGGCGCGGCTACTTCTACGAGGTTTAAATTTAGTCCAAGTCTCTCCGCACATTTTTATTCTCCTAACCTTTTCTTAATCGGTCTGTTATGTAAAGTTATGTTAATATTAATTCAAATCAATTTATTAATTTAAATGATGAATGATGGCCTGGCCTAAAAATATAAATCTTACTATCCTACTAAAATTATAAAGGCGAAAGTTATGTGTATGTTTGTTACTTCTTCATGCTCAAATGGCTGAGCCAATATTTATGATATTTGGTTAACACAAAGTGTTCTTTTTATCCCGAAAAGTGAGCGATTCCCGTAGGATTTCATCAAAAGTCTGATATAGATGGCGCTACTGTGCATAAATAAATACACGCAAACGAAGTTGCGCGGGTTTCAATAGTTTATGATATATTGAATGTCACGTTGACATTTTATTTTCATTTTTATAAAAAAAACATTCTAATAAATTTCAAATTAACTTTCTTCTTTTACTTGATTTTTAATAAAGTAAAAGAAGAAAAGATAGTTGAAACTTAGACCCGGTTTCACCACATGCCAACTTTTTCATAAGAAACATCAAAACCCTATAAAAAGTAACAAACGTTCAGTTTGACATATACAATTAAAAGCTATTCGGGAAGAGAAACCGTCCCTTTAAGGAATTTTTAAAATGTGTTTGCGCATCTCACGGTAAGTTTAGTATCGAATACAAACACCTTAATTGGAAAACCACACTAGGATACGGGAGGCCTCAGTACTGAGTTCAAAATCAAACACGAAACTAAGTGAAATCCGATTAAATGCGTTTATTGGCCGCTAAATTAAACTGTCTGTGAAGCACCGAATAGCAGTTGCGGCTCGTTCATTTATTTGTACCTACATATTAGTTTTTCATTTTTGATTTAAAAACTTAACTGTATTTTTTTATCTGCATGAACACGGATGACCCGTGCTAGTGATCGGATAGGTTTAAAAATCTTCAATTAAAATATTAGAATCACTCTTGCTCGCTCACTTAAAACTTCACGACTGGAGTAAATCGTAATTACGACAATCGTGTCGTCAACAATGTCGTGTCGACAATGTGGTCGTTAATCTTGTATCCGTAATTGAATCCGTATTTGTCTTCATTATTTAATAGATTTTAAATATTGTTCACATCAAATAGCATCAAGCTGAGGATGATTAAAATTACAGTTTGGAGTAGCCTATATAACGAGGAAACCCCTACAAATCTTCGGGGCAACGTGAAAGTGTCCATCCAAAACATCGAAACACGTAGTCCTGACAAAAAAGTCTAAAAAGACATTACTATAGGTAGAATAACTTGACGACCTCCGTGGCGTAATGGTTACCACGCCAGACCGCCACCCAGGAGGTCCCGGGTTCGATCCCCGGTCGGGTCATGATGAAAAACGATCTTTTCTGATTGGCCTCGGGTCTTGGATGTTTATCTATATATGTATTTGTTATAAAATATAATATCGTTGAGTTAGTATCCCATAACACAAGTTTCGAACTTAGTTTGGGGCTAGCTCAATCTGTATGAATTGTCCCTAAATATTTATTTATTTAATAAGGTTCATAACTGGTTAGAATTCAACAAAACGTCAGTCCGTATTTTCGTTTCATAGTAGAGGAGGCCCCTTTATTATGTGTGGCTGTCGTACAACCCGCGCCACTAGAGATGACACCTGATCGATTGCTGATTTGACTTGTGCAGATTTGACTCATTCGGACACACACAAACAAATGGTATCGATGTTAATAAAACTAATTAGTATAGTAAAGTTATCTTTCCTTTTATTGTTTTAATTAATGCTGTTATTTTCTTTCACAACACATAACATATTATGTTAGACTTCTGTCAGGGGCGAGGGGTCTGGTGACCTGTAATACAGGTGGTATTTATACATACCTATCACGGGCACCAGTTCTCTCCAAGTAGGCTTCTTTTTCATGCCTGATGTTGATGACGTTGTATTTTTTTGTATTCTTAGTTACTCTGTATTTGTATATTAATTGGAGAGAAATAAAAAAAAAAAAATTTTCTAGTGCACGATTTCTAGTAAAATGGTATACCATTTTACTGGACTACTACGTCTACTGGAAATTTATTAATCTGTTGCTCAGGTTGAATCACGTGATACGGGAGAGAAGATCCCAAATGACAAAGAATAAGGCTAGGCAAAGAGAGACAGAGGTAACTTGATTTGCTGGCATACATGTATTTCAACGTTGCGTATTATTATTTCAGAGACACGTACCTGTAATGTAACCCCGTTGGGTGACGTAAAACAATACAATTCACACAGTCTCAGCCATGTCTCGGCTACGAGACAATACATAAAACTGACTCAATTATTTACTCTATCTAATTTGACAGATAATTTTCCGAGTTGACTTGTGACAACCGTAATGTGTAATTACTTATTGTAAAGATATCTATATATATAAAAGAAAGTCGTGTTTGTTACAACACTTATAACTCGAGAACGGCTGGACCGATTGCCATGGTTTTTGATTTGTTGGATTTTTTTCTGTCCCGAATAGCAGAATACATCTTAAAAACAATGAAAACTCGATTAGGGGTAGGGTAGGGGTAGGGTAGGGGTAGGGTAGGGGTAGGGTAGGGGTTGGGTAGGGTAGGGTAGGGTAGGGGTGGGGTAGGTTAGGGGTAGGGTAGGGGTAGGGTAGGGTAGGGGTAGGGTAGGGATAGGGTAGGGGTAGGGTAGGGGTAGGGTAGGGGTAGGGTAGGGTAGGGTAGGGGTGGGGTAGGGTAGGGTAGGGGTAGGGGTAGGGTAGGGGTAGGTTAGGGTAGTGCCTCTAAGGCGGAACAAAGTTTGCCGGGTCAGCTAGTAATATTAGTATAATATACTGGCGAAGCATGGCTCATGATCGGAAGAAATGGCGTTCTCTTGTGTCGGAGGCCAAGACTCACTTTGGGTCGCTGAGCCATTGGAGTAAGTAATATAATATATCTATACTAATATTTGAAAGAGGAAAGATTTGATTGTTTGTTTGTTCGAATTGAATAGGCTCCGAAACTACTGGACTGATTTCAAAAATTCTTTCACCAGTAAAAAGCTACATTATCAGGGAGTGACATAGGCTATAGCTTTTCCCGAAATTCAATGTGGTTCCCACGGGAACGGGTCCGGGACTTCATGCAGACGAAGTCGCGGGCAAAAAAGCTAGTGCATAATATTTTAGTTAATTTATTAGAAATACTAGTGGTACCCCCGGTGTTCGCCTAGATATCCTGTTTTCACTACTTAACGTCAAACTAAACTGTTATATTTTACTGGATAAAAAACGACGAAAAAACTAACGTTTTTGCACGAAAGGGTAACAAACATAAATAAATTGACACAACATAGGTACATAATAATATACATAGTAGCACATCCTAATTATCTTAAGACATGGAAGATTAATTTGTCAGCCTATAGCATACATTTTAAATAAAATAAATAATTAAAATTGAAGTTTAACAATTTCAAATTGCATATAATTACCAACTTTGCAAAACTGGAGAGTATGACAGCTGTCCAACATTAAAATCGTAAACTTGATTTACATTCGAACGAAGCAAAGGGCAGGGGGACACGACCTAAAATTAATTTCGTGGTATAACATCTAGTAAATATATATAGTATACACTTTTGACTATCCCTTTTTGGAGACCAGCCAGATGCAATTGAGGGTTACGACCTTCAATATCATGTCATTGTGTACCGAACGCCTTGTGCTTAACGAGAAGGCATAAGCGTTTTGGAAATTAAAATCTAATATTGAAAATAATATGGGCTTATTAATATTAATTTTACGATTATTACCCAACATTTGCCGTCTATTTTCTTTCTGATAAAATTCGTTGTGAGTTCCAAGAACGTCAATAAGCTTCATTGCTTACTGTCAATCTGAGGTCGCCGTTGTAGATCCTAGTTATACAGAAGACACAGCGGTGGGGGGAATGTTTGTATTGTCTCGATTTATCCTCGTATCCTATGCGGGTTCGAATCCTGCGCAGGGCAAACATTTGTGTGCACGAATATGTCTGTTTGCCTTGGTCTGGATGTTTTCTATGTATAATAAGTATTTATTTACGAAAAAAAAAGTATTTAAGTATATTAATCAGCAATCTAGTACCCATAGTACAAGCTTAGTTGCTTAGTTTAGGACTAGATGGCGTTGTGTGATTCTTCGAAGTAATTTTTTATTTATTTATAACTCAAGTTTTACCTTAAACGCTAATGTTTTAGGCGTCATTTTTGGAGAAGATGTACCGGCTCAATAGTATTTATTTGTAGCATTATACATTAAGTTTATTTTTTTCCCTTTTACACGCCAATGACGTTTTTTTTCTTGAAGCCTATCCATAAACGACCTCCGTGGCGTAATGGTTACCACGCCAAACCCCCACCCAGGAGGTCCCGGGTTCGATCCCCGGTCGCGTCATGATGAAAAACGAACTTTTTCTGATTGACCTCGGGTCTTGGATGTTTATCTATGTATGTATTTGTTATAAAATATAATATCGTTGAGTTAGTATCCCATAACACAAGTTTCGAACTTACTTTGGGGCTAGCTCAATCTGTATGAATTGTCCCTATATATTTATTTATTTATTTATATTCTGTTGTCGTTGCTAATCATTCCGCTTTGATTATCTTTTGATCCATCACACACACTGTCTCACTAGGTACTTCCATATAAACAATCTTTTTTGTTTTCTGTTTGTTTATCCATTCACTTGTATCAGTGAGAGGGAATAATAAAAACAACGTAACATTTGAGCGAGCCATTTGGTTGATTAGAGGACTTTTTAGGGTTTTGAACAAAATGATAGATGAAACACTTTTGTGTTTGAAACTTTATCGCTTTTTCGTTTCCCGTTTGTTTTTGTTGGAAAAAAGGTCTTATATTACAGTTCAAACACTATTATGTATCAATTGAGGGATCAAATAATGGAACCAAGTGAAATGAGGGTCAAAAAACTAGCGGAACCCGCGACTTCACTTACATTTTTTTTTCTAAACCAGAAACCATTGCAGGCTTCTTCAGAACACCTTTCTTTTCTCCTAAGTTAAAATATTTATTTCAAAACATAATTTATGCAATCTTAAAATGCAAAAATAAACTTAAACATTAAATAATGCCATATTTTTTAATAAAATAATCGTCAAAAAATAATAACCAAAATAATATTGTTACAAAAAGACTTTTGGGCTCGTCCGGGATTTGAACCCGGGACCTCTCGCACCCTAAGCGAAAATCATACCCCTAGACCAACGAGCCGATTGACTACATCGATAAATTTAGGCATTGAATTCCAAATACCCAATGTAAAAACAGTTGAATTAACTACTGATTTGATAAGGTATCTTGTTTTTATTAGGTACCGGATTAAATGTTTAGGACAGGAAATCATAAATCTCTTTTATACACCAATGTAAATAATATTGATTTCGTGAAATATTCGAATTAACGTTAAAAAATAATAATTGTTTCATTCTATCCACGTCATTCAGTAAGTACTAACCAAACAAAATAAGAAAATTAAAAATCTACATAGGTACCGGCTACCTAGGTAGGTTAACTTATCGTTTTTAGATTCGCTTTTGTATATTTAGGTAAACAAAAATCGGCCAAGTGCATGTCGGGTCATTCACAGTGTAAGGTTAGGTTTTGCTGTGCTTTGCTTGCTTGTAAATGAGTCCAATATCATATTCTTGACATTTGCAAGTTTTCATCAAATAAATTTTATTTTATAAGTTCGTCAGCTATTACTCGGTAACTAGTAGAGCCTACTTAACCGTAAATAGTTTTTATTGAAGGTTCAGCATATGGACTACTACCATGTTTTTTTTTTCAAAGTTCTAAACAACAGACTTTCGGAGATAGAGGGGGATTTTCGTTTTGCACGGTAGTCCCACCGCAAAACGAAAATTCACACAGTAAGATGTAAATAATTCCGAAACGGATCATTGTATCGAAAAATGATCTTCCCACATCCTCAATGTTTTGAGAGACCTATCTAACGATACCCCACAACCACAACATGGGGTGGGCGAAAAAAAAATCATTTCCACTTTACATGTAGGGGAGGCTCCCTAAATTTTTTTTATTTTATTTCATTCCAGCACTTTGTTAGCATTGTTAATGTCTACGAAAAAAAAATTATTTCCACTTTACATGTAGGGGAGGCACCCTAAAATTTTATTTTTATTTTTTATTCCAGCATTGTTCATGTGTGTGTTGTAATGTGTGTGTTGTAATGTGTGTGTACATACCAAATTACAGGTTTCTAGCATTAAGCGTCTAGGCGTTAGACCACGGACAGACAGACAGACAGACAGACGGACATGCCGAAACTATAAGGGTTCTTTGTACTTACTACGGAACACTACAAATATACGTTTACGGTTAATTAGATTGAATATTTTACTTACCTCGTAAAAGCATAATATGTATATCACATAGCAAATATACGAGAATTCCTTCTGGGTAACAGCTCGTAAAAACATACGCTTAATATTTGCCAAAAAGTCGGTAGGTAGGCACAGTATGGATCAAAGCACGAATTAGGAGATCGTAACCCGACACTGGAAGCCAGATGGGGGCTAAAGAGAATAATAAAACGAAGCAGTAATGCTACGTATGACCATACGTCCTGGAATGATGACATCGGCTAAATTGGAAAAAGGGCCCAAATCATAAAGATCTACGTCTTATATTAAATATTTATAAGACTTCTTGATATTGGAATGAAAACGCGCTATGAGAATGAGAATTCAACAATTCCTAAACAAATAAGGAAGTAAGTCAAGTCAATAATGAAATAATGTCTTGAGAGCCTTGAGAGAAACAAATTAAAACCCTTAAACTTCTCGACATTTTTTTTCTGTTTTTTTTTTGGAATTTCTGAACATTTTTGTGTCAAGAATAAAAATAATTACAACTGAAAAGAGTACAGAAACATTTTATAAAAATCTCATTCATCGTTTACCTTGAAAAGTACCTAAGTCATAAATATTTCTAATGAAATTACTTCAACATACGAAAAGAAATTAAGGAGCCCTTTTACAGCGTAGCTAGCCAAGAAAACCGGATGAAGGTCTAGATCTAGCCGTTCAAAACTTTTTACGTAACATGCTCAAGGGAATAAAGTAATCACAGAAAGGAAACGATTCCAGAAAAATCTCCGTGGAAATATATCGAGAATGTCTTCTTCTACATAATAGCAAATATTGATAATATCGCTGACCAACCCTCGTTCGTACAATAATATTGAAAGGTATTCATTTCAAAATTGCATTATGGTTAAAAGTAAATATTATTTTTGTTCAGACATTTTTACCAGTATTTAAATCATTAGCATCATTTCTCTCTTTTCGCAATTTTCATTAAATGAAATTCGCTACTGGTGACATCTATTCATGAGAAAAGCTAAATCCGAAGCAATATCTACAGGCCAGCAGTTAGATTCCCCTCGGGATCGTGCGAGTTGCGATGCTCAGTACCAATATGACTGTCGTCGCCATAAACTACGAGTGTTTGGTTAACTGAATGCACTATTTGTGGAGACATTTCAGTAGGATGCAGAATGCACATTCTTATTATCAGAGCAATAAAGTTCGGAATGACTGCAACACTAAAATGCAGTCAATAGTGAATTTGATGAACCATAAATTGGACGATGCGAGGTTGTTGGAATAAATAGAATCCGTCACTTCGCTTGCTAAAGCAGATGGTGCGGATTTACGATACGAGCGTTAGCCAACGATTTGTGAAGTTTCAGTTTACAGTGATAAAAGAATTTTAAAATACTATCTTTACATTTTGTTTACAGTATGAAAAACTATCATTGAAACAAAAAATAGTACCTAATGTTTTATCAACTAGTAACTTATAGAAGATCGTAGCCAAATAGCATTGGTCTCGGCCATGTTGTGTTCCTACGGTAAGTAAGGTCTCCAGAGCTCCACTTGGGGGTTTGGGAGGGTTGGCAACGCGCGAGTGATTCCTACGGTACTGCAAGCGTCTATAGGCTACGGTGATGCTTACCATCAGGCGGGCCGTATGCTTGTTTGCCAACTATGTGGTATAAAAAAACATAAATGACATTCTAAATTATATTTGTAAAGGACGAATTTTATTAAAATGCCTACCCAGGATTATCAGAGGAAAATAAAAGCCGTGGCTATAAATATCAGGCCTGAACAAAATCTAATTTTAGCTTAGATATCAAATATTAATTTGCGGTACATTTACGCATAACGTCTACGTGAGCTTTTCCGAGATCTCCAATACTCGTTTGACATGGGTCGTGTCGTTTCCTTATAATGTGCCCGCGTGGAGTGGCTTAGCTCCATGCATCATACTTGAGGGTGTGCTCACCCTTTGTATTTGTCATATTGGATTACTTTCTCTATAATATTTATTTTCATCTATATTTTGGCGACATCGTAAAAGAGTTTTTGGCATTTAATTTTTCAATTTCAACTATTTGTTGTGTGTTTGAATCATCTACACTTTCTAGGTACCTACGCAAAACGAGTTACACATTAGCAGTAATTAAATTACGAATTAGTGAACTATTCGAATTATTTTAATTTCATTACAATTAAAATTGAGGTTTAATGAGAATAACTATTTCTTTGTGATAATTAAAATACATAGAAGAAAATATCTTATAGTTATACAATCCTGGAAAAATAGTAGATGGGTATTATCTTCTAAGGGCACCATTATTGTTATGTCTGAATCGTCGAGACATAGCCAAAACATGATTGAAACATAAAAAATAATATTCTTACTTACATGACATGTATTTCAGGAAACTTTTTAAAACCTAATTGGTGTATGTCAGCTAGTTGAGTTCTTCATTTTATTGATAGCCAATTTAAAGGGTAATTAATTTTCTAATCGAGTGTCACACACATCGCTTTGTTTGAATTCAGTCCTCGTATCAGAAACGCGTCATCAATGATATTGGCCTTTATATCTACAGATTACTGGGCTACTTAACCAAAATGAGTTCGTATGAAATATCCCTGATATGTGACGTGAGAATAAACAACTTAACTGCGAAATGCTTAACCTAACTTAAACAAAAATGATAATTATATACTGCTTGATCGATAAGATGAAAACAATATAGGGTGGCATTGAATGACGAATAACAAAGGAGTTACTTAACGATTCTCTCCCGGGACTCGAACTGGTATCCGCACGTACAGAGCATGTTTACGCAACAGAATAGTAAGTGTAGAGATTGACCCAGTTAAAGGGGCGTCGACCGGTGTGGACCCTGTTTTGGGAATAATAAGTGGGGGGTGTACTGGGGATTTTCAGGATTTCAATCTGAAGGTCACTATTGTCTATTGTTTTTTAAAACAAACGAGTTACGAAATTTTTTGCTGCGTTGCTGTTGCTTCATATTGGTCCACGTAATCATTGCAATTGTGAGCGTTGTTATTGTTTGATACAATGACCTATCTCACTCTGTCAATATCGGAAATGTGCGATGAACATACCTGGGTATGTTCATCGCACATTTCCACAACAGGTTGATGGTGAAACTACTATACTATATTACTATAGCTATAGTAGTTTCACGATCAACCTGTTGTGCGCCATTATAAGCTTAAAACACTAATAATAATAAAAAGTGCAACTTGTGATTAATATAATTGAAAACGATATCCAATTTTATAAACGACGGACGCAAATTATTATTCAAACAGTTTCATTTGTGGAGGATTAATTAATAAATTAATTAGCCGTAATTATTAAATGATTCATCATTGATTCGATAGTAATTAACAAATGGCCGAGTGTGACAGTATTTCAGATTCTGATGGTAACAATATTTTATTATATTTTAATAGTTTTCTTCATTTTTAACTTGTAAGCGTTTTGATCACAGTAGACCTAAGTACTACACGTTCGCCTCAAGTTTGCCGTTACCTCGCGCCGCGACACACCATGCTTAGCAAATCGGGATCTGCCTTGAGGTGCGGTATGGTGTACGCGGCGCGAGGTAACGGCAAACTTGAGGCGAACGGGTAGTATCTCTCTAAAAAGAGCCGTGCCAGTTCCTTCACCTCTCTCTAAGACACGACGCCTTTTCCTTCAGTTGATCCATGAATATTTATACTATTCTAAAATGGTTAGGACAGTCTTTCGACAGATTTTTCTCAAGAATACGATGACTACTAAACTCAAATAAGCTAAAGTTTACTTATTACAAAGCGGTGAAACAATTTTTTTATTTTTTTATTAGCCATTTATGTCCCACTGCTGGATAAAGACTTCTCCTGACCTCCTTTAACTATCTCTCTCTGCTGTTTCTTCCTTCCAGTTGCTCTTTCAGTTTCAATTCCATCAGTTTGTCCATCTCTTACTAAGTTTTTCTCTTTGTCTCTAATATAGTGTTAAATAAAATATTGTCAAGATAAAAAATAAAATTGAGTAAACACATCTTGCCCTCGGTATACCATCAGCCTTCGAAACGAACAAAAATACGTGCCACCAATCTTTCTTGTTTGGACAAGTTAAACTACGGCTAGAACATATTTATTTATTGTAATTGCCTTGCGATTAGTTTCGACAATTAACCATGTAACATGAGTTCGCCCGCGAATATTGTAACAATCGTATTATTTTATGATACACTAGCTGACCCGTGCCCACTTCGTTGGGCATAATGTTAATAATCCTTTTTTAGTACAGGTGTTCGTAAGAAACGCTTTCATTCGACCGTTTTTTCTCCGATTCACTTTGCAACACCGACTACCACGTAAAAGCCTTTTTATTTATCGGTTTTTTATATAACCTATGACACTCAGCAATAATGTGGCTTTCTATTGGTGAAAGAATTTTTAAAATCGGTTCTGTAGATCCCGAGATTACCCCTTACAATTTAACAAATATGCAAACACACAAACTTTACTCCTTTATAATATTAGTATAGACTAGAGGTCCGCCCCGGATTCGCGCGGGTTTTACTAAGGATGCCCAATTTTTTTTGTAAAAATAATGTAGCCATTTTACCCGGGGGTAATGTACTATTCCGACGGTGAAAGAATTTTTGAAATCCGTCTAGTAGTTTTTGAGTTTATTCGTTACAAACATACACACACACATAAATACTAATCTTTCCTCTTTATAATATTAGTATAGATTGGATGTAATATGTAAATGTTATCCTACTAATATTATAAAGGCGAAAATTTGTGAGGATGGATGTATGGATGTTTGTTCTCTTTCACGCAAAAACTACTGAACGGATTTTAATGAAATTTGGTACACGGGTATACTATAATATGGAATAACACATAGGGTACTTTTGTATCCCGAAATTCCCACGGGAACGGGAATAATAATAATAATATATAGGGACAATTCATACAGATTGAGCAAGCCCCAAAGTAAGTTCGAAACTTGTGTTATGGAATACTTAACTCAACGATATTATATTTTATGACAAATACATATATAGATAAACATCCAAGACCCGAGGCCAATCAGAAAAAGTTCGTTTTTCATCATGACCCGACCGGGGATCGAACCCGGGACCTCCTGGGTGGCGGTCTGGCGTGGTAACCATTACGCCACGGAGGTCGTCAAATATAATAGGACTACTGTGTAAAAATAAATTCACGCAAACGAAGTTGCGCGGGTTTCACTAGTTCTATATAATACAGCGATGGTGTTGTTGAAATATGTACTTTATTGTATTTTGATAGCATATCAGTTAGATCTTATTTCACTACTTACTGATAAATTCCTAGCATTTTTGTCAGGTAAAAACTATCAAAAGGTTGTCAAAACCATGAAAAAACTGTAAAAAAAGCTGTCTATTTATTTGGCGGATAGGCTATCCGAATATAAGAGAACTGGTATTTTTAACGATACTGACGTTTCGTTAAAAAAATGGTAAGCTTCGTGATATAGGATTACAATTTGATAATTAAAATTTCCTTTCTCATTACAGTAAAATTTTGGTATTTCCTAATGTAAAGGTCACGCACAACCCTTAATTATTACAAAGGCTTAATGGTCGATTTCACATTTTGGGAAACAGTGCACTAAGGGTTTGTGCAGACTACAGTACAACGGCACGTTTCGGCCACTTTTGCCAGCCCTTAATAGCTGATCGTTCCTTAGATTGCGAATTTTAATAGTGACGTACAAAAACGTCGATGTTTAAAATGAAATCTAATTAAATTTTATACTTTTAAGATTATTGGATAGGTATACAATTTTAAAATCTTAAAAATATTATAAAAATGAAAGTTTGAATGCTTATAGTGTCACATAAAACTACCTAATCGATTTGATTGAAGTTTGATACAAATGGGAGTTACATCCTGGGGTTTATAAATGACGAAAATGGAAAAATAGCTCTACGGACTTAGTTGAAAGCCACACAAACAGGATTCCGTAATGTTCAACAACAGTAAAGTTATATCGAAAGTGTGATCCATACTTAATATTATAAATGGGAAAGTGTGTCTGTTTGTTTGTCCGTCTTTCACGGTGAAACGGAAAGACGAATTGACGTGATTTTTTAAGTGGAAATAGTTGAAGGGATGGAGAGTGACACAGGCTACTTTTTGTCTCTTTCTAACCCCCCACTTCCCTAAAATGTGGGGGGGGGGGGGAGTTTGTATGGAGCATTCCGCAATTTTCAAGGTAAAAATCGGTAGGTACACAGACTCTAGAACGAAAAATACCTGTGAAAGGGGAACAGTGTTACCCCGAATTTAACGCTAGTAAATAATAATGATGACATTTTTGATATTCATATGTGAAAGTTCAAATGTATTTTTAGAGCTACATTGAACTTTTAATAGACTTTTATTGTTTGTACCTTGTGTAAAATAAATAAGTTTGTGAATTTTTCCTACTTTCAATACATTTTTAACTAAATTGGAATCGGATTTTGTTGTGTATTATTATTAATTAGTAACTCATTCTACAGGTGAAATCAAAACTGGTCCGTATTTCAGGTATATTATGTTCATCGGAGCCAAAAAAAACATGGATAAAACGAAATTAATAGTACTATATATAATATAATTACAGTACTAGCCTAAAGCATATATTTATCACCTGGTCGTATGTTTCTTCCATCATACTAAAATAGAAATTGGAACACAAAAAAAAAGTTACTTAGAAGAGAAATTGTGACACAAAATGCACATCGAACCGGCCCTACATCTGCACTCACTTCAAAATGTTATTGATATTACTACACGATATTCAGGGCCTAACAAAAGAGATGGTGCAATACTAACAAGTGAGAAGTCACTCCAAAAGTTATCGATATTTTTTTTCGCATCACTAATAGCAGGTAAGTCTGTCGGTCCGTCTACGATAATGCCCACGTTAATCACAGGTGAGCCGCCTGGGTTAATGAGGTTTCTTGTTAACTCCACTATACCATTGCCTACCTTTGAAAAACAAATAGGTCTCGACTTAATTACGCGTACATTATCAAACATGGTTTTAGTAGCATAAGTTGTTTTAAGGTGGTACGTTTCGGTCCGCGCGTGAAATTCTTTTTTGGGGTTTTTTACAAATTGCATCTCAATCATTGATAGAATTTTCGTAAAAATTGATTTGGCGTCAACAAATACAAGATATCTACTGAATAATTATCAAATAAATTATAAATATAGCTCTTCTTATTATGAATGTCCACGATGCATCTTTTTCCCTACAAACGTGCATTATGCACATGCATAATAGAAGAGCCAATGATTGAGATGCAATTTGTAAAAACCCCCCAAAAATTTGAATTTCCCGCGCGGACCGAAACGTACCACCTTAACATGATATTCAATCAAATTGTATAAAGGGTATAGTAGAGAGTTTGAGGATAAACATCCTTATTTTAACAGCATCAGTAATTGTGGGGATCTTAATTTATTTTGAATAAAAAAAAGTAATAAAATAGAACTATCTGATCGGGAGATACAGACTGACCCATAGAGGTGAAAAAACTTTAACTAGCTAACCACTGATGTAAAAAGAGGGGTTTCTTACATCAGTAGTTACCTAGTTATAGTTTTTTGAGTCAGTAATATCCTAGACATTTTATCCATACTAAACTTTTTCTCAATCAATTTATAAATTACTAGCTGTTACCCGCGGCTACGCCCACGTAAAAAATGCCTACGTTGGCCTCTGTACCCTTGACAATAAATATAATTTTCATAATGATCGGCTGCTTCGTCAAGCCGTGAAGAAATAACAAACAAACTCACTTTCTTCAAGGTACATAATAAAAACAAACATCGCAAGTTAAATAAAAGTTAAAAAAGAAAGGTTTAGTGCGACTCAGTAATATTTTAAGTTTGTTGTGTCCATTTAAAAGAAAGTAAGAACAACTATTAAGAATAAAGCTAATGATAATGTAGTACCTCCGCAAGACCTTTGACTTCTTTGATTTACAAAGTGAGAACAAAGATCAAGAGAAAAGATCTCGAAAGACTACTAGAAAACGACGAGGAAGGACGGAACGATTCATTGCGTTGGTCAGATCAAGTCCATCCTTTGCGTTGGTCAGATCTAGTCCATTCTTTGCGATGGTCAGATCAAATCCATCCTTTGCGTTGGTCAGATCAAGTCCATCCTTTGCGTTGGTCAGATCTAGTCCATCCTTTGCGTTGGTCAGATCAAATCCATCCTTTGCGTTGGTCAGATCAAGTAGGTGACAACATCAACATAATCGTCCACAAAGTCCATATACAGACTGGAAAAAAATGTAATGCATTCCGTAATACTTGGAGGTCACGACCCTTAGCGATAAATGTGGATCAAATCTCAAGGAGGTCAAATTTTAATATCCTAAGCATTCCATCCAAACAAAAAATCTCATTGGTCTGAGACAAATTTTATTTTACTCATTATTTCATTGTCAAGATTTGACCTCAAGAAACTATATTTTAGCTGACAATGTTAAAAGTTTGCAAAAAATATATGACTATGGTGTTATAATATGTTACAGTATAACTTCTTGTCAAATGACTTCTGAACTTGAATGTCCCATAACTATTCCGGGGAATGTAGCAAGTTTCATGGCATAAGTGTTTCCATTACGAAGGCTCTATCGCGTTAGAGCTGATGTATGCTCACCGCAGGCAAATTGATTTCAGTCTTGAGGGTTGAGACAAACTTGGTTGACACCTTGTACTGATGGATTTAGATTGTACGGTCACCAACGAAAATAATGTTAACACCTTTGCTTATTTTAAACTGTGTGCTACTGTTGCTGAGCATGTTACCGAGCGTATGGTAATATAAGGAAGTGTCGTTTATTTTAATTTACACAGAAAATACTAATGTCCGTTTTCAACAACGACTCCTAGCGTGAAGAATAACATAACTGGACAAATTTGTATGATATTTTGATGACATAACGTTATACCTACCGCAAGGAGGCGTTGATGAAAACAAGCATAAGATACTCTTCAGGACCGCAGGCAAAGCACTAATCTATCGAGTTGACAAAATGAGTAGCCACATAGATATTGCATTTCAGATACGTATAAAGACTTGATTTGTTTAAACATGACAACGCAACGTTAAAATAATCGTTTCAGATAAAATTTTATATTAAAGTGAAAATTTGTGTAGACTAGAGCTTCCAACTCTTTAAACGGAATATTGGAGAAGACCAGAATAATGTAAACTCAATTTCAACCGAACACAAGCGATATTGAATCGAACGCGACCATCGGAAGCAATATTTCATAAAACGCTACAAAGAAACATCAGCCAAATATAGGCAGCCCGTACAAGAATTGATATATCGATTGAATATGCAATGTGTGAATGCCATATATTTAAACATTGACATGTCTATAGGCACAAAGTCTGGATCATACCTATACAGGTAAAAAAATAAAAGGGCCATCTATACATATAATAAAACAGTAGACCCCGATATGTCTGTACTTTGAACATATATAATATATTTATTTTTTTATACCACACAGGTGGCAAACAAGCATACGGTCGGCCTGATGGTAAGCCGTCACCGTAGCCTATAGACGATATTATTGTGAGGTATTCTTCTGTAATAAAAAAAAACAATCAAATGAAGCAAACAGGCAACCTGGTTTTAAGATAAAGTTCGCATGAAACAATTTTCGAATAAAAATAGTAGATTTTACAACAAGTGCACAAAACGAATCATTTCTATCGAGACTTTTAGCAGCCCGAGCCGAAGGCGAGGGCTGATAGTAATGTCGAGGATAGAAATGGTTTTGTGGACGAGTTATAAACTCTGCTTTTCACTTCGATTGCGAGGAAATAAATTAATAAACGCACGAAAAAACAAGACCTGTTTTCCGCCGCTATTTTTTTTAAATGTTACGACAATGAAATTAGGCTTGGGCTACAGACCTATACAGCCTACTATTAAATTAATTTTGTAATAAAATAATTTTCTTAAATTAATTAAATAACCTACCGTACTTTAATTTAAATTTTAATATCTTTTATGACTTAAATAACACATAAGGCAAATAAATTAAAGTAAATATTATAAAATAACAAATTCTATCTCTGAACTTTTTATTGTGTTTGGCTGTATGGCTCATTTCCTTTGCCTTAATATTGATACATTTATGAGTAGATACGTTTTTGCCCTTGTGCACAAAATTCGATTTTGTGCAGCCTATATCCTGCGCAAATAAGCATTTTCTGAGCATGAGAAGTGAAAAAGCTTTAAGGTACCTACGTATAGTACCATTATTTTATTCTGTGCCAGGTCATGACGTAAGTTTCGCGGAGACAGTGGGTAAGCAGGTTCACTAGTAGCTCTAATTTAATATCGAGTGCTCTCAATCAAATCACTTTAAATTGAATAACGATCGCTATTAAAACGTTATACCAAAAAGCGAACAAACGAACAATGATATTAAAAATGCACAGATAAAATTTTAATATACCGTTTCACAATAGAAGGGGTAAAAAACAACAATACCACAGTTTCATAGATCGGAAGCTACGGCGTATTTTAATCCCAGTTTAAATAAAGCTGAAAGTTGAAAATTTACGATCGCAATCCAGTGGCACACGTGAATTCAGTGAAATATTTTGTAAAGAGTAATGTCCCCGCAGAGACTTCCATTTTTAAATACGTACCATAAATTGTGAATGTAGGTGTTACAAAATAATAATTCGCATTCGAGAGTAAATTACTACAGTAGATTATAATTGTGTGAAAGTTGTTTTGGATGTTAGATATTACATAAAATCTAATTAGAATTACAGCCAGTTTCTGGAAATTTTAAAGTTAATAACAATGTTAAGTTATTGCTGTTACTGTCAAACTAATGAAAAAAAAGGTTAGCTTGAGACTTAATTAAAATTAAAATCAGAAACTGGTTGACGTAGAACTATGTATTGTGTAGCAAAATTTAGATACTATTTTATCTCATAAGATTTAATTGTCAATTTTCAATGAAATTTAATATAATAAATAAATAAATTAAATATATAGGGACAATTCATACAGATTGAGCTAGCCCCAAAGTAAGTTCGAAACTTGTGTTATGGGATACTAACTCAACGATATTATATTTTATAACAAATACATATATAGATAAACATCCAAGACCCGAGGCCAATCAGAAAAAGTTCGTTTTTCATCATGACCCGACCGGGGATCGAACCCGGGACCTCCTGGGTGGCGGTCTGGCGAAAAACGATATGAAACGTAAAATAATATGAAACGTAATATTTAAAAAAATATTGCTCTATGGACGTATGTAGACTGAATCGTGACTGAAGTATCGATAGCCCAATAGCAAATTAAACACAGCAAGGCATCAGATCAGAGCGTACAAATAAAATTGTTTGAACATTTATCACGTCTACGATTTTAACCTGATTTTCGTTTAATCGCAGCGCAATTTAAATATTAACATTCCTTTTCAGTAATACTTAAGTATTTTTAATTAAGTTTTATAAATATGGATCAAAAATCAAAATCAAATCGCTTATTGAGAGACTAGACCTTGCAGGCATTTTAGTTATATTTGTATGTTTTTAGTCATATTCATTAATTAAATAATTAATTGTAATTATATAAAATACAACATACTCATTACATAAACATTTTGGAAACAAAGCAAATTGACCACCGGTAAAAGAAATGGCGAAAGAAAACCGGTAACGGCCTTTGCTGATTTTATATCACAATTTTAATGTATTTGAAAAAAATACATTCAAATAAAAAATCATAAGTACTTACTTAGATGAAATAAATAAAAGAACTGACACTGTACAAAAGTAATTTAAAAGCTTTTACTTGCTGGAGTAGAGTTGTGTTGAAGGAGACAACCGACACAGGCCTACAGTACATGAGAGAAACTTTAACGGCATGGGTTGAAGACAAAAAAAATAATATTATTTGATAAAAACTTGTATTTTTACTACAAAATGTAAAAAGCTTTATTAGTTGTTTTTTTGTTAGAGAAACTATCGCCTAGTCCCAGCTACGCGCTAGTTTTTGTAAGGATCTAAAAAAAAATATAGCCTATGTTACCCACCGATAGCCTAGCTTCCCAACGTTGAAAGAATTTTTGAAATCGGTCCAGAGTTTTTTGAGTTTATTTAACAAACAATAATACAAATCTATCCTCTTTATAATATTACTAGCTGCTGCCCGCTGTGTTACCCGCGTTTAATTTTATACACAGCAACGCCATCTATATCAGACTTTTGATCAAATCCTACGGGAATCGCGTAATTTTCGTGATAAAAAGTACCCTATGTTAATCCTATGTATCAGTATCAGCTACCTACATACCAAATATCATAAAAATTGGATCAGCCATTTGAGCGTGAAGAAGTAACAAACATACACACAACTTTCGCCTTTATAATATTAGTAAGAAGTAGGATAGTAAAGAAATTTTTTACTACAAATGTGAAAAATCATTAAAAGTTTTTGTTTCTTTTATAAATAAAAGTACAACGCGCTGTAAATTCTTTCATGATTAAATTTTCATAAATCGCATTTCATCGGGTTTAATTTATTAACACTTAAATGCATGCACACGTTTTATACTTCACAGTGTGAAGGTTAAAAAAAATCAATCAATTTCACATAAATTTACGGTATTTTTAACAAGCTGCAATTAGCTTGTGTTCTTGAATGTACACTTAAAATGCCACAACAGGGTACAGGCGTGTAATCAACCGTTACAGACAGATTTATGGCGAAAACTCGTTTCCTTTATGGTAACACTGACCTTCTGCTGTTTGGTCGTTTTTTTTTCAGAATAATTAACCGTTGTTATATTGAGGAGCCATATGAAAAGCGGTGTGGGATATGACTAACGTTATTTTCTGCTTAAGTATTAGCACGTCCGCTATAAGCTGAAGTGCTTATACGAGCTAATGTTAATTGTTATTCCTTTTTACGATCACTGCACAGTATTCTAAAGTTTTTAAGACACCTTTAAATTTTTTTTTTATTTTTTTTTATGTCATACTGTAGACAAACATGCAAGCGGGCCACCTGATGGAATTCATTACAACTTTTTATTGCATAGTGTCTGTCTACCATGTGCAGGCCATAGACGATCGCAGCAATTTTTACAGATGAAATTAATCCTTCTTCCACCTCACTTGTAGTACCTAATCGTTAGTAAAATAAAATAAAAGATACTCCATAATAACACAAACGGACGCCTTTCTTTTTGTTGTACAAATGGTAAATCATAAATAGCCTTAGGTATTACAATAAATAGCTCTGGTATAAAATAGTGTTATATTAAAACACTTGAATCCTAAAATGCCGTATTTGAATTCATGCCAAGTTTTAACTTCCTAGAAACTGCAGGCTTCATTGTTCTTAGATAAGTAGGGACATGTTTATTTCTATGGGTATACTATATACTAAGTGCTTAATTCCACAAGTTTCTATGCTACAATCTGCATCATCTTAATTAGGATTGGTATGGTAAACAAGCTAGAAGGATAATTTTGACAAACGACATGTCAATCACAACACACGTTAATAATGTGTCTTTGTTATAACTAAACTAGCTTTTCCACACGGCTCCGCTCGCGACTGATGGCGCCATCTGTTGGCCGGCAATTGCGAATTGCAGCGCCATCTATAGTAGAAAAAGGTAAGCCGGTAAGGAATAACATACAAATAAACTCACTTTCTCATTTAAAATATTAGTATGATGTATAAAGACGATATCCTACTGCCAAGACACTCAAACACATCACAGGTAGGTATGTTTCTAACTTGTCATAATTTAACTAAACTCTTTTTGAAAGGCAACTGAAAGAAAATCCTAGTCATACGTCTTTAGAAATGTGATGTCATTTGGGTTTCTTCTTGATGTTTTTCTTCACCGCACTCATTTATTTATAGGTATGAGTATTTTATGACTTTAATGTATTACATTGCGAAAGTAATTTTTAGAATAGTGAGTGGTAATGTTTTATTAATTAACTTTTAAATTAATAAAATTACAATGATTAATTCATATAATTATTTAAACCCTCAATAAAGCCGAGTTCAAAAAAACAACTTTTAGGTTAATTGAAATAAAAACTAAACTAACATTTTTTAAATGAATATTTTTTTATTTCTAGCAGACTTTTACAGTTTTCTTAGGAGTATTTCCTTAGCACAGAATTGCAATAAAAGTTTGAACGTATATTTTTGCGATCTACGAAAACTCAATCCGAAATTTTTCTCCGTCGGAATTATACGGGTATTTTACAACGATTCAATAAAAATAACTTTGACTTGTAACTTAGATTTTTATAGTCCTTTCTTGAGTTTGACTTAATGTGAAATACAGATCAAGTTTCACTCATTAGGTACCTGCTTGTAAGTGATGGGTTATTATTTTAGCTAATAGCAAAGTATAGTTAACACTCCTTTATTACTCGTTTTGTGTTTAAAGAGCCTTTTATTCGAAAAGAGAACAAGAAAGGATTTAAAACTTTTTATTTTCACACTTCAGTTTCTCTTCAAGAATGACAGTGACAAAACATATTCTAAGTACCGTGCATTCATTCACACCGCAGTTACTTTTTGTGGGGCAACATAATACAATACGATAACACCACGATAACATTCGGTAACATTCTTCAACTGTTGCAACTTTTCAAATAAGTTTTTGTTATCAGATCACTAATACTTGGAAACATTGCTCCACAAAAAGTAACTGCGATGTGGATGCCTTAGCTGATATTTGTTAATTACATAATTACGGCCATTTTGTTTTAATTAAACGTTCTCGCATACTAAAACAGCGATTACACGGTCAATCCAAATCAAGATCCGTGATCTTGATCGCCTTTAGTTTCACATTTTTTAGAAGTATTTTTCTTAGTTACGTTTAAAAGTGCCTTTTGAATAGCTACCTATATTCGTAGCTCTAAAATTTTCGCACTACCTGAATTATAAATAAGAGTGGGAACCAGTCACGTCTCAAACAAAGGCTGAAGCAAAATAAAAAGTAATTGCCAATTTGCATGCATAATAGACTAAATTCTTATTGCAAATTTAAAAACCACTCGTTTTAGTAGATTTGCCTATTAATGTTTAATACTTATGTAGACCTAGATTAATGATCATGCTGACATCGTAAAACGAATAAAAAATTTGAAGAGGGCGACAAAAACATGAAAGAACAGCTTGATTTAAAAAAAAACGAAACCGAACACAAAATAAAACCTTATAGTAACTTTCAACCTTTTCGCCCACTATATCTCTTTTCATACGTACAATCAGCGGCATAATGTACGTTGTTACTTTGTCACCATTTCACTTTTCTTGCAAGTAATTAAATGACATACAAAAGTGACAAGGTGCTAAAATAAAAATATATTTATGCCGCTGTCCGCTGATGGTACAAGAAGGGGTGAACTTAAGTTGAGTGAGATAGTCTTCTTTTTATCCAGTTTAGGTGGTTTAGGTAACCTGGCTTTCAGTTATTGATTAAATCGATATTTATCTGAGGCACGACAACATTTTTAAGCCCATATTTTTTTATGTCATACATTAGATTAGACAAACAAGCAAGCGGGTCACCTGATGCAGTCACCGCCGCCTATAACATCAGTAACACCAGGGGCGCTACCAATGCGTTGTCCACCAAGGAGGCTGAAGGAAAGGAAGGAGGAAGAGAAGGGAAAGAAGGAAGGGAAAGAGGGGATAGGGAAGGAGTTGGGCTTCCGGATCTCTCACTCACCAAACGAAACGCATTGCTGCTTGACGTCGATATTCTGTGAGAGGGTGGTACTTCCCCGGTCGAGCTAACCCATTTCGTAATAATTGCTCTACCACTCCTAAAATATAACGGTTCAAATACAACGGTTGTTCCTTAACTTGCATGTCACACGTGTAAAGGCGTGTACGCACGACCGAACAAGAACATGGTGTCAAACAAAAGAGGCTACCAAGCCTTACTCTTTTGGTTCGATGTTCGTGTTAACAATGTTCTTGTTCGTGTCGTGCTGAGAACATCGTCCACACAGAACAACCAAATTGGATCAACATGAACACTTTTGACGAACAAATTGTTTGATGTTCGTTAGTGGTACGCACGTGCGAACAAAGTGTTCGTGTTCGATGTTCACCATGTTCGTGTTCGGTCGTGCGTACTCGCCTTTACGATACTTTAGAGTTTCTCATAAAGTAAAATAAAACTGTATCGATACAATTTTGTATTAGCATTAAGACGAGTGGTCCCTCCCTTTGATCTCATAATCGCTACACAAATATTCCTCTCCTAAACAATCAACGGAGTTAATTTGTTAACAAAATGTTTAGATTGAAAAAGTTGTGGTCGCTCTGATTCTCATTAGTCGTTGCTCTTAATTAATTATTTATTACACTCCTCTTTTGAAGTTTCAACAGATTTATGTTTTAATTTTCGATTTTGATCTGTTTAAATGTACATATTTATTTATTTGGCTTTCGACAATGAGTACACCATTTCAATTCAAGAATACAGACAATCACGAACTTAATCTAAGTGCCCCGTTAATTATGGAAAAGCACTGCATGCAAACTAATGTTTTATTTAAAAAAGTTTTAAATTTAATACCATTTTAATTTAGAATATACAATTTTTATTATTTCCAAGCAATGTTTTGCGAAGTCGATTTATTATTTATACCATTCGACAAATTTCTATAAACCGTGGTATGCGGGAGAGTGGGTCCGCAGTTTAAAAAACACGAAGGTACTTACTATTCTTATATTGAGGGGCCTTATAAATAAGGTCAGCCTTATTGACGTGTTCAGAAAAAGCGTAATTTTGATACGGTGCGTAAGCTGTACAATCAAATAAAGGAAAGTAAGGTATTGTAAATTCTTGGGTCCAGAATCTCAATATCATTGTACTGAAGGTTTCCTATATTTGGTATTCAGGTGGTCCAATTTAAGAACTCATTTGAAAAGATACGTTTACTTATTTTTAGGGTTCCCTATCTGGTGCCAACGAAACCCTATTGTTATAAGTCCTATTAGTGAAGAGATGTCAAAATTTTCTATAGAATTTTGTGCCGCATGCGAGCAAACGGGGCGCGGCCGAGCGGAGATGTTGTGTGTAGCTGGGTGGCACATCTCTCCTCTCAACTTTGGTGGAAACCAGGCCTTACACTGGAGATTGTTCGGCGTCAACGTTGGATGCAATGACACAGGGATGACACCAACCAACGTCGACGTGTTGACGCAGCGTCACGTACAAATAAAGTAACTAAATAATGTAGCTCTGCGTTTCAAACAAGAGACATGAATGAAGTTTGAATTGCAAAGCCGTAAGCCTCCGCTTTCCCCCTGTCTTTCAGCTGGATATACCTACCTCTACAGTATTATTGTGAATATTATTATTGTAATTTTTGACAAAGCGTGTTTAAATTTCCATTGCTGCAATATCAACAAATAATAAAAATAACATAACATTAAAAGTAAATTTTGCGCGACGGAACCCCGTGTCCTACTTCGAGTCGCCCTATAGGTAACTGTTTTTTCTAATATTGTACGATGTTTGTAATCTAAAAACGAATGAATTTGTGAATGAATGAACCCTTTTATTACGCGTACGTTTCACGTATCCAATATCGCAGATTTTATTCAGAAATATGTTTAACAAATTCTGTCTTACAAAAAACGTTGTATGAGTTTTGTAATAACGACTGTTATTACATGCAATATACATATACTCTGACTAACTAATTCCCCATGGTACAGACAGTTTATATTTGTATAAAATCTTATTATCTCTGCAGCAGTACTAGAGCAGTACGTATTCGCATGAATTTTGATCTGATCTGAAGTAGGTGATGTACTTTCCTCAATACACACAGCGGATAATCCGTTTAAATCGGAGCAGACCGTCTGGGAAAGGACCTCCACCTTACAGAAGATAGCTAAGTAGCATTAGCCTCGACCATGTTGTGTTCCATCAGGCGGGCCATATTTATGCCTGTTTGCCATCTTTGTGACATAAAAAAATACGATTTTTTACACACTCATGCACAATAATTACATGATATTTGTATAAAGTGATTGTAAATTGACTTCTAAATTCTCGTCGAAAACCAGGTTATCAAAATCTGAGTTTAAAGATTGAGACAGAGATAGTTATGATAGTGAGGAAAAGAGAGAACGAGAGAGAGTCCAAACACTTTTAATATATTAACAAAGTACATGTAAATGTGTACATACAAATGATCATTAAAACAGCTAATCTAATTATGATGCACCTAGACACTAAGAATTATAATGTAACCTTACAATTAAATAAGAAACAAACCCGCACTGTTGTTACCATTCTAACACTTGACTGCCGAGGTAGTTAATTGGCTTGCGTGACGTCAAAAACCTGTATGTCAGCATTATATCAATAGTGAAAGGAGGTCGTAAAGATTATGAAATATTATTTGTATCGTAATGTAATAATACGACTGTTATATCAACCGGCTCGTTGGTCTAGGGGTATGATTTTCGCTTAGGGTGCGAGAGGTCCCGGGTTCAAATCCCGGACGAGCCCAAACACTTTTTATACAATGTTACTAGTTTTTCCTATTCTTGTTGTGTGCAACTTTATTTTTATTTTATTTTGTTTAAAATTTTATTATCTCGCCAACAGTACACATAACAATTACATATTAATCTATTCAATTCTAAAGTGCCGATATATTTTAAAAAAAACAGTACGACTGTAAACCACTACAATAAAACAAAAATGAAAATTACAATTCTATAACCACGTCACAAATTACAATCACTTTTATTATCACATCTACATAACAAATTAAAGACAAACTTTTTTTTTTTGGGTGTAGCTAGCAGATGGCAGAACCCCATCAGCTAGGTGAAGGTGCCAGATAGAACTGTATCAGTTTTCTTTTCAGAGTGAGCAGTGAGTCTGAGAAAACATCCAGGTCGCTGATACATTGATTAAACTCGTTATATGTTATATGTATAACTTTGTTTGGGTGTATACCGCTTTCCTGTGGAAATTTCAGAAAATCCTTAAAGGATGCCTACGTCATACAAAGAACCCACACTCCAAGATTCAGGTCTCTGCGATCAGCGGTTTAGACTGTGCGTTGATTCAGGATAAAGCATTTTATACATATGTATAGATTTTGGCCTAATGTACTGTAATGTAATGGTTGCTTACATCAAATCAAAAATTCAAAATTCTGAATATTTATTCAGCGAGTAGGTCATCACAGACACTTTCTCTCGTCAATAGGGTTGTTTCCAGGGTCAAAATAATTACATTATATTTAGTCCGTATTTTAGATTATAAAAAAATATTGGACACGTATTTTTTCTTTTTTCGATTAAACAAACAATAACAAAGATACAAGGCATAAAAATTTATTAGTGGGGGCCGTTGACGACACCCCGTGCGAAAAAATGACAAAAGGCGTGTCGTCACACGTAACTTTAATGGGCTATATCTTTGTCATTTTTGGTCTAATTTACAAATGAAAAATTGAGTTGCCCTTATTTTTGAATAATCTAAAAGACGGACTAATTACATTTTTTCGGCAACTAGCCTATTACAGTATTAAATTATTTACGTAATTTATCTACTCTTTAGACTACTATTCGGAAACTACTATTCGGTCTACCATTTCGGAAAGAAAATCAGCCTATGTGTAGTCTTATGGTAAAAAAAAACACATTCGTGATTTTCTTCACTCTTAAATTGTTGACTGGAAGAGACTGCAGCATAAGCATTGAGTCTGCTTATTATCGGTACTTATGTATTGTGACCACAATCAGTCAGTTTCTAAAAGGCATTTTTAAATTTAATTACACAAATGATAGCTGTCGCTGTTAAACTAAAGAAAACAAAAGGGATAGCTTGAGACTTTCTGTGTTACAAATAAAAACTTAGTTTAAGTTATACAATGTTTTGTCACTTTCACACTTCATTTAATTCTCATCAAGAAAGGCAGTGACACAACAGTGAATAACTTATATACTCGTTATACTACGTTTATTTGTAACACAGTTAAACTTTACATAGCGCATAATAAATAAAAAAATAAATAAAATATATAGGGACAATTCATACATTTGATTGAGCTAGCCCCAAAGTAAGTTCGGAAACTTGTGTTATGGGATACTAACTCAACGATATTATATTTTATAACAAATACATATATTATATAGATAAACATCCAAGACCCGAGGCCAATCAGAAAAAGTTCGTTTTTCATCATGGCCCGACCGGGGATCGAACCCGGGACCTCCTGGGTGGCGGTCTGGCGTGGTAACCATTACGCCACGGAGGTCGCCATAATGAGCGCATAGTGTAAAATGAGGTTGCTTCCAACTTTTCCACTGTCCGTCTGTCTACATAGATATAAGCATACATATGCTTATATCTTAAAAACTACGCAACAGATTTTGATATGTGTTTTTTAAATAGTTAGAGTGATCAAGAGGAAGGTTTACAAGTATTATATTTTCCGAAATTCCCATGGGAAGGCGAGATACATGCAAACGAAGTTACGCGGATTTTGCTATCATAGAATTAAAAAAAAATGTTTCAGAGATTAGTTGACAGTTACATGAATAAATAGTAGGAAACTTATCAAAACCTTAGTCTGCTTTCATCATAGAAAACTAATTTTGGATTCCAAACAAAATATTAAAAAATACATAATTTCACGGACGAAGCCTCGGTGTAAGCCATGACTACCAAAGAACTACTTAATATTTTTAAGATTACTAAATCTTTTATGGTCGGTCTATTTTGGTAGTCATGTTTATTTTTATTATTGTATTTTATTATTATGTTTTTATAATGTCGTTATCAATTGATAAAAGTCATAAAATATCACATCAATCCCTTTAAATTTATTACACATCAAATGTCAGTTTATCTATAAACGCGACGAGATATATTTTATTACGTACATTAACTATTTCTTAGATTTTATCGGTGGGCTAATGCTTGTTTGTCTCCTAAATAATACAAAAAACTTATCATATTTTTATAGTTTTATACTTGTACATTTTTGAAATTTTATTTACCTACGCCTGTTTAACGTGTTGATTAGTTAACTAGGTTATATTGTCTGTGACTTATCCATTGGATAAATTGTCAATTTTGTATATTTTTTATCAAATGTCTAAATGAATTAGCCAAAATTTCTAAACACATGACATGAATATATAGGTACTTAGGTAATATTATCAAATTATAAAATTTAATTAAAACAAAAAATAAAATACAGACTGCCCCTTAACTCTTCCAATACAATATGCTATAGGTACACTTATAATATATGTATAGCAACGCAACCACAGATTTAATTTTCGCGTTTAGAGAAGTATCATCGAAATTCAATCGAATCATGCTTGAGAGTTAAAATAAAAAAATTCATGGCAAAAAAGTATTTGGGCTCGTCCGGGATTTGAACCCGGGACCTCTCGCACCCTAAGCGAAAATCATACCCCTAGACCAACGAGCCAGCTCTTTATATTGCCAAAATTTTGAATTCTTATACAAATGATGTAAGCGAAAGGTAACCTACTTTTATAATAATGTGATCACAGAAGGTTGTTTGTATAGATATGAGATATTGTAAAAATATTAAAGTATTTGAAACTTTATTACTACAAACTTATAAGTTTTTTTTTAATAGATTTCGAAATGGTTTCAAATAAAATGATAACGTATTCTAGTCCACAATATAGGCCAACAAAACAAAACAAAAAACAGCTTTTATGCCAACAAAAATATAAAATCGGAAACAATTATTTTTTGTTTTAATAGGTTCATTTGTCGCCCAACATGACTATCTTAAGTTTTCCCCCTCGAAGTTGTGTACATAAGTGATGGGCGATATGTATCCCAAAAAACCGGGTAAGTACATGTCTGCCCACGCACAATGTAGGGTTCCGTATTGGCTATGCATTTCTTGCTTGCAGATGAGTACAATGCCATTTTCTATGACATTTGTATGTTTTCGTCAAAGAATTTTTACTTCATAAGTTCGTCGGCTATTACTCGGTAACGAGTAGTGCCTACTTAACCGTTTTCCTTGTAGGTTCACTATATGGACTACTACTATGAATTTTTTCAAATTTCTAAACTCAAGACTTTCGGAGATAGAGGGGGGGGGGGGACCACCATGCTAAACGAAAATTGACACGTTAAATGTAAATTATTCGCAAACGGATCATTGTACCGGAAAATGATCTTCCCACACCCTCAATGTTTTTAAGAGACCTATCTAACGATATACCACAAGATGGGGTCGGTGCGAAAAAAAATTTCATTCCCACTTTACCTGGGGAGGCACCCCAAAAAATATATTTTTAATTTTTTTTTAATACCACTTTGTTAGCATTGTTAATATGCGTATACATACCAAATGACAGCTTTCTAGCATGAATCGTCTAGGCGCTAGACCGAGGACGGACAGACGGACAGACGGACATGGCGAAACTATAAGAGTTCCTTGTAGTTTACTACGGAACCCTAAAAAGGGGTACTTTTTCGCTTTTACGGTCATATCTCGTAAAGGACTTACAATACCGAAATCTGTTCTGCGTAAGATTTGTAGCGCATTTAATTCTGAATAGGAAGATACCAGTTTCATTTTTTTTTACTGGGTACCTTTTCTCTCACAATATTAAATGCTGATCAAAGTTGAATATTTCTTTCGTATGTACATAAAATTTGTTTTTACACATAATTAAACATAGTACTATAGCACTGAATTGTAGCAGTCAAATACATAATAAATATATAATATAAAATACTAGCTTTCGCTTTCATACAATTAAATTTTACATTTCGACAATCATTTATTAATTAATTCAACATAGACTTATTATCTTTTTGATAGCAATTACAACAAAAACTTTAAATATATTTTATAGCTCACTATCGGACAAACAGACTTTAGAACAAAATTATTATATAGTGATATGATATGAGTATCGTAAGATATTTACAAGAGAGTGTAATCGATAGATTCCGTTTCACATTTTTATACCTACACATTTTTTTATATTTTTATATAAGCGGCTCGTTGGTCTAGGGGTATGATTTTCGCTTAGGGTGCGAGAGGTCCCGGGTTCAAATCCCGGACGAGCCCAAATACTTTTTGGACGAAATGGTTGGCTGAAGATGGATAAATAATAAGCATTATGAGCGCAATTTTCGACAATCTTTCTAAATGTAGGTATATATTTTTCTTTGATTCCTTTCTCGAATATTGAGTTTCAATTTTTTTTTTCAAAACTTACAGATGGGTCTTGAGACAAGTAGGTACATATATAGACAAACAAACTCTTTATCTTTTTTGCATTTACATTTTCCATTTTTTTGCTTAAAATAATTTTGAGTTTTTAAAATATTTTTCTAGTCGATCGTTTGTATTTAAGCTTTGAAACGATATTTATGTTTCGTAATGATAAAACAATATAGACTTTCAAAGGCACAAAAGAAAGCTTAAACAGTAAATTGCGATATCAGACTGAAAACATCGGTAAAATTCTAAGGCCTATTTCAGAGTACTTCACACAAAGGTGTTTTGCAATTCAAATTGTTTAGCACCAATACGTATAGTTCAGGAGCCAGTAGTCATAATAGTAATATTTTATTAACTTTATAACAAAAGTTTATCTAAAGTGTCACAATAATATTGATGATAAATAAAATTATTAACTGTGATTTATTAATACCAAAATTTTTAATTAATAACAACCCTTTTCAATAAGATTTAAATAATTAATAATCTACAATAGTTTATATTCATGGCACAAGTTTTTATTAACGCCATAAAATACAATTATGTAATAATAGTTATATCTGTATTAATTCTTAGTATTCTTACTTGTTATGTATTTACTTAGTGAAAGAACGTTTAGATAAAAACAATGGCAACGAGTACAATTTTAAGACGTAAAATGTGAGACATAAGATGAATTGTTTTTGTATCCGGTGAAGGCTTTCTCATCCTTCTAGCTGAAGTACAATGCTAGCCGTCTTTACCCCTAGGCCGATAAAGTAGCAACTAAGTATATTACTTGACTAGCTCAAGGTAGGTAAACAAATAGATTTATTTTGTAAGATTACACGCTACATTTGTAGAAACTTATACTTTGTTAAATAATAAATGGTATTCGTTGTAACTAATCGATATACTTTCTACTCAAATAAATAAAACTTAAATTCATTCATGTCATGCCATAGTAAGTCATAAGTTACATTTCTTCATTAAATGCATATAATTCATACTTACATTGATTCTAAAGGACTTATTTAGTTCAGGTAAGTAAATAACATGTACACAATACATTACGACTAAGAATGATATTATTTTTTATTTTATAGCAAGCTATACCCATAAAAATGCAAAGCCGTGAGAATCACTGTTAGTCTTTAATTTTGTTTTGTGTTAAATGTTTGTCTCCTAAACTAGAACAAAGCGATCTGTGAAGTATCGATTCGTTTATTGAGTTATTCAAATTGTAAACTGTGTATACGAACGAAATGACACAAAAACAACCGAGACAAATTACAAATTGTTGTCGAATTTAGGAAAGGTTATTATTGAAGATATTTATGTGTAACCAGCTGTTTCCCTCGGCATCACTCGCATCCTAAGGAACCTGATGTAATGTTAGCCTTTTAAAAGTGATAGGTGGTAGGTTAATCAAATACGTTAGCTCGACCGGGAAAGTACTCACCACCCCTCTCACAGAATATCGTTTCGTTCGGGGACTGAGTTATCAGGAAACTCAACTTCTTTCTCTTTCCTTTTTCTCTTTCGAATAAGCCTAAGGCTATTCCTGCAGTGGGGTGATTATTATCGGTTGATATGATGAGCCACTTTCCAATAGACGGCCCGCTTACTTGTTTGCCTGTGGTATGATATAAAAAAACTGTAATTAACAGGACTTAACGACCTCCGTTTGACGACTTCAGTGGTGACCTCACCATGCCAGACCGCCACCCAGGAGGTTCCGGGTTTGAATCCCGGTCGGGTCATGATGAAAAACGAACTTTTTCTCATTGGCCTCGGGTCTTGGATGTTTATAATTTATAATATGTATTTGTTATAAAATAAGAGAGGTAGGGCACAGCGGATAATCTGCTCAAATCGGAGCAGCCCGTCTGGGGAAGGACCTCTACCTTACAGAAGATCGTAGCCAAATAGCATTGGTCTCGGCCATGTTGTGTTCCTACGGTGAGTAAGGTCTCCAGAGCTCCACTTAGGGGGATTGAGAGGGTCGGCAACGCGCGAGTGATACCCCCGGTATTGCAAGCGTCTATAGGCTACGGTGACGGCTTACCATCAGCCCGACCGTATGCTTGTTTGCCACCTTTGTGGTATAAAAAAAAATCGTTGATTTAGTATCCCATAACACAAGTGTCGAACTTACTTAGGGGCTAGCTCAATCTGTGTGAATTGTCCCTATATATTTATTTAAGTACCTAATTGCGGCTTTACCAAACGCAAAACGCTTGCTCTATTTGTTTCTCGCTAATCACCGGCGGCTATAATTAATATTTTACAACCGGTTTTAAATGATTAGATTGTTTATTGAATTATAATGTTACAAAAATTAAGAAGTCATGTCAACCGGCTCGTTGGTCTAGGGGTATGATTTTCGCTTAGGGTGCGAGAGGTCCCGGGTTCAAATCCCGGACGAGCCCAAAACACTTTTTGATGGAATTTGTTAAAAAAAAAAAATTATGAGGTTTATTAGTAAAAACAGATTAAACCAAGTAATGCCTAAAACCTGGTTTGTAAATAAAAAACCTGACTTATCAGTATGACAGAAGGTATGAACAAAAAGTATAATAAATCATTTTATATGGAAAGCCAAAGGGACGTGTCGAAACATCATACGGAGTTAATGACAGAGAAAAAATTTTTTTTTCGTGTTTTTCGATATTTTTGAATTGCAAATACAGTAGAATTGGGGGTTGAAACGAGTTACGAATGTAATGCGGCTTTTTCAGTAACAGACAGTCATTCAGAATATTTTTTAATCATATAAAAAAGGTTGTATGGCATTTCAAAGGCAAACTTATACTTACTAGAATAGGAACCAAGTGATAAATTGCGCATTAAATATAATGCCCGGTCACCATTTATCGATCATGAAAAATAATAAAATACAATTTACTCAAAAAAGTGTTTGGGCTCGTCCGGGATTTGAACCCGGGACCTCTCGCACCCTAAGCGAAAATCATACCCCTAGACCAACGAGCCGATTGAAATGACTTATTAATTTTTGTAACAATATTTCAATGAACTAATATCTAATCATTTAAAACTAGTTGTAAAATTACGATTACGATACGACCACTTATTTAACCAGCAGCGGCGATTTAATAGATTCTCCTTCTTTCCCTGCAATTAATAATTAATAATTTAATTATTTAATTTAATAAATTAATAATTTTGGGCCTAATTATAATGAAAGAATAGACATCTATTTACTTATATGTTCAATTACAATAATATGTCCAACCTGTTTACAAATTAGTACATACCGAAGGCCATACTCGAATAATGAGAGTTCGTAAAAGATAAATTACTCTTTTATGGCACATAAAATAAATATTCCAAGAGCGTGTAGGTTTAAGGATTTCCTTTTTATAGTTAATGCCTCCACTCACTATAAATACGGCACGGGATTAACGCTCATTGGAGCGTTCCGATTTACTTTTGATGGCGTATAGACAATGCGGAAATCTATAAATGTAAGCAATGAGCGGATTTTAAAACACTCTTGCTGAGAGAACGAGACCCGAGTCCTAGACTTGCTACATTCAGCGCCTAACGTCTAGGGGGCTATTCTCATAACAAAACTCGTTCCAATCTCGTGTCACAATCGCGGTCTCGCTCATACAAAACAGGAATTGAGCGGGATAGCGGATTGGCATTGACACAAGATTCGAACAATTTTTGTTACGTGAATAGAACCGTAAGCGCGCCGCTAAAAGAGCCGTGACCAAAGAGATTGGGCGGCGAGGTTGCGGAAATATCGCCAGTTCCCGAAGCCTCGCTGTCATGGCGGAGAAGATGATAGTTAGTCAGGTTTTTTGTCGATATATTAGAAAGGAAGAGCCCCCCCCCCCCATTCTCGAAACAAAAACAGATACAATCTCATGTCAATCAAAGTTGTCTCACATGAGTGATTTTGAGATGAGTTAAAACTGTTTTTGTTACGAGAAAAAGGACACTTGAGAATCCTTCGACTAAAAACCTGACTGAACTACCACCTTCTCCGCCATGACAGCGGGCTCTTCATTCATGCTCGGACGCCGCTTCTCCATGTGGCGGGGCATGCAGCAATGCAGTTTCTGGACCATCAAAAAAAAAAGGGTTGAAAAGGTTGTAGTTTATACCATACACCAAAACAGTATCCAAGTTCCTGTTACAAATGGAAATGATCGGCTCTATTTATAGTCTTGTGGCGTATCGTATTGATGCTTGGATCTCCGGTTGGTTTATCAGCTTTATTTGATTATTAGTTCTTTAGATTGAGCAATTACCTTGATAGAATGAGAAACATTTTTCTACGTATTTAAGTGTTATTTCTTCTTTTTATTGTAGCAACGTTACTTCATTCGTCGGCTATTTACTTGCTGTTTATACAATGCACTAGCGAACCTCGGAAAACCCCTGTATGTATTATTCATATAAACCTTTTTTTTAATGTGATACAGTAGTCAAACAAGCAAGCGGGCCACCTGATAGAAAGCGGTCAACGCCGCCGCCTATGGACATCAGTAACACCAGAGGCGCTACCAATGCGTTGTCTACCAAGGAAGTTGGAAGATAGGAAGGAGAAAGGGAAGGGAAAGAAGGAGGGGAAAGAGGGGATAGGGAAGGAGTTGGGCTTCCGGATCTGTCACTCACCGAACGAAACGCATTGCTGCATCACGTCGATATTCTGTGAGAGGGTGGTACTTGGTGGTGGAGGGTGGTCGAGCTAACCCATTTCGTAATAATTGTTCTACCACTCCAAAATCCTTCATCTTATATCACTTTATCTATTGCTGAAAACTGCATTTTGATGGTCAAAACAGATCTAAAGAGAACAGACAGCAGAAGCGACTTTATTTTATACATTTTACTATGTTAAGATGTAAATGAACTTTAGGTTATTTTCCGATACTTCTTTGTCTCAGTATATTTTTTTAATGGTACTTTGGATAACCTACCTGTTAGATAAATTTAACGATATGATATTAGAATTTTTCGACAATTTATCTTTAAAATAAACCTAGTGTGGCAAACCGAACTCTTTGAAAATATACTTTTTCTTTGTGATTTTCCTACGTCTATTTTATTGTCACATCACTTTTCACCTTTACATTTTTATCTCGCCTTTGTACAATTTTCCCATATATAAGTTTTCTTCATCCCTTACCTCTCCATCCTTAATAACTAGCATCACGATGTTGTGAAACTAGATTTAAGTGTAACTTCAAAATCGTGTAATGCTGAATACAATATTGTTCCACAATTACCGTATCACGTTCCACAAGCGACTTACATCATTCATTAAAAACTCCATCTAATTATTCTTCATCATTCGTGCTTGAAAATTTAATTATATCTCATAAAGACCACTCAGTTAATGGTTGCTTGGATAAGCGAACTCTCTGAAGCTTTTGAGCTTTTGGAAGTAAAAAGTTTTTAACTATTTAATAAGTAAATTAGTTCGCTGATGTTTTGGTATGAAAGTGATTTTTGATTGGCTTAATTAAATATCTTGATAATGATAGAGAGAAAACGTTATTCATTATAGTCATTTAAATCTTTTTTGGGGTATTATTCTTTCAGCAAAATGGATGCCTCTTGACCTACTTTTATAAAGGGAAGGAAATGCTTAGCTATAAATCTTTTTATAACCAATCTCCTAAATATTGATATTTTAAGAGTTTTATTATGTTTCCACTTTTATTTATCATTTTCATTAGAAATATTATGAAAGCTTTTTTACTTATAATTAGGTGTGTCAATTGAATTGATACATAGATACAATGTGTCTAATGATCGTCAATTTTAAAACTATAAAGAATTCAGTTTATACAATCAACTAATAGAATTTTTGCATCAATAGCTATTGCTTATACAAGTGTGTTCGCTGTGCAAGCCCAGAGCAAGGGAATTTCATTCCTAGTTATCAGCACGACTTATGCACGTTGCTGTACATAAACAATGTGTGGTTTTAAACAGTTGCAATATTTTTGGAGGCGTATGTATCTACTGCTGATACTGAACACGAATATGTAAAAAAAAACCATTATTTAAAACTTACATTTAAATTTGAAGTTTTTGACGAAAATCCGCCCGCATAGCACACCATACATTTTATGTTATGAAATCACTCTGTGTGAGAGGGCGAGAACATTCGCCTGTCAGTATGCGGTGTGCGGTGGTCACCGCCGCTCCAAAGAAACACCGCAGAAAAATTAGGAAAATTCTTCGATCACATGGTAAATTATAATTTTCCATAGAAACACAACATAGGTCCAGATTGCATTTATCAATTGTCACTACTGACAGCAGATTCGCGTCAAGCCGTCCAACAGTTTCATAAAAGTAGCCAGCGACTTATAACAGACTCTTTGCTCGTAAATACAAGAATATTGTCAAGGTCCATTCTGTGCACTGGTGCAGGATTATTCAAAAACCTCTCAAATCTTTGTAAGTAAAAAAAATTACAGGTATCTGTTTACGGCTTATAAAATAGAACCGACGAACTATTTACGCCTCTTACGATTTTGTATTCAAATATTGCAACTGACTAAAACAACACCTTGTATATTTAAATCTACTAGTCCATAACTTCAAATATGTATAAAGAGTTTTTATTAAGTTAGTGTTATAAGGAAAAACAGTATAAAACTTCATCGAAACTTTACTCACATTAGCAGTTTGTTCCAGAACTCAAAGATATGACAGCAAAGAGCGTTCCTTTGAAATATTGTCAAAGGGTTGACGTATACTATTGCATCTATAGTATCGTATTTGCGATTGAACTTGTTTGCAAACGCGTCAACGTAAAGTGCTTTTCATATTGAGTGTTGACAACTTCACGTTTATGAGATCCTCATTACTGTACTAGGTTTTTATTTTTAACTGTTTATATCGCTGCTGTATCGCGGTAATGGTTTGATTAAGGCAAGACCAGAAACAAAATACACTAGCCTGCGTGTAATGTACATGTGTGCAGGAAAGATATATAATTTTGTGGATTTTCCTTTTTGTTTGAGTTACATCCAGGCACTGCACAGGTAACCATATTTAATCACGTCTAATTAACTCCAAAATACACTTAAAAACCATAAATTTTGTAAAAATAAGTGGGATTTGTTTTAACACGACTGACGTCAGACCGATACAGGCCGATAGCGTGTATAGGAAGAATGGTCTCGCCTATCTATCTTGCTCTAACAAACGCGTATGCTATGATCTATCTGTTTTGCATTGCCAATCTCTAGTTATAATAAATCTATGGCTCCAACAGACTAAGGAAGGTTTTTTTATATTCATCATCATCATCTCAGCCACAAGAAATCCACTGCTGGATTTAGTTCTCCCCCACACGCTCGCCATCCAGAACCTTCCTGCTGCACCGACCATCGGCTCTATGTACTATGTGTATGTAGATTGGTAGGTGTTATAAATACCAATGGTAGTGCTCTGTCTGATATAAGCTTAATAAAATCTTTTGATTATTACATAATAGTATAAGGTTCTAAAAGCAAAATTTTATTAAAAAAGGTACGTTATAAGTTACCTTTCAATTTGAGGTCGGACTAAGGTTATGTGAAAACTTTGTCCCCGTCACACAACTTACGACGATTATTCAACTTTGTCACTCATAACTACACCACGCGGCGCGGTAAAAAGTTTTTTAATTGCCTTCTATAGCTCGCCTCGCCCCGCTCAGTTGAGTAACGAGTATGCGGAATTATAATATCATTGAAATAGATAAAATACTTAAAATTTATAGTGTGTAACAAAGAATATAACTTGCTTACCGTGTTAAGTTCTTTTGATGTAATTGTATATACGAGTGTCTAGATAATAATATAAATAAGAGCCAGAGACAGTTAAAAATGAAAGTTTTGATCGTCGACATTATATCAAGGAGATATTGGCTAATTAACCGATGGAGTTGCAGTATCACCTGTTTCCGCGACCCTGCCAATAAATGTTAAGATGAAGTCGAAGGTACACTACACAGCCGGGTTTTTAGGCGATATCCTTGGCTTATGAGAGAAGAGCCCGATTTTCAATCAGTGGGATACAGCGCCGTATTTTCTTGACTATAAACAAAAATAAAGGCTGACCAATTAAAGACCAACTGACAGATGTAGAAAGATGAAATTTTTAAATATTTCAGGATTGTATAAAGCTCCCATGTGAAAGGTAACAACTAGACTTCACAGGTAATAAAACGCAAGTAATATTTCATGGTCAGTTAATATAAAAGTGAAACAACCTTTTTGTAACTTTACTAAATAATATAAACAGTTACAAAAAAGATAGACAGGTTATTGGATGTTATCCGATAGTTGACACAAAGGTCAAGATAAATAAAGTAGATATTTTTCTCTCGGAAACGCCTTTTGTTTTTGAAAGTAATTTGACACTTGAGTAAATGGTACGATCAATGACAATACATTACTTACGATATTCATATAATATTAGCTGTTCCCGTGAATTTTCCACGTAGAATATTATTTCTTCGACCTTTAACATCATCATTATTAACTATGCTCCCATCAATTGCGGTCAGTCATTTGAACAATTATATTAAAAAAAATTGTATAGGTACTTACTCCGTGCGTGAAAAATATTTTTTAAATGTATACCTATATACATTTAAAAAAATATTTTTCACGAAAACCTAAATTCGCCCGTGTGGCACACATTACATTTTATGTTATGAAATCACCCCGCGTGAAAGGGCGCGGACACCTGACTGTCAGTATGTGGCGGTCATTGCTGCTCCAAAGAAACGCCGCAGAAATTTTTTGGAAAATTCTTTGATAACACGGTAAATTGTAATTTTCCATAAAAACACAACAAAGATCGAGATTCCATTTAATAACTGACACTACTAACAGCAGATTCTCGTCAAGCCGTCAAGCCAGTTTCATAAAAGTGGCCAGCGACTTACAAAAACTCTTTGCACAGACATCTCATAAATACATGTACATTGTCAAGGGGTCTATTCTGCGCACTGATAGAGGTTATTCTTAAAACCTCTCAAATATTTGTTGGTAAAAATATACAGGAATTTGTTTACGGCTTTTAAAATAGAACCAACGAATAAATGATGCCACTTACAGTTTTCTATTCAAATATTTCAACTGTACAAATCAACACATTGATATCGTTTGATATTGTTTCAGTTAGTCTTGATATTAAATCTACGTTCTATAAATATATTACATTTCTCAATTATTATAATAAGAACCTATTGAAAACCTTTAACAAATAAATATAGAAATCGAAATTACGTGGGTCGAAACTTCGAGTAGGGCTTGGATGATAGCTTAGAATCTTTACAGAGAATACGGTCCCAATCAACCCAACGTGAAGGTCCATTAATATGCTATTAATATACTAATAAAGTTATACCTCAGGGAAGGCAAGTGTCTGAGTGGAAACGATAAGTACCGAAGATATTAGTTTGCTTTGTAAAGATACTTATGGTAATACAGATATTTGATCTGTCGATCGATTTAGTACAGACAAGTGGTCTTCTATTGAAAAGTTCGATTATGATACTTGGTTTATTTGTAATAAACAAAAGAAGATCGTGTTTGTATGTGCAAGGATGTGTGTGTGTATATGTCTATATGCATCCCAGTATTATTTTTGTTTTGCATTGGAATAGACTGCAAAAAATTGTGGAAATGAAACCGTTTGACATTTTGTCTTTTGTGAATTCAGTGAAAACCCTGTAACGGAATACTATTAAAGTCTACAAAAGGAACAAGTTCATTTAAACCTTTAGTTCTTTGACTTGGAATGTAATGTTAACGATGCGCCTGTCTGGTCAGTTAGCTAACCATACGCGGACGGTTGTGCCCGTCGGATCTGTCCGACAGGGAGATCCGTGATTCGCCACACACGAGTACGGGCATCAGACGGGCATCAGTTCAAATCGTGATTCCAACATATTCGGTTGTCCGTAAAAATATCTCTTTCGAAGCAACAATTAGCAATAATATGTGGTGGTTTTATTTGTCTTGATGAACGAAAACGAAGAAGAGTTTGGGTAAAGCAATGGTTAAAAAAACGGCCGCGAGACAGCCATATGAATCTACTTATATATGAATACTAGCGAAACCCGCGCAACTTCGTTTGCGTGTATCCCGCTTTCCCGTGGGAATTTTGGAATGTATGATACTTTAAAACCTTCCACTTGAATCACTCTATCAATTACCGCATCAAAATCCGTTGCGTAGTTTTAAAGATTTAAGCATACAAAGGGACATAGGGACATAGGGACAGAAAAAGCGACTTTGTTTTATACTATGTAGTGATTCATATGAAGTTCACGCCGAAAGCCATTTTTCAATGATTCAATTTTAGTTTTAACGTACTTTGTATCTGCAGCGGGATTAATTTCCTTGCATTTATCTACTAATTTTATGTATGATTGCGTCTTAAGTTCTTTATTTAGGTACAATTGCTTATCTTTGACTTTCCATTAACATGGTAAAGACTTATAAAGCTCTACAATACCTCGATAGTCAGATCATTGAAAATTAATAATGTAAACAAGATTTTAGTAAAATATTGCATCTGTTCATTTTTCTACACTGTATTAGTTTAAGTTTCACTTTCTAAAGAACAAAACCTGTAAACTGAAAACGTTGCACTAAGCCAACTTGAACTTTACTTGTACATCAAAACGTCACAAAATCCGTTATCCCACGATGTATTTTCTATTTACAAAGCGTCCCTGATCTCTATACCAGACGTAAAGACCTTTATTACATTACGTTGTATGAGTTGTTTTCGTTTGTGCAGTATTGTGTTTGTATTATGTGCACACATGCATCGGTTTTGCGGTCGAATAGCATGTCTGTTTCGCGTGTCAGGGGTCAACCGCGGAATCCGCTTGAGCGGGCCGAATTACGTACATTGTACATTGAAAATAACATCGTTAACGCATATAATTAACAAGGTACAGCGTTGAAATCGTCTGTCATATTGACGTGGGTGTCCTCGGGGTGTGATGTTATAATTAAGGAGTGTGGACTGTGATATATCATACAATATTCTTTGGGTTACCAGGCACACATTTGTTGTATCTTTTTTTATATTTTTTATAAAATTTGAGTGCGTTTGACGTTAATCTTGCCTGATGTTAAGCAAAGATGGGGTCTAGCGTGGTACACGCAAACTCAAAACATGTCGCTCTTGCCTTGAAAATCCCTAAATTATATGAATCGCCGTATCTGCCGTCAATCAAGTGCCGCTCGTATGAATCAGCCGTTAGTCGTCTTTCTACTTGACACTGAGCTCAACACCCAAAGACTTGAACTTTTTAAATGTAAATTATTACTGTTTAAGAAAGAGAACCAATGGAGTCTCCTGTTGCAAACCGTACCCGCCACAGTGATAATTAATAAATTAAGATTTAAACTCACTGTAACAAGAATGAAAGGAATGTCTCATGTTTAAAGCTTAACAAATACCTATCCAGTTGAGACCGCTTTGTTATAAACTCAAAGGTTGTGTAGACTTAAGCTGCAGTGCATAATATACCGCCAGCTGCTTTATAACTATTGTATTAAAGTCCATGGAAAAATATAAAAGAAAGGTATTAAATTTGAAGCGAAATATCACGCTGGATCTAGACAAAGGCTTGGTATGGCTAGAAAACTGAAATGAAACCTTTAAACACCTGCCGTTGTACTCGTGTTATGTTTAACGGCATAATATATATTTTAAAAGGAGTTTAAGACAGAAAAGGTTCTTTATTGGTGAGAATATTATCCATAAAATCAAAGAACAGAAACCAATAAAGAACAGAAAAGGTTCTTTATTTATTTTAATATGTCCATTAGGACAAATCCATTAGGAAGATAGATTTAAATCTACTTGTGTTATGGGTACTAGACAATGGATAATTATTGTAAATCCATACTAATATTATAAATGCGAAGGTTTGCTTTTCACGTTAAAACCGCTGAACCGATTTTGACGAAATTTGGTATGGAGATAGTTTAAGACCCGAGGAAGGATATAGGATAGTTTTTATCTTGGAACGTTCTACCATAGAGGGCGCTATAGAGGGCGCTGTATGATGGGCTATCGGCCAACAGATGGCGCCGCAATTCGCGCTATAGGTTATTTTGTTGTAAAAGGGCTATTTCGCAACAGATGGCGCCACAAGTCGCACTTTAGGTTGTTTTTTGTCAAACGTGATCTATCATACTAATATCAATATATATAAAAGGAGAAGCTGACTGACTGACTGACATATTAACGCAGGGCCTAAACTATAAGGGTTAGAAACTTGAAATTTTGCACAGGGGTTCCTTTTATAACGCAGGGGAGCTCTAATCTATCTATATCTACATATATAAAAGGAGAAGCTGACTGACTGACATATTAACGCAGGGTCTAAACTATAAGGGTTAGAAACTCGAAATTTTGCACAGGGGTTCCTTTTATAACGTAGGGGAGCACTAAGAAAGGATTTTTAAATTCCCACGGGAAAGGGAGAAATAGGACTGTCAGTGTATTATCGCAGGCGCTCAAACTAGAAAGCTGAAATTTTGTATAGAGGTTCTCTTTATGATGTTGACAAGAACAAAGATGTGTTTTATATAATTTCCATGGGAAAGGGAATCATAGGTCTGTAAGTGTATTATCGCAGGCGCTCAACCTAGAAAGCTAAAAATCTGTATAGAGGTTCCCTTTATGATGTTGACAAGGATGAAGACGGGATTTTATAGAATTCCCACGGGAAAGGGAGTAATAGGACTGTAAGTGTATTATCGCAGGCGCTCAACATGGAAAGCTGAAATTTTGTATAGAGGTTCCCTTTATGATGTTGACAAGGATAAAGTCGTTTTTTTTTTATTCCCACGGGAAAGAAGGCGCTCAACCTAGAAGGCCTAGATTTTGTATAAGCTTCCCTATATAAAGTAGAGACGGATAAAGACTGGATTTTTTAAAATTCTTACAGGATTCGGAATAATAAGACTACACGTGTATTATCGGGAGCGCTCAACCTAGAAAGACGATTTTTTTTATAGAGATTCCCTTTATGATGTTGACAAGGATAAAGTTGTTTTTTTTTTATTCCCGCGGGAACGAACTTATTGGCATTTTCGCTTGACCACGCGGGGGAAGCCGCGGGTAACAGCTAGTAGGTATATACTTTGAAAACAAAGAAAGTAGCCAGACTCCAGACAAACAAAAAATGCCATTACATACATGTTTTATGCAAAAAAGAAACAAATAAAAATTCTATACATTTCGTGCTGTTAAATGTATTTGTTGACATTTAACAGCACGAAATGTATATAATTTTTTCTTGTTTCTTTTTTGCATAAAACATGTATGTGATGGCATTTTGTAAAAGCTAAATAAGATTACAAATTCTACTGTAAAATATTACTGCAAGTAACAAAGAATTAATTCCAACGAAGTCGGTAAAACATAAGCGAAATTACTAAACTTCGTCGAAATACCGTTAAGGGAATGTAAACGGTAGCAAAAAATTATGCAAATACAATAATTAATATAACGGTGCTTTAAATTCACCTAACATAGTCCATTTGGCGGCCACTTAAGTACTTAAGCGGTGGAAGCAAAAACTTTAGTCATAATAATTATAATTTACTGAAGAGTTGTCCATAGCAAAGGGGTGTGGTGCCATTGAAAGCGATTATAAGTTTACAAAGTATGCTCGTTGAACGTGAAAAGACGAAATAATTATTTCATTTATTTTATTAATGACTAAAAGCCAGCTTCTGAAAATAATTTCAATTCCATATTAAGTCTCAACGTATCTTTTTAGGGTTCCGTTGTAAACTACAAGGAACCCTTATAGTTTCGCCACGTCCGTCCGTCTGTCTGTCTGTCCGCGGTCTAACGACTAGACGCTTAGTGTGTGTTATTTGGTGTGTATACACATCACATATTATCAATGCTAACAAAGTGCTAGAACAAAATTTTGAAAAAAAAAATTTTTAGGTGCCTCTCCTAAATGCAAAGTTGAAAAAATTTTTTTCGCTCCCTCCCCATGTTGTAGATCTCTTAAAAACATTGAGGGTGTGGAAAAATCATTTTTCGATACAATGATCCGTTTCGGAATTATTACATTTATCGTGTCAATTTTCGTTTGGCACGGTGGTCCCCACCTCTCTACCTCCGAAAGTCTTATGTTTAAAATTTTGAAGAGAAAATCATGGTGGTAGTCCAGTAGTCCATATGCTGAACCTTCAATGAACACTATAACGATTAAGTAGGCTCTACTAGCTACCGAGTAATAGCCGACGAATTTATAAAATAAAATTTCTTTGATGAAAACTTACAAATGTGATGGAATTAGATATTGGACTCAACTGAAGGCAAGTAAAGCACAAATACGGAACCCTACATTGTGCGTGGCCCAACACGTACTTGCCCGGTTTTTTCTTCTTCTTTAGTTTGACAGTGACAGTGATTATTAAAGTGTAACATAACTTTAAAAATGGTTTTGAGCTAATTCACCGATAGAGTTAAATTCGCATAAAACAAAATAATTCAGACAATACGTTTCTAAATTGCGAAGAGCTTATATATGACTAAATTGTTTTATAATAAATTGTAATTTGTTCAAATTCAAATTATAATATTCTATATTCTATTTCTCGCTTTCTCTCTACAGACGGAAAGCACAAAATATATTTAATATTAAGTTAATTGTAATTAATTCTAAATTTTAAATATGAAGTCGCGCTGCCTGTCTGTTTCTCCTTATGTATGCTTAGATCTTCAAAACTACGATTTTGATGCAGTAGATAGAGTGATTCAAAAGAAAGGTTTATATGTATAACTAGCTTTTCCCTGCGGCTTCGCTCGCGTTAATTTTATGATATAGATCTCGTTTGACAACAAAACAACCCATAGCGCGACTTGTGGCGCCGTCTGTTGGCCGATACAGCGCCCTCTATAGTGGAAAAAATATTTTCCCATTGGTACGACATAGTTTCACGGAATAAAAAGTACCCCTAACAATATGTATGCAAATTTTCATAATGATCGGCTGCTGTGAAGGAATAACAAACAAACAAATTCACTTTCTCATTTATAATAATATTAGTAAGAATACATTCAGAAATTCCCACGGGAAAGCGGGATATACGCAAACGAAGTTGCGCGGGTTTCGCTAGTTTAAATAGTTAGATATTATTATTGTAATCCGAACGTTTAAATACAAAAAGCCTTGAATACAATTCAAATTACTTTTGTATTACGCTCATAATTTTAAATCGCTAATCGTGAACAGCACAACCCAGCACATTTCAAGTTTTAAATTGAGTATCATTATTGCCATTCTCAAACCGTAAATAGGCTGTACATTTTTAAGACTCATTAGAGACTCGAGAATACTTTTCTACTTAATTAAATGGCATTCAACCACAACTTCGTGTTATTGTTTTATTTCTAATATTTTTTAAAGTCATTTGACAGGCAAACAAGCAAGCCAGTTGCGGAAGTATCACCAGTTCCAGCGACCCCGCCACTGTGAAGGCGGAGAAGGTGGCAGACAGTCACGTTTTTAGTCGGTTCCTCTGACCAGAGAGGTGAGCCCGACAGACCCCCGTCGCGCCCCCAAGTATCGGGACATGCAGTTATGCATTTTCATGACTGAAAAAAAGGCAAACATGAAACCTATAGTATGCGCCTTTTGCACAGTTTATACAAAAATTTAAAATCGATTATTGTCTATCAGAAAAACTTTTGAAAACCCTTATGATTGAGTTATAACCCTAAAGAATTCTGGATTCAATTGGAAAAAAAGTCGCCTAGAATCCATTGAGGCATCAAATAATGGATCCAAGTGGAAGTTCGAAACTCATGTAGTAATAATATGAGTTTCAAACTTCGTATTACGTCTGCGCGAGTCAGCCGTGATGGCGACTAGTATAATGGTTAGCGTCTATGAACATCAGAAACACTACCAATGCGTTGCCCGCTACATAGTTTCTATATCCTTTTCCTTATCTATTCTATTTTAATTGCCTTTCTAATTTGATACTGTGTTGCACAGTGTTCCTCTAGAACAGTAATTTGCGGTGTTGATGCACCATATAGCTAGCTATCAGCATGACAAACTTCAGGTTTTCGAGACGAATCTACTAAAAAAAGAATTACATTCAAACAATTCTGCCGATTTTATCAAGTTTATAGTGTGTTACTTGGTCGTGTATGGCAATCGTAATAGACATATGAAAATAATAGAGGGCCATAAAACATTCTGCCCCGACGACGCGCCCCTAATTTTATCATCTAAGCTAGATTTTCAATAAAATTGCCCCAGAAACATGTCTCTAACGGGAAAATAGAATGCGAAAAATTCGCCATCGGCCAGTATATCTTTTCGGCAAATATAATTTTATTAGAAATATTTTACGGCAAGCCGAAATTCATGCCCCCTAAAACTTTTACGGCACTTCCTTGTATCGGAGAAAGCGGGTAGGACGTAAAATAGATCATGCGTAAGAGGTATTATGGCGATAATAGTATTGTTGTATATGGCTTTTATTGTTAATGCCATAATTGAAACTATGTAGGTAACTTTGACATTCCATTAGGCACGGCTGTATATGGCATGGCACACAACATAACTATTGACTAACTAACGAATAGCGGTTTTTCAGCGCATAAATCTCTTTATATTTTCTCTGTGTCTATCTCTATTATAATAATAACTAGTGCAACCCGCGCAACTTCGTTTGTGTGTATTTATTTATGCACAGTAGCGCCATCTATATCAGACTTGATAAAATCCTACGGAAATTGCGTACTTTTCAGGATAAAAAGTGTTAATCCAAGCCTATGTGTTAATCCAAGGTATCAGCTACCTACAAACCAAATATCATAAAAATTGTCCCAGCCATTTGAGCGTGAAGAAGTAACAAACATACACATAATATTCGCCTTTATAATATTAGTAGGATATAATTTTAATAATATATAATAATAATATATAGGGACAATTCATACAGATTGAGCTAGCCCCAAAGTAAGTTCGAAACTTGTGTTATGGGATACTAACTCAACGATATTATATTTTATAACAAATACATATATAGATAAACATCCAAGACCCGAGGCTAATGAGAAAAAGTTCGTTTTTCATCATGACCCGACCGGGGATCGAACCCGGGACCTCCTGGGTGGCGGTATTTTAACCATAACCATTGTCCCACTGCTGGCGAAAGGTCTCGCCTGCCTCCTTATATATTTCTGTCCGGGTCTCTCACTAATTACTGTCAAATGTTTAGTCCTCTGGCGTTTTTATTTTGGCTTTCCTTTTTTCTATGCCCGTCGTGTAGAAATGAATTAAGCGGTATAACAAATAGTGTTACTATCGTATTTGTGTTATAAATGAGTCACGTTTGTTAATCCCAAAAGTGTGGGCAATGTACAAACAGCAGCTCGACCTTACAAACAAAATCTGTTTAGGTTTACTTTGGAACATTACAATTGGCTGATTATACAAAAAAATCTCTAAAGCGGTTGGCTTTCTTCCAAATAACGTTGTTTCAAGATAAAAATGTACTTAAAGTGCACACAAAGATCAGCATTGCCCGGTTTATTTCTTTTACTCTAACTGCTGTTTAAGAAATGACATGCTCGAGCCAGATATTCAAATTCACAGAAAAATAGTCGCAGATATTTTAAAACATAATTTTATTATTGTCATGAAAAGACTCAAGGTCACCGCGAGCTGTGGAAGAGAGCTATGCTCGGTGTTTCTCTACGAAATCTAATCAGAAATGAGGACATCCGTACCAGAAAGCAAATAACCAATATAGCTTAACCGATAGCAAGCTAAAGTGGCAGACACATTCACCATTCAATTTTGTCATAAATTTCTACAAAAATCTTTTCGATTTAGGTTTTGTTAATGTATCAAGAAAATGTACCAAAAATAAATGCGACGGTTACTCTATAACGTTGGTAATGTTACGCGGTGTCAGCTCCTCGTACTATCAAACCATCTGATCCAATCTATGTTTACCAAAAACAATGTATCCCGAAAGCTGTACTTCAAACACAACATATCACATGTATGCGATATACATCGTAATCAGAAACACAACTTTGTACAATAAACTACAAAGTTGTGTTTATCTATACACAAACATATAATATAATGTGCATGTTGATACTTTTTTGATTTTGGTTGCTTTTGCCCACCACGGCTTCACCCACGTGGTCAATGGGATCTGCCAATAGTTTGAGCATATTATCCTGTATCCTCACACTCGGAAACTATTTAACACATTTGAATTTGTTGTGCTGATGCACTGGAAGTAGTTTTATTTAAAAAGTGAATAACAACAATTTGCCATTACCGAGAGTTCTTAAGTCCAATTGAACGGAGTCGCAGACGTAGCTAGTTATATATCTGTATATTTTGATAATAATTGAAAAACATGCTGAAGTCCCTCCAATTCAAATAACAGTTACACAAATTGAAAACCGATTTTATTTGAAATTTAACACCTAAAACGAAATTGATTTAGGATTATTTGTCAATGGACAAATATTTTTACAGTTTCCATCAGATTATAAACATTCAATTTGGATGGAGTTTTAGAAGAGTATAAAAGCGATAAGCGTTAAAGCTTTTATTTTTGAAAATAAACTTGGCAATCTGAAAAAGAAATCTATTTCAAAAATAGTTTTGACTGTGTATAGTCCAATGGATTTTATAGTCTGTGAGTTTCGAATGTTGAGTGTAAGTAAAAAACCATGTTTGTTTAGAATTTCGTCATACACTGAAATTACGTGACCGATATTCGGCACTATTAGCCAGCAATGCTATTTGAATTACTAGCAACCATTACAATCCATCGCGTTATTGCGTATAGCCAAACAATCATATTTTTATTCCCAAATTGATATAGCCAAGTCTAAAATCTTGGATAATTGCAACTCTTCTTCTTAGTCGTTATTTATCTACGTAGTTGAAGGTCGTATCTAGTCTGAGGTTGACAATACTTGTATTAAAACCTTCATGTATTGTATTTATTCGTTCTGGTTTCAGACGAGCAATTATACAACCTTGTATACGTGTACCATTTCAAAAACATCTAAATTATATTACTTTAGACATTGTTACAATATGAAATTGCAATTACGAATGCCAGAGTTTCAACTGAACATAGAAGAAAACCTATATAAAACGTTTAGAAGAAAGTTATTTTCGTACAACGCCCCATAAATACGTGAACATTCTGGAATATTAAATTGCTTATATTATCAGGAGTTTCTTGTTCAACTTTCGGAGTTTTACTTCGTAGACAGTTTCTTACGTACGTTTTGTATATTGTGCGGTTTTTCTCGCGTCATTGGTCATTGGATTTGCACTTAATTTATCGCATAATATTTTAGTGTTTTCATTCTTTTGGCTTTATCTATCTCAATACAGATATTAATAATGCTAACGTATGTGTTTGTTGAACTACGACTTGGATTTGCATTTCAATATGTGTGTGTAGGTACTTTAGAAAGGACACGTATTTCATCTGACAAATTATTGTCGATGACATTGTGTACTTTTTGACGTACCTACACCTTTTTTTTTAACTCAATTTCAAATACGCGATTGCCTTCTTCTCTCTATCTTGAAATTTAATTTGTTATTCAATCACTGAATGATCAATTGGCACATTTTTATCGTCGTAAATATGTTATGTACGTAGACAAAGCTACGGACCGTTGCCAGTTATTCATCAAAGCGACAGAAAAAAATCACTGAATAAACGGTAAGAATTTTGTAAGATTTAATTTAAGGATCTTCCAAAAATCTGACGACGTAGATTCTTATCCTAGTTTGGAACGCTAATCTATCACTGTCTAATTTATGAATGGATTAACTTTTCTGTATCGGTCACAAAGCCGTCGTCCGGTCAACCACATCGAAAGCATGCGTACAAAGAAGGTAGCCTAGAAATTGTGACATGTTTCGTCACAAAAATGTGGTCAGTATACATTTTATTAAAGCCCGGTGTTATCACTTACTGATTTTTTTAATAAAGAAACACATTCGAATTGAGAACCTCCTTCCTCCTTTTTTGGAAGTTGGTTGAAAACTGTCATAAACCTAACACTTTTGTAAGTAGACAGCTCAGCATTGTGTGATTCATTCCCGATTATTCATTTATTATCACCACACCAAACATTTTAGATGTTTAGTGTAGCACAGTCACTATTGCCTGTAACCCGTCTAACTCAGTGTTTGTATTGGTTGGTTTGACATGGTTGTTTCTGATCTCATAAACTTCACAGATTATACGATATAATTTCCAGTAAACAAATTAAATGGAATCAAGGACACGGCACTGAAGGCTAAACTAGATGAAAGATAATATGTAAATAAGTGTACCTTTTAATCAGTTTTAAGATAAATGAAAGTGTGCTGGAATTTTTGAATAATTCACTTTATAATTAATTAAATTCAGCAATAAAATGGTTAATTAACGATGATTAATGATCAAAAATAAGAACCTTGTAGGTACTAAAACATTGTATAAATTATATTGTTGAACTTAGAACCTACTGCAATACTCTATTTAATTTTATAGAAATGTCTCATGCTATGCGTATGCGTATGATCCCAGTAGAAGATCACTAGGCCGTCCGACAATAAGGTTCAAAGGTAGAGTGAAACACGTTTCGATCTTTCTTTTAAAGGAGAAAAAAGACAGCCTTAGATTCCAGTCCAACTACGCATGATGCTGGCACAGCACGAGCCCACGTCCAAGCCCAATATACCTAACAAACGAGGCTCATTTTATTCTTTTTTGAACGAATCACACAACTTCAATCATCTGTTTATAATAAGAGGCACAATGATAATGAATATACTACATAATATCGATATAGATTATCAATGTAGTATTCATTATTAACATTACATTCTGTTTGTAACAAAGTGATATAAAAACAGAAAAGTATTTTGTAAACCAGTATCGTGTAAACAACTGTCACACTAGTCTATTTGTAACAGAGGTGAGGTGGTTCGACACAGTAAATCCAGCTTTTGTTCAGTAGTTAGTATTTGCTGAAACTCAGTTAGCACCGCGCCGGTCTAGTTTAGGCTGAATCGAAAACTTTCAGTGGTTACAACCACAAATTCCGATACAAACTTATTACTCTGTTTGTTTGAGAGAGTAATTTGAGTAGCAATCGAAAGTGAAATGAATTTTGAGTTTACCTGAGTTTGCTTAAGGTTTGAGTTGATTGAACCGTTTATTACATCAAAGATGGCAACATCTAGACGAATTTGTTGTTTGTAGTTGGCAACATTGTTAGAATTTTTCTTATCCACTCGGCTTCTTCGGGCAAATATAAAGTTTACGACAGTTCCTCTGTTTAATTTAATTCAGCAATCTTGTGCCGTGCTATACCAGAAATAGCCAGATATTTTCTGGTAAATGTTGAAATTATCTTTGTTTAAATTCAAATAGATTTAGGACCTCTTTCACTTTAGCACCTTGCATGTAATATATTTGTCGAATAATCTGACAGTTTTTGGCAGTCTTCTAACTTTGATTTTTCCTTTGACAAAATGTTTTAACTGAAACTTATCCGCAAATGATTAATTTTAACGCTATCGTTTAGATAAATGGATTAAACGTTATTTTAGCTAACACTGTTAGTATTAGTATAAATATTACTTCTATCTTTATAAATTTTGCGACCTCCAAAAAAAACATTTTAAATTGATTAAAATTAAAAGTGTTTTTTTTTAATTTATAAGGCATTCGAGGCATTCTATGCAGTGACCTTATTTTTTTTTTCACGAATCGTGACCTCGTTTGAGACAAAATATCAAGATAACCTTAATGTTTCTGTCTCGTAGCTTAAATTTAAAATGTTTTGTTTACCACGTTTGAAGTCAAACTTGTAAAGATTTAAATAAAAAATTTGATCCTTTAACTTTTGATAATTTTTAAAGGATATCCTTGTAAAATTTTAATTAGGTAGTTAAAAGTTAGCGTTTTAGGAATTAAGAATTATAACAGACATTTGTGGGCAGTAAAGTTACCTAATAACACACTTTACAATTTTACTTAGCAAAGTTAAACAATTGAACGTCCCACAATTTTAAGAAGATGTTCAATTTAAAATGATTGACTTTGATCATCTATTTTTGGCGTCGATTATATATAATTGGTACAGTCAACAAAGGAATTGACTGACCCCCCTCTGTAAATATGATTAAAGATTTCTAAATATTGCGTGAAGGGATTTACTTGAAAATTTGTAATTACATAGCACAATATGAATACTATTGATAAATAAATTTTCAAGTAAATCCCTTCACGCAATATTTAGAAATCTTTAATCATACATACAGAGGGGGGTCAGTCAATTCCTTTGTTGACTGTACAATAAAATATGAAATTCATGCAATTGATACAATTGACTCACCAAATAGTAAACTCCAAACGGCATAACCACCACAGCGACTAGCAGATCAGCCACAGCCAAACTCACTATGAAGTAATTTGTCACTGTTTGAAGTGTTCTCTCCCTCACAACACTCATTATAACTAACACATTGCCGAACAGAGTAAAAAATGGAAATATTAACAACAGTAGCGCCCAAAGGTTGTATTCTGGTGGCGAATCTCCTTTGTTGAAGCAAGACACGTTGAATGTGCCGTTAAATGAACAATTTGTATACTCGTAAACATCGTTTAATACGTCTAGAGTACTATTGTGTTCGCTAAATACATCATTACTAGTATTCCCATAGAAATAATCACTAAAGTCTTCAACTAGCATCATAAAATTTCCATTTGTATTATTCGTACCATTTCTATAGTCTACTTTTTGGAACGCTTGTCTTGTCTTAACTATTATTGTGTGGTTTTTTTCTATTGTTACATCATCGGGGGGTCTTTTTGATGGGTAAAGGTATGTTGTAGAGCTATGGTATGTTGTTTTATAGTAATATGGCACTTGTGTTGAATTAGCCATAATTCTACTCTCTAAGTTCCGAACGTTATGTGACGTTAGCTTCATTTTCGTTATGTCTTTTGTATGACATTTCTGATATCGTTAACTTGGTTTCCTCATGATAATTTTTCAATGGCATTTTTCATTTTGGTCACATCTGAAACAAAGAAATAAAATGTTATTTAATGTTAAAATGGAATGATTGCTTTATAAGATAGATGGTATTTTTTCTTAGCATGTAGAAGTTTATCCACCAGCAGAGAGAAGAGAGGTAGGGCACAGCGGATAATCCGCTCAAATCGGAGCAGCTCGTCTGGGGAAAGACCTCCTCATTACAGAAGATCGTACGTAGCCAAATAGCATTGGTCTCGGCTATGTTGTGTTCCTACGGTGAGTAAGGTCTCCAGAGCTCCACTTGGGGGGATTGGGAGGGTTGGCAACACTTGAGTGATACCCCCGGTATTGCAAGCGTCTATAGGCTACGGTGATGCTTACCATCAGGCGGGCCGTATGATTGTTTGCCAACATTGTGGTATAATAAAAAGCAGCGCCGTTTTTAGACAAACGTGTTTTTCGTTATAAAATGTTTCCGGGACATGTACCTTTAAAACAGCTAATAACCTGACCAAATTTAGCAAGGTTCATCAATCAAATCTGAAAATATCGCTCAAATCACGACAGACGATGTTTATCTAAGAAAGACTTTTTTCTCTGATCCTTAGTCAATTTAAAATGATTGATAGAGGAAAAATCAACGGGCTCTCTAACATGAAGCCATCAACCGTAATAAATCATCCTTCAACTTCGCGCTTTAATTATCACGGCTATATATTAATTGCTTAATTTTGTAATTAATTAGGCGTCTTTGATATAAAAATTAATGAACAAGTTAATACACTTATATTACGTTGTATTCCTAACATTATTTGTACATTATCTAAGTTTAATAGCAAGCAACCCTTTGGTAGCGCCCTTGGTGTTACTGATGTACATAGGCGGCGGTGACCGCTTTCCATCAGGTGGCCCGCTTGCTCGTTTGTCTACTGTATGACATTAAAAAAAAGAATTTGTCCAAGATCCGATCAAAAATTAATACTTATTAATTATTTTTGCAGTAATGTTTAATTATAAATATACATTACTGTATTAATAGATAATAACAAGAAAGACGAGACCATATTAAGTTAATGTGTCACATATTAAAACAATAATGTAAGTTATAAGAGGAATTTCAAAAGACACATTTAATTTTTACTCATAAGACTCTAAGGGCGAGAGCTTAGAGTATAGATAAGCAAGCTATAGAGCACGCGCATCGCTCTTTGACCATTGTGCAAAGCGTAAGCAGATGTTCTATAGTGCTAATTTTTAGTTTGCTTCCATTTCGTCGTTTTTACAGCTCTGCACTGCACATTTCATCACGATTCCTTAAATCCGAATAAATAACATCGAGAGAAACAATCAGCGTGCGTGACTAATAGCTTCGTTCGTTGCTGGCTTTGTTGTTGCTGTTTTGAGTCCGTCTGTTTGTTCATACTCGTGCTAACCGTTCATACTTGCTCAAGCGCGCTCTATAGCTTGCTTATCTATACTCTAACGGCTAGAGCTTTCCGCTCCCGCATTCGCCTGGTGTAAAAGAAGTCCATATTCATTACAAGCGTCTATTAAAAAGAAACCTTTAAAACAACTAAAAGTTAAAAACACAATAAAATACACAAAAAACGCTATATTTTATAATAATACTAGCGAAACCCGCGCAACTTCGGTTGCATGTATCCTGCTTTCCAGTGGTAATTTTGGAATTTATTATGCATCTATCTATACCTTCCACTTGAAGCACTCTATCTATTTAAAAATCATCAAAATCCATCGCGTAGTTTTAAAGATCTAAAGCCCACCATTCACTACACGAACCCGGACCCGACTGGCAACCCGGACCGCGGACCAAACCGGCGTTGCCCATACACTGCACGAACCCTCCACGAACCCTCCACTCGAAGTATGGCATGTGGGGTTCGACAGGCGCTCGCGGCTCGCAACCGCGGACCTGCAAGCCCGACGCCAACCCATTTGACAGTCTGGCGTACCGGTTCGTCGCTTCCATACACAGGCGGATTAGTCCGATGGCCGACCAATCCGCCGGACCAATCTTCGTGTGAATGGTGGGCTTAAGCATACATAGGGACAGACAGACAGAGCGACTTAAATTTTTACTATGTAATAAAGACTGTAAAGAGGAAATAGGTATTTGTATTTTTGGTTGCAACGACTAAATCAAAAAACTACAGACCGATTTCAATAATTCTTTCACCATTGGGAATGTACATTAGCCCCGGGTAACATTATTATATTTTCAAAAAAATCGGAGATCATTAATAAAACCCGTACAAAGCCGGGGGCGTCCGCTAGTCTATTATATAAAAACAAAAAGCATGAAAATTATCACGCAATCCCATCATAAAGATTTTTAGCCTTTCAAAATATTACGCGTGATATTTTAGACTCCAATTATATTGTACCTAGTTATTAAGTACCAATTACAGAGCTTTCTCCTTTATTGTGAGGAAAGCTTAATCTGAGTGTTCTTTAGAGGCCATTTAGGCAAACTCTCTTTATTACAATCAAAATTATAAACTTCTAGCATGTTGGTCATGAAACTAAAATTGTACTTCAAAAATTTTATTGTTTTGCCAATATTATTTTTTCATTTTATATCTATTATATTTTTATTAAGACGGTTGTTTAACAATTTGTTAGTTACATTGTTTTATTCACAAAAAGCATGGTTTCTAATTTTGTGTATACGTCGTCGAGCTTTTTCCTGAAAACGGAACACGTGAAAGTGGTTTCCGCTTCTACGTCTCTAAACTAGAGTGCTTTAAGCTTGCCATCATTTTATGTATGACATGTTTCCACATCTCGAGGGAGTTTCATAGCGTTTTTTTTTCTAATACTTAGGTACAGTCATAAGCATTAATATCTTCATATTATGTAGCAATATTAAATAACTACAAACTTTTATCATTATTATTTAATGTCAAGATGGTGGCATAAATACAGGGTGTCCCGTAAATAATGGTCCAATAAGGGGCAAATAGAAGCCTACATAAGTACCTAAAACTATTTTTTTTTATCGTAGGGATGCGGTGACCAAGATTTTTTTTTTCGATTTTGACTATTTTCACTACTTATATATGGTTCAGATTTTTTGAAGCTGACTATTCAGGAAAATTTACCAAAAATCAGAGCTAAGAAATGTTAACATTTGTAGCGATAGCGACAGTTTCAAAGAATCTGAAGCAGGGAAGTGAAAATGGTCAGAATCGAAAAAAATACGGTCACGGGGCACCCTGTATGTGACATCAAAAAAACAGCAAAACACTTAATAAACATTGACAGCGTAAATATCTGACTTTAGCTGCATAGATATCTGATTAAATCACCTTCTTTCTCTTTCCTTCCACTTTCTTTCTTTTTCATTTCTTCATCACCTATGAATTTGCAACGCATCCAAGATTCTTGTAGTCGTGCATGACCATGAACAGCAGTGATTGCTTACCTTATGCCCCATAAGGTGACCCGCTATATTTACGACTGTAACGCTAATATTACATTTTACCTGTCCTTTGGAAACTATGATGAATAACTTGTAAAATTACCTATAAAAAATAAGAGATCTTTATCAACATTTGCAGTTTCACCTACATCTAATTCGGTCATTTTTTCCACAACTTTTTCGTAACGACTTTTTAATTATGGCCGTATCTAAAGTGGGTGCTATCAAAACGTCGTTACAGATGCTAACAGCGCCCTCTAGTGGTAAGATAAGGACCTTTTCGAGGAATGTTTTGATTTATGTTTTGTTTCACCAAGTTATCGCGGTTCAATTTCCTTGAAAGTACTTTTTGATTCTTGTATCAGTTGTAGCTTCGATTTGACAAATTGGATTTTCCAATCTTTACTCATACTTTAAAATTACTTCATACATTTTTTTTTTAAGTAAAGTATTAATATGTAATTCCTACTTTAGAATATTACAATCTAGCTATTGGCTAATTAGTAATTTAACTTTAACCTAAACTTATAAAACGTATAGTCTAAGAATATTGTCCATCGACTTATCTTAGTGTCTGTTAATTGAAAACACTTTGTTCATGTGTTATAAATGTTATTGCACTATCACTAGTATTGTTTTCACTACACTACACTAACTCAAAGGGTTTAGTTCTTTTGAGCCTTCTCAATAGGTCTGTGTTATCAAGAAGCTGGGTTGCCTCAGGATTCACATGATGTCGAAGTCTTTGTTCGTGAGCCTCCGCACACTTTTGAATCACTTTATCTACGAACTCCATTTTAAGGTCCCGATGGAGATTGTCGTTTGTGAAGTACCAAGGTGCACCTACAATGCCCCTAAGTACTTTATTTTGGAATCGTTGAATAATTTGTCTATTACTATGTTTGGTACAGCCCCAAAGCTGTGCGCCATACATCCACACTGGCATGAGGACTTGTTTGTATAATAGTAGTTTATTGTATGTTGACAGGTTGGAGTTTCTACCGAGCAGCCAATACATGTCTCTATAACGTATTTCTAGCTCTTCTCTTTTTTTCTTGACGTGAACTTTCCAGCGTAGTTTCGCATCTAGGGTCATACCAAGATATTTGGCCGTATTAGAATACGGTATTGGTTGGCTATCTATATACACTGGATGGTAGTGCGGATTTTTGTTTGTAAAATCAATGTGAACAGATTTTGATTCATTAAGTTTGATTCGCCATTTTTGAGCCCACTTATGAACTTTTGTAACAGCAACTTGGATTTTACTAACTGCCTCTTCATGCGAGTTTCCGACAGACATTATAGCAGTGTCATCTGCAAAAGTGGCAACTGTATTATTTTCTAATTCTGGAAAATCGCAGGTGTATAATAAGTACAGGACCGGACCTAAAACACTACCTTGTGGTACTCCAGCTTTTATTTTCTTTAGATCAGAGAAAACATCTTCTTGTCTGATTCTAAACATTCTGTTTGAGAGATATGACTCTAGTATAGTCGTAAACTGTTTTGGCAAAATTGTATTGAGTTTGTATATTAAACCTTTATGCCAAACTTTATCGAAAGCTTGCGCAACGTCTAGAAATATAGTCGAGCATACTTTCTTTTCTTCTAAAGATTTTTCTATAACGCTTGTTATCCTATGGATTTGATCTATGGTAGAGTGTTTTTCTCTAAAACCAAACTGATGATGTTGTATAAGATTTTTTTCTTCTAATATAGGCTTCAATCTTTTGAGAAGTAGTTTTTCAAATAATTTGGATATAATAGGTAACAGGGAGATTGGCCTGTATGATGTCGCATCATGAGGTTGTTTTCCCGGTTTTGCTATCATGATCACTTCAGCTACTTTCCATACATCTGGAACTGTCTTTAGTCGGAAAGCAGCATTTATGATGTTTGTTAATTTAACCAGTGCTTTGCGTGGTAGATGTAGCAAAATTTCTCCAGTTATAAGGTCGTATCCTGGAGCTTTTCTTGGATTAATGTTATTTTTAATTTCATTTGCAATTTCTTTTGGTGTGACTAATTTTATTATATCTAATTCTTCTTGGAGAATTTCATTATTGGTTAAGACATCATTTCCTTCATTTGGCTGAAATATTTTTTCCAAGTGCTGTGCAAATCTATTTGCTTTTTGCTCGTTGCTTATTGCCCAATTTCCATTTTCCTCCCTTATAGGAGGAATTTGCAAAATAGGTCTTTTCATTTTTTTTTGTGGCCTTCCAGAGAGAATAGTTCGTGCTACGGTCATTTGTCAAATGCTCTAAATACTCTGTGAGGTTTTCATCTTTAAAAGTCTGTATGGCTGCTCTAAGTGTTTTAGTTAGCTTGTTTAACAGTTGTTTGTCATATGGACACCTCATTTGATGCCATTTCCTCCTTTGTCTTCTTCTTTGGACTACTAGGTCCATTATTTCTTTCGGATATCTATTTCCTTTAGTTTTCCATTTAACGACAGGCGTGTTTTGCCATGCTGCTTGTTGGATGTCAGTTGTAAACTTTTCTACTTCTACATTTAATTGATCTATGTTGCGTAATGGTACATTAAGATTAATTCTAGTTTCTAAATCGATTTGAAAACTTTCCCAGTCTGTTTTTCTATTTACTAATGTGGGGTTGTTTTCTTTATGAATAGGCTGTTCACTTAAGGTCAGCGTTATAGGTGAATGATCTGAGTTTAAATCAAACTCTTCCTTGATATCCATATGATAGTTCGAGATGTTTTTATAGATAAAAAAGTCAATTAAATCTGGTATTTTTTTTCTACAATCGATACTAATTTTATTAAAGCAAAAGGAATGAATCTACTAATTTATCTGTTACTTTCTAATTTCACAAATTTTCGATTAAAAAAAATGCTTTTCTGTAAAGTGAACTGTCTTTATTATCAGGTATGTTGTATCCACACTGCAAGTTTTATTAAGTTTAAAACTAGATGGCGTTGTGTATTTCATCCAGATGTATTTTTTTAACATTTAAACTTCTCATATTTTTTCAACAACTTGTCTATCAGTGAGACAGGCCAAGCTTACCTGTAAACAACGCTCTTAGGGCTAAAGATTTTATTATTTATTTTATTTGGGAGTCAATCTTTTATCGATCTATAATTACTATTTCTCTTCTGCAAAGCTTTCATCACTCCCACAACAGTCAATCGTTCGAATAGAAAATCACATGTGTTTTCTCACCCTTACACGTTAATATATCTAAAAAAACCCTCCCCCTCAACTTCCTCATAAGAAAAGGTGATAAACACCATTAATTCCCAAGTGTAAATCACTAATGACGTGGCAATAGGCCATTTATCACCTCCGATCAGCGCCTGTCCAGGATAGTCCGGTTCCTCTCTTTAATGTACCGTGCCGGGAAGTGGCGTAATCGCTTTATAGACTTTGATAACGGAAAGCTTGCAATTTAAATTGGAAAGCTCTTTTAAACATTTTATAATATTATGATAAGTGGATGATTGATTATTCTAATAGCAATTTTGAAAAACTGTATGTTATTATATTTAGATATTTAGCACTGAATGTTTTTTCGTTACCATATAATAATAATTATGTAAATTGTTTAAAAATAAAAAAATGATGCAGACATAATGGGAATAATAACTAATCTTCGGAACTGGTTAATAAAGTTCTTTAAGTATTTTCAAGATGTTAGATTTTCCTTTTAGTTTTGTCTGATTTTACTAAAACAAATCGAAAAAATAATTTATTAATATAAAAAAAATACCTACTATAATATTATTTTTTCGATTTGTTTTACGAGTTACCGAGTTCCGAAGATTATTTATTACGGAATAAAGATAAGAGATACATGAGAGACGCTAGTATAATCTTAAAAGTTTAAAGGATTTTCTTTGCAAGTGGACAGTCAAAATACATGTATTTTGAAGTGAACTGTCCACATGAAACTTAACAAAATCTATATTTTATACATAGTTTTATCGTTTCTCCTGGGAAATTTATGGTTTTCTATCAATATCCTTATTTTGTTTTTCTCGTTGACAGAAGTGACTGATCTGATTGGTTGTTCATTTGGATAGACATGATAAATAGCATTACTGTTCGTCCGTGACCTATATTTGGAATTCAAATAAATAAGATTTGATTGAGGGAAACATAAAATCATTGTCCAATTCTGTCAACCATATTATTATTAGTTTAAAACAGCTATCATTAGTAAAATCCGTACGAACCTGGGGGGGGGAGCTAGTGATAAAGTAAACCTTTATATATTTCATCATCCCAGCCACAAGAAGTCCACTGCTGGACATAGGCCTCCCCCAAACGTCTTCAATGCGACCTGCTGGCAGCGGCCTGCATCCAGCGGCTTCCTGCGACTGTCTTTAGGTCGTCTGACCACCTTGTAGGCGGGCGTCCCGCTGCGCTTTCCTGTACGCGGTCGCTACTCCAGAACCCTCTTGCCCCACTGGCCATCAGTTCTGCGCGCTATGTGCCCTGCCCACTGCCACAGGTTGCTGAACCGTTCGGCTTTGTCGGAAATATTAGAAAATATACCAATAGAGTATTAGTTCAATAAACCCTTTTACTATCTATTGGCCTATCGAAACAATATTACCTAGCTTTTTTAAAACATAACCACTAAGTACTCCTAATGTCTTTAGGATACTTTTGAATAGTTAAATTCTAGATTATTGGTTGTTTCTCGATTCATTTATACATGCGTATCTATTTTAGATTTTACTATTGGAAAATGTGAGAACTATAACAGGTGGACTAGTTCTGTATATTATATGTTTCTGTTTGTTTTTTTGTTATATAAATATATAGAATAAATAAATAAATAAATATGGTCTAATCAGACAGATTGAGCTAGCTCCAAAGTAAGTTCGAGACTTGTGTTATGGTATACTAACTCAACGATACTATATTTTAACAAAAATATATTATAGATAAACATCCAAGACCCAGGCCAATCAGAAAAAGTTCGTTTTTCGCCATGGACCGGGATTCGAACTCGGGACCTCCTGGGCTGTCTGGCGTGGTAACAATTACGCCACGGAGGTCGTCATTATGACATACCAGTTGTATTTTTTATACCAAACTATAATAAAAACTAAGGTGGCAAACAAGCATATGGCCCGCCTAATGGTAAACAGTCACAGTAGCATGGACGCTTGCAACACCGGGGGTAATACCCGCTCGTTGCCGACCTTCCTGTAAAGACAACACAACATGGCCACAGAGGTTCGATGAAATTTGTTATACCAAATACTATAGAAGACTAATACGCACAGCTCTTGACGTTTCTCATACAATGACTTGGCAACCTCCGTTCACCTTATGCCGCTAGGGGCGCTATAACATTTTGCATACAAAACGCACAAAAGTTTTGAAATCGTTCACCTCATGCCGCCCTCATGCCGTAGGGGCGCTAGTGTCGCGTCTAGCCCGAATTCTTCCGAAGCTGTGCGTATTAGTCTTCTATAGTATTTGGTTATACCTCCCGCATCGCATTAGCTAATATCGATGTAACATAGGATATAAACAGTTGAACAAATTGAACAGTTAAATTATTCTGAAATAAAATTATTCACCAAACGGATCATCGAATGACGTCTCCCCAGACCACAAGATTTTAAAGCTAAAAACATCGATTGTATAACACTACAAAGTAATCAATCACGTTATTTTCTTAAACATTTTTCTCATAGAAAACTGAAAAAACAAAACGGTTTTGGCCAGTGACATACAATATGCAAATAAACTCATGATTCATGCTACAACGATTTAACTGTGTTCATTATGCTGTGACATCTGCGTACGTGGTTTTAGTAAAATGGATGGATATTAACTTAACCGGGAATCGATCCCAGTCAGCTGGTGTAAAGTATCTTGATTTATTGTCACATTACACGTTATTGGCCTGCTATATTTTGTAAAAAAATATTTGATATCATTAATCTGCTCTGTTTTAAGCTTAAGGAGATTAATCACCATTTTTTATACATATATATCCAGGTAAGGCATTCTCATAATCTCGTTATGCCTATCATCTCAAGGATTATGGACGTAAACAATTTTGTTGATGATTCCGCTGTTTCGGAAGTTACATCTAAAATCTGGAAATACTCTAATTACAGTGAACAAAATATTTTAAACACGAATTCTTTTTTACACTATACAGCTGGCAAACAAGCAAGCGCGCTACCTAATGGGAAGTGGTTACCGCCATCTATGAACGTTGGTAATACCACAGAATAGATAATAGTACTACGTACAGAAGATCAACTCCGCAAAATCAATTAAAGAAATAGGGACTCTCGCTACGATACAATAAGGTGCAATTCAGCTTGCACAGCGCACACAACTACAGTTATATTTGCCTCTCTTTCTATCGCTAGCGGCGCTCGTGCCGGTTGCTTGAGACGAAGATACCCGCCGGGCGGGTGAGTGGGACCCCCCTGGTAATACCAGAGGAGTTACCAATGCCTGCTACAATAAAATAGAATAAGGAGAGACGAGAAGGGAAATTAGTTCTTCCGGACCTTTACTCACCGAACGAAACGCATTCATGCTTTACGTGGATATTCTGTGGGAGGGTGGTATTTCCCCGGTTGAGTTAGCCCTTTTCATAAATAATCTACTTCTTTACAGGTGACCATAGCACAAAAAGTAATAGCCTAAAGAGTTTTTCTAACTCTATGTTTAGGGTCCGTTCAAACAGACCGGCTCGGAGAGGAGAGCAGATTCTTATCACGTTGAAAACAGAGTTTTTAGTATTTGTATTAAGGTTTATTTTTGCATGTGCACTGCTTTTGTCATTAAGAATGCTTGAACGCGCTTGGTGTGAAATAATAAGAGGAGCTGACCGGCTCCGATCGCAGCCGTTCTGCTACGATTGCATGCTCGCATGCATGCAGATCGCTTCCAGCCGATCTATGTGAAATAGTTGGCGGCTCCGGTCCGACTAACTCCAAGCGTATACGATCCGGTCTGTGTGAAAATAAAAATGCGCGCCGATGCTCTCCGAGCCGGTCTGTGTGAACGGACCCTTAAGAGCCGTAAAAGATATTCTGACAAGTACTTGGTTGTTCTAGATTATCCGTTATTGCTTACAAAACAATATATGTACAGAAATAAATGTCAGCGGGTGCTTTTTTTGTCAAGTCGTCACTTTTATGAAAGCGTAAACAAAATGATGATTTATTATACTTTAGACAACAAAGAGAATATTTGTACATTTTTCTTTGAAATGTTTATCTTTGATATTGTTATATTTTTGTATCTTAGTAATATTTAAAAATATAGGAATGTTAAGTTATTAAGGGCCGATTGTTTGATCAATAGTTAAGTATACTTATGGTTTAAATTCGTTGAAAAAACTATTTGTTAAAAATTGTTACGAATATTAACCATTAGAATACTTAACAACTGATCAAACAGTCGGCCCTTAGTAAGAAATGAGAAAAGGGTGAAAAGTTGGGTGGAAGAAGATTGTATAGGATATTTCTTATTTTGGTTTGGTTTTTATTTGAACTACACTGAAGGTATATGGGAAGCAGGGAGAGGAGGAAGAGGGAAAAGTTGATGTGAACGGAGCGGAGAGGGAGGAGCGGTAGGAATATATGAGATGGGGTAGTAAAGGGAAGGAAAGTAAAAGGCGGGGGAGAAGAAGAGGGGGGAGGTGATTAATTTTGCCCTTATTGAAATTCCACGCATACGGAGTCCCGGGCAACCCGCACATCCGCATACCACAACCTGCGGGTGTACCAACACACCTGGCACAGGCTAGTACTAAATATTGAACACTAGAAATATCATCTATACATATCCGCACAATCTACTTTTGCCTCAACAAAGATTAGCACAAATGTTTACATTATCACAAGAGTAACACAAGATACATCATATCACATTTCACCTTTCATATTCATATTAAAGAATACTCCTTTGTACAGCCAGCACAATAAGGGTGTGTTCATTTGACATCCCGTCACGTTACTGAATGAGTGTGACATCGGTCATACTATCATTAATAATTGTAATTATATTCTTAGCTGAATATGTGATGGAAGATGAGTTTTACGTCAGTTTAATTATGAAACCAGAGTCCTTATTCTCGTTAGAAAATGGTTACAAAACGTTACAAGTCTCGATTCGTTGAAGTCATAATAGGACCTTGTAATGCGGTTATAATTCAGTATTGATCACAAAGGTTCTATATTACACTAGAGGCGCAACGTCATACATTATCAACAAGAAAAAGCGTGGTTTTTTCAAAATCAGGCAGTAGCTTTGAAACCGACACTGTAAGTTATTAATATGTGTGTCTCGCTTACACTTTGACAAGTCATACCCGTTATCAAAATTTTATTGACTGTGTTGTCTGTAACGGAATTGTTTACCCCGATTTTGTTCCGCATCGTAATATAAGTTCTAAAAATAAAATTATGAAACAATTTAAAAAGTATTTCTTTTCTTAATTAGAAAAATGTTAAATGGAATAAATATGTATCAGATAATATAGTCAATAAATGAACAAATAAAAAAGCAACTTTTATTATTTTATAGAAAGCTAATTATGTACTTCTAACCGTTTAAAACTAATAAAAATACGCTGTTGCAATAAATAAAAAAAATAGTTTCACAAAAAGGTTGCTTTCTTTTAATATCACAGTTCATTGGTTACCTGGAATTTATCCAGGCTTTCATTGTTATAATAAAAAATGTAGGTTAAACTTCGAATGTTGAACTATGCAATACTAACATGCTACTGCCCAGTAGTGGAAAATTTGTAGGTTCATCATAGCACATAGTATTTTAATGCTGTGCTTTCACTTATACCTACTACTTTGTTTCTCACCAATATACAAACTAAGATAAAAATTAAGCTAAACTTTTTTTAAGTCAGGAAGATTACAAATTTAGCTTTTGGTGTCATATCACTTTTATTTTTCCTTATGGAGTACCCTACTACTGCGACCATAGATTTAGTATATACTAGCGTACCTATAGATCGGCTTTGTTTTGATTAAGGCGAGACCAAAAACAAAATACACTAGTGTGCGTGGAATGTCATGTGCAAGCAAGATATATAATTTTGGGGATTTTCCTTTTAGTTTGAGTTACATCCAGGCACTGCACAGGTAACCATATTTAATCACGTCGAATTAACACCAAAACTACACTTAAAAACCATAACTTTTGTAAAAAATAAGCGGGATTTGTTTTTAAAACGACTGACGTCAGGCCGATACAGTCCGATAGCGTGTATAGGAAAATGGTCTCGCCTATTGCATTGCCAATCTTACGCTAGTATATAATAAATCTATGACTACGAATACTTTTATTGATCCTAAAATAATGTTAGTTTCGTACAGAAATGTTCTTAAATGTCATATTCATTTAGAAAAGAAGGAAATTTTTTACTTTCATTCCGGAAACCATCTTGCGTAATTTAAAAAATATTTTATAAAAAAGTGACCCAATATTTCTCATCTTCGTAATTTTTCATAGGTCTCTTATATGTTTAATATTTTCATAAAGAATTTAGCTCAGGGCGAATTCCTGCTTTATTGAATTCCGCCATTCTAAATTGCTACTTACATTGGCTAATAAACTAATTATTTTCTTCGATATTGTATTGGGTAAGATTTTTTTTCTTATGTCAAGGAATTCAAGGATGTTTCTGTTCCCTTTTTGAAATATATAATGAAATTCTTAATATCCATGACACTTTTGTAATGAAATTCTCAAAACGTTTTTGTTTTAATTATTATAATTCTGATATTACATTATTACAACTTTTATATACCTTGAAGAAGTCAGAATTTTTTGATCTTTTGACTTAATTTATTACAATGAAATAAAAAATCGCAAAAAGTAATGATTTTAAATATTTTTCCCTCTGTAACAATCAGGTGTAAAATTATGTTAAGTATAGTATAATATTGAAGTGTCAAAGCTACCAATTTTATTGTTGCAAACAAAATAAATATAAATATCACGAGTTAGTACTCTTCTTAATGAAGTATTGACCTTTTCGGGTGGCATTTGAAATAACTTGGATCAATCTGTATTCACTTATGAGAAATGTTCGATTGCAAATGTTCGAGTTTGATTGCGTGGGAATTGGGCCCCTTAAACTATATTCATACCAAATTTCAGCCAAATCGGTTCAGCGGTTTTAATGTGAAAAGGTCTGTCTACTTTCGCATTTATAATATTAGTATGGATATTACAATAAATAAAATGAGTCACATCGCGAATTATACCTTACAACATAAATACCTAAATTCACGGTAACCTTAAATTTAATTTATAACAAATTATGTATTCCCCGTGTACACCAATAGGGATGAGCGCAAAGGATCCGTAATAATCGCATTCAAAAATTCAAACAGGCCGAATATAGAAGCGGTTCGAAAATTCAAAATGTTCAAAATTCACGGCACGTTGCCGTGAAAGGTTCTAATTTCAACGCGTCATACGTGGAGCCACCTGTCATCGGAATAGACATTCTGTCTCTTTTAGCGAAAAATCGAGAATTTTCGTTGACGAATACCAACATTTGTCAGGAAAAGGCAACGGTTGTTTTGTCGTATGCGACTTTATTATAATGTCGTCTAAAAATAACATAACATTAAACCTGTTAACTGCTCCCAATATTTTTGTTTCAACAGAACCATACAATTTAATGGAAGCTAATAAGATGTTTGTGGAAATGTGTTTGTAGTAAGTGGCTTAGCCAGCGTGAATATGCACTTTAAAATCTTTAACCGTTAAAGATTAGTAAAAGTAGTTAGATAGCATAACGTTAAATTGATTAATTTTTGCATTGTTAAAAATATGTGCAGTTCAATCAAATCTATGCGATTTTGCGTGAACGAGACAAACTTAGTTAAAAGTACACGATGTAAATTAAAAGTAAAACGATCAGTAAATAAATTTTACAGAAATCAAACACCACACAGGATTCCTAAAGTAAACAAGACTAAAATTGTATGCGTTATGGTACAACGTTATAATATTATACTTATAACTAGCGAAACCCGCGCAACTTCGTTTGCGTGTATCCCGCTTTCCCGTGGGAATTTTGGAATGTATGATACTTTAAAACCTTCCCCTTGAATCACTCTATCAATTAAAAAAAACCGCATCAAAATCCGTTGCGTAGTTTTAAAGATTTAAGCATACAAAGGGACAAAGGGACATAGGGACATAGGGACATAGGGACAGAGAAAGCGACTTTGTTTTATACTATGTAGTGATGATACATAGATATGAATTCAAAGTCCTGACTGATTATAAATCAACGCACAACCCAAACCGCTGGGTCTAGAAATTCAAAATTTGTAATGTAGGTTTCTTACTATGTCTTGAGGTGTACTAAGGATTTTTCAAAATTCCCATGGGAAGCGAGATATATGCAAACGAAGTTGCGAGTATTTTACTAGTAATACATAGAAAAAAACAGATTCGAGACATATACAAATGCCTTCACATAAATGTTTGCTTCGAACGTGAATCGAACCGGCACTTCTCTTGTGCCGAAGGTAGGATAACTAATGCACTAGCAGTCTATCATCCTCTTTGCATATCATACATCCTCAAAAACATTTTAATATAGGTATTAATAGTACATATAACTTGATCAGTTTCCAAGTCTGTTGCAACTCGGTTAATCAGTGTCAGTACACTAAGTTAGCCGGCAAGTGACTAGAAAACATGTGGTCGAAACTTAGTCCAAGGAAGTTTGTTCAGTCTTAGCACTGACTTAGTAATAGCTTTGGCTAAGTCATTTATACCATGGATATTTTATTATAGTCTTTGACTCGATAGAGAATGATACTTAATTGTGATAAACCTATTAACCGGATACTTTATTATAGACGAGCTGTTACCCGCGACTTCGTTCGCGTGAAATGTTCAAATAAGGATAACTCATTTTTCTCTCATGCGATTTAAATGAAACAAAGCCTATATTCTGCTCCAAGCCGAGTTCCATCTTCCTGTGAAAACAGCATTAAAATACGTCCGACAAAAATTAAAAAAAATTTTTTTTCGCTTTAATACCTTTCTCTAACTGTTCCCTCTCCATTTTTGCCAAATATGTTCAAAAACATATCGGGGTCTACTGTTTTATTATATGTATAGATATTATATTGATTCGATACTAAATTGTGATAAACTTTTTTCCAGTATTCTTTACTTCCTTCATCATCATCATTAGCCTGCACCTACTGCAGGATATAAGTCTTTGCCAATGTTTTCCAGTTTCCACCAAATGCGATGCTCTTCCGCCTTTCGCATCCATCCGCCTTCAGCCGCTTTTTTTGAAGTCATTTCTCCTTAGATCTTTTTTTTAACATTACTAAGATGGCAAACAAGCATACGGCCCGCCTGATGGTAAGCAGTTACCGTAGCCTATGGACGTTTGCAATACCGGGGGTATCACTCGCGCATTGCCGACCCTGTAAAAAGTGGAGATCCTTATAGGTCCTATAATATACGTACGTATATTTTGTTATAGACATTAAACCTTTGTGTAAATGCCCAGACTAACAATAGGTGGACATCAAAATACAGCTGCTGGGAAACTAGCACTGCAAGCAAGATCTTTTATCAAAGTACCCTGTCACTACCTCACACTTAAAATTGGAGCAAAATGAAGGCTTGTTTACGGAACGAAAGTTTCTCTTACATCGTCCTTGTCCGACTCAATATGTACAACAGAGATAGACAGAGTCTCGGTAGCGAGGAACTCTTATTGTGTAACTTTAGCCTTACTTTGCAATACCCCGATGTTCAAGTGGATGGAGCGGATACATGACGTCAGCAACCACGGGTTTACCTTACTGTAGCGATTTTGATTGTGTTAAAAAAAGGAACATCTTCACAGAAATTGCTTGAATTTTAGTTTTTAGGTAATATAAGTACCAACTTATGATCTTCTTTTAAGTCAATAAATGTCGAAACACATAAAAAATATATACGCGGCGCGGCGCGGGTCTGGAGCAGCAATGCCTATTGAAGTTTTTTTTTGGTTTATATCCAGGTTTGCTTACCATCAGGTGACCTAACCTATTTGTTGGCATAGTAAACTATTAGCGTCTAGGCGCTAGACGGATATGGCGAAACTAAGAGTTACTTACTAGTTTACTACGAAACCCTAAAAAAAAACAGCAAAAGAGCGTTACTTATTTATCAATATTTCGACCACCCTCTATAGTGGTTAAGTGATATGTCCCTGTGTAGGCACAGTGATGGATTAGCCTCTTTACAGGCCGCCAACTTTCACAAATAATGTCTTGATTGCCATGAAAAATGGTGGACACTGACACCCGGTTCCGTAGCTAAATGCATTAAACGTTTTATGAATTATTTATATCTTGTTTTTTGTTACAAATGGACGACCTTTTGTCTGAAGAGATTCGGAAGAGTGATGATGGCAAACATGAACGAGTATTGCTCGTAGGATGTCTATGTATGACAAAATTATTTTGTTTCATAACAAAAAATTCTTTTAAATATTACTTACTACATAAGTAACTATTGCCAGCAGCTTCGCCCGCGTGTAAAGGGGAAGTACCAATGAGGTGTGTAGGTACCTATCACTTTTTTCCTGTGGGAATAAGATGTTCTTCCAAATTCTAAAGTAGCTTATACCCAACAAATTAGAGAACTTCTTAAAGTATTACCGTAACAAAATTACCTATGTCAATTTATTGGTTTCTTTAAATATGAAAAAAATCAATACATACATTGATGTTAAAGTATATATTACAATCTTGACGAAGTTATACTAAAGATAGATCTTAGAAGCCCAGTAAAATCAAGAGCGCGCAAAACTGCGATCATCAATTTTATGAATATTTATCTAAACTCTCTTAAAACCTATAAAGCGGCATTGAATTCGGATAAATCTGTAAGCAGTTGGCACGGTTTAGAAGCCGTAAAAGAGCGTGGCATCCGATAACTAACTATTGACTTTCAGGAGACAGTAAACCTCTTTTATTCCCAGATTTACGATTGTCCAATGCGGCGTTAAGTCGACAGTTTAAAGTTCAATATCGGTTTAGAAGTTATCAGTTTTATATACATACCGATATTTTAAAAATGTTTTAAGTTAATGACATGACACGTTAAGTCTCAAAAACCTCTTTTTTAAATTCGACCACGTTAAAATGTTTAAAATGCATTTCGGCGTAAACGTAACCTATCTTGCCTTAATTTTTTAAAGTGAAATATTTCATAAATGCGAGCTCATTAATGGTTTTTACAGATAACATTTTAAATTCTCAAAACTCTTCAATGTCCCAGACTTTGCGATAGTCTGAATAGTTTGAAATATTATGTACTATAAAAGTAACTCAAAAGTCTATGACCTTGCAGCTTTATTTACTGACAAAATTTTATATAATTCTATATTGAATGGCAGCAATTAAATAGATGTTACAAAAAGTGCAAATAACAAATAGTTAACTGATTTTCAATCTCACTTTTGACTTAATTTAAAGCCCACCATTCACACGCAAATTGGTCCGGCGGATTGGTCGGCCATCGGACTAATCCGCCTGTGTATGGAAGCGACGAACCAGTACGCCAGACTGTCAAATGGGTTGGCGTCGGGCTCGCAGGTCTGCGGTTGCGAGCCGCGAGCGCCTGTCGAACCCCACATGCCATACTTCGAGTGGAGGGTTCGTGGAGGGTTCGTGCAGTGTATGGACAACGCCGGATTGGTCCGCGATCGGGTCCGGGTTGCGAGTCGGGTGTATAGCTTGTACTGCAGTGGAAACGTAGACCCACGCAGTCATCCACGCAGCTGTAATGTGCCACGTGGCCCACGTGTTCGTGCGCAGCGTGCGCAGCAATGGGACAGCGCCTTCGCACACATCAACAACGTGCATGTACACGTTACAACATTCATAGCAAATGTTCTTCGTGAAATGTAAAATATGTAACATAATATCAAGCAAAAGGCGCCGAACAGAACTATTCAACCTAAACCTGAAAGCTAATGAAAATAGGTATCAAATTGTGAATTCACCCGCGTGATTGGCAAAATGCAATTTGTCAAAGCAATTTCAACTGTTTAATTAGAACTTCACAGTGTAAAATTGTAGAGCAATTATCATGACTGACCTTTCAAATCAAGACTTTCAATGGGCTTCAAAGTAAATGAATGCATTGAATTTCTTGTCAAGTGTTTTCACAGAGATTCTAAGAAAACATTAAAAATATTCGCGTCAATTATACCTATTTCATTTCAATTCAAGACACCGTGAATGTATCGATAATTAAATAATTAATTGTCAATACTCATTATTTAATTACTACTGGTCGTTGACTTCGTTGGAAGTTGTTTAACCCTCAGTAGGATAAAAATTAACAAAGCATTTTGTTTTGATAAACAGTTTATCAAAACAAAATATTCATTTTACACAGTTACTGTGTAATAGTGTGTAGAGAAATGAGACTTCGATGTCCAAATCACACAATATTTAAATTTTTGTAAGTTTGCCTATTTTTAAATACTGATCAGCATTTTGTTTCGGCTCAGATTAAACTAAGTTTGCGTTGCAAAAAAAAAATTTTGATTTATTCACCACATTGACTGGTAGAGCCTAATCTGAACTGAAAATAGACACTAATCAGACATCGAGGGTATAAAATAGAAATAGTTATCGTATAGTTTATTATAACCAAAAAAACTTTTCACGACCTCGAAGACAATTATAACTACAATAATCGAAACAAGTTACGTGACTCGCACTAATTTAATCAATTTACTAAGTTTCATAGTTTTCATTCTATACATTTTTGCTCAGTTTAACCACGTTTAACACTTATTTATATACTTCTTTTTCATCATACGATATGAAATGGTTAGAAGTTGGAACATTCATTTAATAAATTGTTTTTATTACAATATTAAAGAAATTTATTGCTAAGGATTAAGTTCTCCTTCTAGAATTGATTGAGTAATAAGTTGTCAGTGAATCTGTATGAACATGCGGGTTCGTTTTTACAGTTCTTATAAATTAGACAAAGTTCTGGTAAATTGTGACCTTACCACAGATGACATAATAGTTACCTTACCGTGATTTAGGAACCCTAATGATAAAAGACATTACACGCGTGAGGCTGTCATTTATACGAAAACAGAGCCTTTATAATTCATAGCTTGGACCAAATTTGGTAGTTTTATAGTTTGACCTTTCACACTGAACAATAAATAGTTTCCACAATACACTAATAGGGTTGAAGGTCTGAGTATCAATAATATATTAACAACCGTTAGGGCTTATTATTTTTTCATCAATTTATTTGTGTTAATCTCCTCGTGAATTTCTCTCTAAAATCATGAAACTTTTCAGAAAGTTTAGAGTCTCCGATCTCTTTCTTTTACTCATAGCTGATAACAAAGTGAAAAAAGGAGAGCTAAAAAATTATTGAAAAGAGAATAGACTTCCATTTAATATCCTCACCACCACATTTGTCATTCACGATGAAATCGACTGACGTTAGCGTTATAGTACATGCTCCTACGTCTTGGTTTAATAATCTCAGTATAGTTGACCTACCAAGCGCAGCCAATTTCCGTGTAACTCGTGGGAAATTCATTTCCCAAGACAAGCTCCAGACGTTTGAGCTCCGAATATCTTGGAATATTTTAAAATTATATGAAAATATATGCCTCAAGTTTCAAACCACACGTCTGGATTTTACTAAGGATGTATTGAGCCAAGTTTGCGCGTAAATCACGATAAGTTGTGCCAAGGATTTATTTATCAACTTTTCTTACACCTGTTGGTCACGACTATGGATAAGGGTTCATTTCGTTTATGGTATCCCAAGTTGGAATTGGGTACTTTACGAGTTGCTATTTCAAAACTTTTTGAAGTGTTGGTTATTTTTTTTATGACTCCGAAATTATTTACATGTTGTATTCATTGTTGTAAATTTAATGTCAAACAAAAGTTACTAAGCTTTTTAAACTACAGAGTCGTGTAGGTACCTACTTTGTAGGTAATAATTTATTACTGATTCACAATAGTAAAAATTTATTTATTAGACGTTGTTGAGTACGTAACCCAATCGTGTAGTTTTTATTTGTAAAGAAAGTTTTGAATTAATATATTGCCGACATAATCCGAGAATTATTTTCCCGAGAGAGAAAAAAATATTTTATAGATATAAATCCCATTTAAGAAATTCGTTGGTTTCCATTCCATTAATTTCAAAATATATTGCAAGCAATATTTTTATAAAAAGTATTTTAATGATAAAATAAATATAACCCTACCACGAAGTTGAAAAGGCTAATATTTAGGCACGGGGAAAGAATGACAGTAAGAAAAGACAAAGTGAGATCTTAAGTCGGATTCATGTCGAGAAAACGAAAGAGTGAAATGTGGCGTTTTATTTTATTCAAATGCGAATAATGGGTTTTTAAACGTTAATTTTCCGTAAGCACATAAGTTAAGGAAAACAGAATAATTTCCGGTTAATAAAGCTTTTGAAACATAATATAGAAAGATGACACTTTATATACATTTGAATTTTTTCAAATGTCTAAACACAAGACTTTCGGAGATAGAGGGGGGGGGGGGACCACCGTGCAAAACGGAAATTGACACGTTAAATGCAAATAATTCGCAAACGGATCACTGTATCGGAAAATGATCTTCCCACACCCTCGATGTTTTTTAGAGACATCTAACGATACCCCACAACATAGGGTCGGTGCGAAAAAAATATCATTCCCGCCTTACCTGGGGACCCAAAAAAATATTCTTTACTAACACTAAACACGGAAAGTGTTTGTCATTTGGACTAGAATAACTAAATAAACAATACTAAATTCTACAGAAATTTCATACTAATTGATTCTGTACCTTTTTATAATATAGTACCAAAAGTTTGATTAATCCATTTTGTACCTAATAACGTCTTAGAACCTCATTCGGTAGCTCAAATTGTCTTTCAGGAGGTTGTTAAATAATTCATGAGTTTCAACTAAATTATGTCTTTCAGAATAAATCTTTAATATTCAACAGTGTATTCTAGGGATCGGTGTTTTGTTCAGTTTCGATCAGATTCAGAGTAAAACAGATGTCAAATTTTGTCATCTGTTTTACTCAAATATCTATAGTTAAAGACTCGACGTCACCAATTCGCCATTTTCTATTTTTCATGCGTCTTCCACAAGAAAGCTAAGGAGAGTCCTTTCAGTATCTATTCACCGTCTTATATCCTAACATGATGCCTCCAATTCATTATTCGGCGATTACAGACGATTACGCCCTATCGCACGATCGTGTAGAGGACATAATCGGCTATACTCGCCGATCATCGTCTGTGATGGCCTGCGACCCGTGAATTGTCGGTTTTTAGATACGAATCAAAGAGAATCGGCCCAAGTGGTTGATACATACGTTATACCGTTGCGTTAAGGCGTGTACGCACGACCGAACACGAACATGGTGAACATCGAACACGAACACGGAACATGTGGTTCGCACGTGTGGACGTAAGAACAAGAACATGGTATCGAACAAAAGAGGCCCAAGCCTTCGATGTTCATATTAACAATGTTCTTGTTCGGTCGTGCTGACAACATCGTCCACACAGAACAACCAAATTGGATCGACACACTTGACGAACAAATTGTTTGATGTTCGTTAGTGGTAGGTACGCACGTGCGAACAAAGTGTTCGGGTTCGATGTTCACCATGTTCGTGTTCGGTCGGTCGATAATACAGACGATCTGTGGATGTTTGAACGATGATCGTGCCGATTATAGACGATCACACGATCATCGCTGATAATGTATTGGAGGCATAAAATATTTTAGTACCTATCTTTCCCGTTTGTGGCGCGCTTGACCGGTTAGAAGCTTACACTTATACACGTATAAACTTCGGTATACAGTTAATATTTAATATTAGCTATAAAATGTTACGAAAGTTAACTATTTACCTTAGGGCGAAATTACCATAAAAAAGTTTGTTTTCGAATATAAAAAGGCAATGCAATTTTATTGCATACTGCGAACAAGTTTGGGCGATTGTTTTAGAGGAGGAAGTTGTTTTAAAGTTTTTATAGTTGTTTAGGGAAGTCTGGTAACAGTTTGCCTGTTCTTTTTGGAAACAAGTAGGTTACGACATTTCTAGATGTTTCAAAGATAGTAGAACTAGTAGAAGTGACTGGATTTCCAAAGTTCTTTGTTGTAAATGGAACTTTTAAAAGGTATCAATGTACAGAATGTTCAGTTCCCTTCGGCATCAGAGAGCGCGGGTCTGATCGAGTCTTAGAGTTTTCAATATAAGTATATCAATCGTAAGAGTGTAAAAAGGGTTTTTATGTTATGAATAAAATGAACCTTTTATTAATGAAACAAAATAATACATTAATTTTACTCTTACGAATAATAATTTAACCTTATGAAAGTCAGCAGTAATCAGTACAAAATCAATTTATGAAGATAAAAGAACATTTGGGGGATTTGGAATTATTTTTATTTGAAAACCTTAAATCCCATTCCAACACGGTAAAGCCTTAATCATTTTTTTTTTCTCGTTTGCAATTTGTTGTATTTAGCTAATTAGGTATATTACTTAATATAGTTATTATGGAAGACACATAGATTCATAATTTAATAGAATTCTTTAAATATTACTTTAGTTTAATGGGCTATAAATATTACGGTGAGAAGTTTGATCTCACATAGTATTCATATGAATAGAATACAATTGTTAGTGTTGTATATTTCTGTATGTACAAATACCATAATAATCCTATTTGTTTATGTAGTTCGCAAGACAGGAGACGTAGGCGCGAGACAAGAGACTGAGGCACGAGACCGAGGACAACAAGACGGTCTCATTGCATAATGCGGTGTCGATTTCCACCGTACATGTAAAAGACCGAGACACTTGTGGCGGTCTAATGTTTCTGTCTCTGGTCTCGGTCTTCAGTCGCGGTTACGGCGTTAATTAAAATTTGAAAAAGTTATATTGTGAAAATGCTTGCGATTACGGTTGACATTCGTTTGTACGAAACAATGCCTATTTACTTAAATACTTTTCAAAATGTCAACGATTTTTTAAGGTATTATTAGAAGTGACAGATCACTTTCTCCGCCAAGTTTTATGGTACTTTATTGTTATTTCAATATTGGCAATGGAAAAAATTGTATATTTAATATTTTATTCCATATCGTAAATAAATGCCAGTCGGAATTGTCAGTAAAAAGGTTCGTTTCTCGTTTTCGTATGTAAACGAGACGAGAAAATAACAGACAGAAAACACCCTTATCTCATTTTGTACTTACTTGTGATTGGATTTTTTATCGACTTAAAAGCCTACTGTAGCGTAAATTCTACTTACGAGAACCATACAAAATTTCAATTTTGTTACTTGGAATTTCGACATATGGGGACTACCAAATTCACCATTTTTACCAGACAATTTTCTATAAAGAAGATATTATTATTTTATGCAGACCCTTATACTTTGTTTATTTGTAAATAAATAAAGTTCTTTTAAACGGTTTTAACAAAATTTCATATATTTCCGATATTAAATCGAGATGGTGTAAAAATTGCAACGCACACAGATCGACGAGTAGCCACTTCAGATCAGCACCTCTTCCACACAAGATCCTTACTACACAATATTTTGCAATATTTACTGTATAATACCTGATTGTATTTAGCACAAGAAATATTAATAATGTATGTCGTACATTTTTCTTGTTTTCTTAAAATACTCAAAATACTTAATTTCCCTTGGACGGCATTTCGAAACAATATCTCAATCTTGGAAGAGCTTAAAATCAAGGAAAGGACTGTGCAACTATGAATCATAAAATAATTTTGACACATTGTTGGAAACCAGAACTCCATGGAACGACTCATTGTCATAGGGACAAGTGGAAAGAAAGCCAGAGGTCGATCACCTACGCGTTGGACTAACTCAACAAACGTGGCCACACAATATACTATAGTCCAATCTTCCCGTAACGCTGAAGACATGCAGCAACAAATGAAGGCGCATTGCGAGAGCTGCGTTATCCAAACACACATCGTCGTGAAACCACGACCACTCTGACAAGAGTGAACGACTGAGGAGGTCTGTGTACCAAACAAAAAAATCTATCAAGTCATTTTTGCATGGATGAGTGCCAAAATATTCACACATATTATATACATCCAAACACACCCATACAAACTTTCACGTTTTAGTGTGATTTGATTGAGACATGTTTCTAATAACTGCCAGTTAGCCTATCTATCAGATAAAATGTATTGTAAATTTATCTGACTTACAAGTTATCTGCAACTTATCAGGAGATTGTAAGCTCGGTCATAGATTTATCAAATTATATGGCAAGGCATGACAAATAGCATTATTACAATCATCGGATTGCGACCTTTTCCAAAATCCGTTCTTCAAATTTGTAAACCGTCGAAAGGAAAATTATAAATTTTAGGTGAAACGGATAGCCGTCTAAAATCTGTCAGATTATGCCTAAGACAATCTGTATTGATTACGTCTTGCAATTTATATTTTGCCGACCATTTTAGATTTTATAAATTGGCACATAATTTTTAAAGCTGAACCTGTTTTTTTAAACTATACCTGAAAGAGTATCTTAGGTCAGCGCACTAAATCTTCGACTTAGCGACACTTTTGACAAATTTAAATGATTGAGTGCGCTGACCCCCTATTCTCGTAACAAAAACTGATTCTACTTCAAATTCAATCGCTGTCTCACTCATACAAAATGGGAATTGAACGGGACGGCGAGTGTGTTTGAATCGAAATAGAATCGGTTTTCGGTCAGCGACATTTTAGAAGAAGACCAGGGGTCTGGGTAGACCCCTGGTCTTCTTCTAAAATGTCACTTTTGTAGCCTAATGTAATATGACATTAATTTGACACGTGCAACTGCCATTTCTAAAAGGAATACAAATCTGTAAAAAAATGTTTGAAAAATCATAGAATCGTAGACTCTTCTTCCTCCTAGGATTATCCCGTTTCCAAATTAATTAGGATAGGCGGAGTCCGCGTCGTATCTAATAGCCGGATCCACACCGGACGATCCAACGCGATCCAAATGCGCGCAGCAGAATCTCGAGCCAATGGAGCGTTTGATGTAGACGTGCCTCGCGAATTCCATTGGATCGAGATCGAGGATCGCGCACTCCATGGATTGACATCCTGCCGCGCGTATTTGGATTGCGTTGGATCGTCTGGTGTAGATCCGGCTAATGTGCTATAGAATATCATAGAAGAAGTCACGTGAAAAATTGTATTACTTTTTACTAAAAGCCATTGAATCAGCATCTACAAAAACTCCTAACTGCTAATGAAACATTTGAAAGCCTATTGTTTAAAACAATACTGAATTACATCGAGCCGATGGTACAGGAGGGGACGTACGGTCGTAACCACAGATATGAATCTAAGTAGGCACCGCAAATCCCTTTACCCGCCTGAAAAAGTGGTATCACTTTTACTTCATAATGTATCGGGACAGGCCCACCACACATTCCCACCGATGTGTCTCCTGTAAATTCCTATTCCTAAAAGGTAGTGAAGTTACACTGTGTACCAAAAGATGGTGACAGTAACATCACAGGATTGTTTTACTTGATGCATTAATTTTAAATATTTCAACTTAAACTTTACGGTTCAATATTTCTTTAGAATTTTTGAGTGGCAAACAAAATATTTATTTTAGACGTCTACATGTCGACGATTTATATGTCGAAATCCTACTAATATTTGACGACCTCCGTGGCGTAATGGTTACCACGCCAGACCGCCACCCAGGAGGTCCCGGTTCGATCCCCGGTTGGGTCATGATGAAAAACGAACTTTTTCTGATTGGCCTCGGGTCTTGGATGTTTATCTATTTATGTATTTGTTATAAAATATAATATCGTCGAGTTAGTATCCCATAACACAAGTTTCGAACTTACTTTGGGACTAGCTGAATCTGTATGAATTGTCCCTATATATATTTATTTATTTTAAAGGCGAAAGTTATTTGTATGTTTGTTACTTCTTCGAGCTCAAATAGCTGGGCCAATATTTATGATATTTGATATGTAGGTGGGCTCACACCTTGGATAACACATAGGGTACTTTTTATCCCGAAAAGAACGCGATTTCCGAGGATTTGATCAAAAGTCTGGTATAGATGGCGCTGCTGTGCATAAATAAATACACGCAAACGAAGTTGCGCGGGTTTCACTATTAGTATATAATAAATGAAAAATGTTACCTCCTCTCCCCATGTGAATAGATATCGCCCGTCTCCACTACAAACCTTCTTGGTAGTTCAGTTGGGTGAGCACTCGGCCGGATTTTCAAAGATCGTGGGTTCAAATTTCACCGGGGGGTAGAGGTGAAATTTTTCATTTATTTCATTTTATATTTTAGAAAGAGGGTTAAATACCCTCATTTTCCCGATTTTGTTTAGCCATGTACGAAAACCGGTAGAATGAAACGACAAATTAAAATGAAAACTTATTGAGTTAAAAAACAATTTACTCTTTCGCTTGACCTTCACAAGCGTAGTGGACATGAATTTTCGGTATCTATTTATAATTGTATCTGTGGTTGTAACATTTGCATTAGCGAGGGACAGCCCTACCATTAAATCATTTAACTTCAAAGTTTAACACTGAAAGAACACACAAATTAGAGAGCATTGCTGTAATAAATGGAGACCTAAACGGTTCTTCTCGCTTCACACTTATCGTGGGCTCCGTAGGGATGATACAGAACTTGTAATTAAAAATAAATTTAATGTATAATTTGTGAAAAAGAAATTGGAATTTAGAATGAAATTAATACGCAAAATGGGAGTGAATGGAAAAGTTAAAAGCATTTTTTTTTCGATGCATTATTTTACTAGTTATGAGATGATAATATCTAAACTGTAAATTCCCTTGCCTCGAAAGTAATCCCTGGGAGACAAGGGCATGCATTATCTAATAAAACAAAATCTAATCATATTAAAAATAAATTAAAAATACTTTACTATGATATTTTTAAAATAAAACTTTTTATACCTACTCCTATTTCATAATCTATTTTGTAAATTTAACCTATCCATTATTGTAGTAACGTCAAATGAATAAACTTATTTTATGATATTATTATATTAAAATCCAAGATAAATGTACATAATTTTTCCATTTTCAATGTAAATAAATTCAGCATTAAGAGGTAAATTTAGAGAACGTAACAAATATGAATTATATTTATTATATAAAAATATACAATCCTCAATAGCTCATTAATATCATACATCACAAAACTCATAATAAAATATATTTTTTTGTAATTATTTTCGGAAAATTCTTTAGTGATATTTGTACTCATCCTTCGAATTCGACTACAGAACAAGTCAAACCTTTTGTGTGCAGAAAGATAACGTGTCTTGGACGTTTGCTATGTATCTTTTTATGTCCAGAAATCAATAAGTTTTTGTTTGCATTTGTCTTTAGTTTCTAGAATATTTCAAATAACAATTCGATAATTTTCGAATACATTATTTTCCGGCCAGGAACATTTAGTGTTAGAGTAAAAATTATTCAAAAAAAGACAAATTACGTTTTTATTACACGGCCAGCCCTGTACTACGATTCGTACAGCTTATTTACTGTACAACTTACGTGTAGATTCCAGATCCCAGCATTACTTCGGAGTATCTCGGTTAGTGCTACGAACAGTGGAGCACTCAACATCTCCAAAGTTAGCCTTTTATACCTTGCTTTCACGGTTACACCTCCCGGCCAATCGTAACTTTAATGGAACGTACTTTGCTCTGATTTGTGATGATTGTATGAACTTTATTACTTTCTATGATTGTGTCTGCTGCGAACTCTTAATTAGTTTACTTTCCTTCATTTAATAGAGTAGAATTTGAAAAGTCACTGACTAACTTGCTCAATATTAAACATATAATCTTATCTAGGTAGCGGAAATTTGCCTACGGATTTTTTCGAAATTCCTTTGTAGGAATTGGAGGGAAATAAAGAGATTGCTCGTGAAATACGAGAACTTACTAGTATTTTTGTTTTACCATTAACTTAAGATCCATCCTTCTAGACTAAGATAGTGGTCTCCTCAATATACAGGGTGTTTGGTAGAGGATTGAACATGGGATAATGGCAGAAAGGTGAGATGGTCTGCTACATGCTGAGCGGAAAAAAATTGACCTAGTGCCCATAGTTTTTTTTAAATGATTTTTTTTAATTTTTCATCAAACTTTCTTCCTTCGTGAATTTGAAGTACTATAACTTTTTTTTTATTGGATCAATCGGCCAGTTTATATTTTTATCCTTATATTAACTGTATGTAGCTTACTTTTAAATTGATATTTGTCGGTTAGAGTTACCACAAAAAATGATATGAGTCCTCAAACATCAAAAAGACGAAAAGTACACGCCGAGCGTTCAACTTTGGACTGCTGTAAAAAATAAACTAAAAGTGGTACTGCAGTTCTAATTCTAGGAAAACAGCTCTAGTTCATGCCCTTTGGAATGGTATTCAATTTACAAAGTATTTAAAGAAAATAAATCAAAATAATGTTACGAAACATAGAGCGGGATGGTTACACAAGGCAGGTAGAAACGTTAACGTTTCTTTTAATCAATATCAGCATCCGTTCTTCCTTTTTCACTCTTCATAGATGGGCAATGCATCCAAGACCTTGTAGTGGTGAAGAGTGGTAAGTGGTAAGCAATCACCGCTGCCTATTGACATCTACGATTTTTTTATGACACGAAGAGGACAAACTAGCTAGCAAGTCCCCTGATGGTAAGCAATCACCGCTGCCCATAGACATGCACAACTTTTTTTTTGACACGAGGAGGACAAACAAGCACCTTATGGTAAGCAATCACCGACTGCAATGAAAAAGGAAGGACCGGGGAAGGAAAGTTAATAAGGGAGTAGGAACCAGGAGGTGTATCAGGCTTCCGGCTCTCTCACTCATCCTACGAAACACGGGGGACATACGAGGTACTGCCCCGGTCGAGCCTGCCCATTTACGAGCTACTACTAGTTCATGGTAGTGGCTACGCTCTACCACTCTTCACCACTACAAGGTCTTGGATGCATTGCCCACCTATGAAGAGTGAAAAAGGAAGAACGGATGATAATGATGAACCGTAACCATCCCGCTCTATGTTTCGTAACATTTTATTTATTTATTTTCATTAAAGTATTTTTGTCAGAAATGGTCAATTTCATGTAGAAAGTACGAGAAAGACTACTTAGAAAAAAATAAACTATACAAATTACATACCATTCGAAAGGGCATGAACTAGAGCTGTTTTCCTATAATTAGAACTGCTGTACCACTTTTAGTTTTTTTTTAACTGCAGTCCAAAGTTGAACGCTCGGCATGGACTTCTTGCCTTTTTGATGTTTGAGGGCTCATAATTTTTTTCTTGGTAACTCTAACCAACAAATATTAATTTAAAAGTAAGCTACATTCAGTTAAGATAAGAATAAAAAAATAAGCTGGACGATTGATCCAATAAAAAAAAAGTTATAGTACTTCAAATTCACGAAGGAAGAAAGTTTGGTGAAAAATAAAAAAAATCATTAAAAAAAAAACTATGGGCCCTGGGTCAATTTTTTTTCCGTCAGCATGTAGCAGACCATCTCGCCTTTCTGCCATTATCCCATGTTCAATCCTCTACCAAAACCCTGTATTCATATTGTTTAATAAAAAAAATATTTCACTCACATATTAGGTACCAGTGGCGAGGGGTCCTAATAATACGATTCCTGTCGGCTTCCCTTTTAAAAATAGTGAATTATCTAACAGCATCGACTCTGCTAATAACATGATTTCGCTTCATACATAATAATGATACCCAAACGCCTATACAATAATAAATAGCAATATCACACGTCGCCAAACGCCTATACAATAATAAATAGCAATATTGTGATATTGCTATTTATTCGTCGCTTAGCCTGTGCGTCGAAAGCCGGTAATTCCCGAGTTGTAGCTGCATACAGTTTTAGGAGCGGCTGTCTCTTTCTTACGCGTACATTTTGTTCCTAGCGCGGTCTCTTTCTCACGCCGATCATATGAACATATTAAGCCGGTAGTCGCCGAGTTACGACAAGGATGGCATGTATCAGATTACGTTAGTGCGACAAAGATAAACAGAGGTATTAACCTGAGAAGTAAAAAATTTAGTTAATTATGTGTTTAGTGCTTGAATAATAAAACAACTATAATTTTGTCGCGTTGTAATTGTCAAAATTATGACATTTTTTCAATTCACTTTCGCCTGGTGCATTCGCTCGTACTGTTGTTAGTTTTTTTTTATTTGTTTGTTGGTAATTTAGTAAATTTGAATAGATTAGAGTGACTTCGTGGTTAACAGTGGAGAGGGCTCGGTGTGAATTGTGTTATAGTTATAGAATTTATCGGTTTCAGTTGTAAGTAGTTAATTGTTTATTTTGGTACCTATCAGTGCTTTTATGTATGGTAATATGGTATTCGGAATTCTCCATCCCTGTGGTAAGATAACACTGTATAGGTATATATTTTTTTTGCTCCGGCTTCCCCTGAGTAAAATTTCACCCTTCGCCACTGTTAGGTACTACAGTTTAATATCATATTGTTACTAGTTACACATACACGTCATGTTGCTGGAAAAAACATTGTAAAGAGTACAATCTGATCCACGAATGGCAGAATCTGGTGATAATTCATAATTCTTTATTATAACCAAAGGTGTTTTTACAAGGGTTGGGAGCTCTTTTGTTAAGTTAATAGTAAACCAAAAAAAGAGTCCCCTCTTCACTGTAGTGAGAACTCTTCACGGTGATGACGTATTTACGTCGATGACAGGTGGCAGAGGGCTTAACTTCAGAGAGTGCCATTTGAGCCTAAACACAAACTCAGTTGAATTTTATCGTCGTGAGTGCAGTTAATTATCCTCGTAATCAAAAACACAGCCCGCAAGAGAAACGGGAAAATTCGTTTTTATGTTCGTACAAGACAAGATAAATTGTTGAAGGCATCGGATGTTTTTATAGCTTTCCTTGTTTTTAAGCTTCGGATACTTAGCTTAAACGATTCTTTGATTGCAAAAAATTATGTTCGTACAAACCAGATAAGAGAAAAATTTGAAATTCGGTGTGTAAAGAAACCGAGGATGAATGTATGGAACGTTAACTTTAAAACTCTCATATTACGCATTCGTCATTTAGAAAAAAACATCTCATTAACCTGATGAATAAAATATCAATACATTTTGAAAAAACTAAAAAATAAAAAGATATATTTTTATTATGGATTAAAATTTTATTAATTCATGTCATAAATTAGAGAAAAAAATCATTATCATGTTCATCTTAAAAGTAATAATTCATCGTAAATGTCTATCATCATCCTTAATGTATGTTACTTTGTAAAATTATTATTTCAACCCTATTTCATTATTTCTTTTTCTAAACACGCAAGCAAACGAAAACAGCACGTATATACAATTAATCTTTTCTTCATCTCTAGAACATGTCAATGAGATTCAGGCATATGTAGGTGTCTCACGGTCATATTTTTATTGCTCCTTCATATAAACACGGAGGATACACATCTCACTCAGTTGACTGTGTAGATTTGTTTATTTACTCAAGTGGTGATAATAAAAATATTATGTGAAATATGTTCTTACTAAAAAGTGCCTACTTTGATAAGAGAAAATTCTTGTGAAGGCCTAGGTAGTCTCTGAATACCTATAAACGAATTCTTTAAGTTTTTTTTAAACCACTAAGGTGGCAAGCAACAATTAATTAATTTTTAAATGACACTCACTGTGTCTCTATTACTTTCAATATCTCGTTGTCCCCATTTTCCTGAGATTTTATAAGATTTTTAATACACATTAACGTCTATTAATTATTTGAAGTTGACTTTCATTTAGACACATTTTATTTGAGAATATAAAACGGTGTCGTTATTATGTGAATTTTGTTCATAACAAACTTGAGTCATTTCAAAATAAGTTTAGATGGTAAAACCAGCAAAAAACTATTTGAAAAAGCTTATAAGTGTTAGGCAGTATTAAAAAATACTTGGAATTTACATTAAAAGTCGACAGTGTAACAAAAAAAATTGTAACCCCAATTTACAAAATCTCATTTTTTATATTATTGATAGCAATGGAACTCGTGAAAGAAATTTCACTTCTTTTATTTTTGTGACACGTTCACATGAATACTGGTCATTTGGAAAGTGAAAATTCTTTGTTTTTCCATTCGGTGCTCGACTAAATCCGTGTACAGTATGCCCCCAAGCCCCGAACGCACAGCGTGACGCGGTTCGCAATGAACTGGAAACTTGTGATAGCGAAACTTCCATTTGTAAGCTTCTTTGTCTTGTGGAAACGTGAGGAACCTTTAAATTCGTATAAGGTAAATATTATCTGACAGATACATTCAATGTATTGCGCAGGAATTGTGTTTAAAACAGGCGTTTGTAAAAAAATAGGTTGTTTTGAGTACCTATGAAGAGAATCCTAATATTAATGCTTACTCATTGTACTGAAGGTTTTAATACAAAATGGTATACCTGCAACAAAAATAAAATCTGTATAATAAAAATCAAAAGCTTACCCCTGCACCTATAAAGCTAAAAAAATATCTTTATATAATAAAAAAAAATCTTATAAAATAAATACATTATCATCTCTTTTTCATAAAATTAGATATATAACGCCTCTCCGATCTCCAATCAATTCTATTAAAGTAATTAAACTCAAACATAAGTCGTAACACTTTTCTAAAAACAAATCTAGCGCTATACTTCCATTTTCCACCATCAGACAATGCGTTCCACGAGCAATTCCGAGCGGATGGACCCGTCTCACGCTTTGTTTCACATGAATTACAATGTCCCATATCTCCTCTTTGGCTGTTAGTTAATGAAAAAGTATCTTTATATGGAGGAGTTTGGGCGTGTGTTATTTTTGTTAGTAATAAAATGGTTGACGCTATTGATCAATGGTTTTAATTAAAATTGTTAGTTGGAGTAGATTTTTGGTGAAAAGACTAGGTTATTTTTATAACAGACAAACAACTAATCGGGCCACTTAATAAAAAAACGTTACCCCAGCCTATTAACATCAATTAGGGGTAACGACAATTGACTTGCTCTATACAAAATACAAATTGTTTTGTTTTTCACAATAATGATGGTTTATTGATAGTAAAAGTGAAGCATGGAGCCAAAGTTCAAGTGGTTATAAACTAGAAACCCACTTATGAGCATCACATGCAGAGTGACAATAAACCTAGCTGTTTTTATCAATTTCAGGATTGGTGTTGTCAATTTGGGAAAGGGCAAAGTCAGACTAATATTTAAAAATTATATTGCTGGCACTCAATAAGTTAATTAAGACAAAAAAATAAATAAACATGCAAATTACCTAACCACAAATTGGTAAAGTTAAACCGATTTGCAATTTCACGCTACAAATCAATGTATGAAGGGTAACACAATTTATGGTACCCAAAGGGCTCCCATAAAATAATGCGAACGGTTCAACATAAAAATGTAGGTATGCATTCCATCCCATATTGACGACATAATAAATGTGCAAAATATCCAATACATGCCCGAGTTTGGGCACAATAAACTTTTTTATTCGGTTTTACGCCCTCATGGATCGAGAGGGATTGCTCGAACATTTTTTAGTGTTACCAAAATTTCAGGGGAAAGTTGAAAATTCAGATTTACATATCTATTGATCCTTTCGTGCGTAATCTGGATGAGGTATTGGAAATTTACATTTCTCTACTTTATCAAAGAGTTTATCAATATTATTGTTGCGGACACGAGCCGATTTTGTAAATAAATAAATTGATTATGTTTTAATTATGTTTTACCCTAGTTTTATGGTTCTATTGAACACTTTGATAATCGGAATTATGTGATTATTTAGTTTAAGTTTAAATACCTTTGTTTTACATTAGAATAAGCTAATTAGATTACGTAATTAGATGTAACATGGATATTTTCACTATTTACGTGCACTATTTACGTGTACTATTTATGTATAGGATTTTAGTTCCAAAGTTTTGCCTGAAGCAGCGCTACAGATTTGTCCACCTGAGTTGTAAAATCTTGCCGTGGCGCTAGTAAATGAAATGGGTAATAATTTTGGCTTATGATCTTCAATTGTTTTGTGTGTTTACTGTCTTGAATATGTACGGATAGTTAACAATTGTTGTGTAAAAGGTTGGTTACGTCATAGAGTATGTGTGATCAATAACATTAGCGCTGTAAACGTTAAGAATACGACGTTATTGGTCAATTTCGTATCAACTTTTACGTTTTGCATGTATAATTTAAGGTTTACGTGTTTATTTCGGATATTAGTTTTGTGTAGTTACTGTTAATATATCGCTTATATGGAAACAGCGTGTTAGTTAGTTAGAATAACCACGAATATGGAGTTATAAGTTACTAATTGTAGAATGTAGAGCGCGATAAGCGATATGTGCGTAGTGACTTTTTGCCCGAAATGTCGTCGGAAATTGTCGCAAATTACACGAAAATTATCTCGCCTCCGATTGGTCCGCATGAGGGCCAAATATTGGCTATAAATATGTCAGGGTAGCTCGGTACTGTCACAGTCCAACACAGCTCTTCAGAGAGTGAACAACACCGAGCTACACTACCAAGAAAGAAATAGTATTGTTTTAAATGAAGATAGAAATAGTACTCAAGAATAAATACAGTCCATTGATGTTAAAAGAAGCAAACCTCGTTTTCCTTTCCGGTATATGGTTCCTGGTGACCATTGCCTACCCATTGCCGCAGAACCATCAGTTTGTCCTTCGAGCCGGATCACGGTTCGAGGTTTGACAAGGCGTCTTTAGACGCAGGCGTCTTTCGACGTGAAAAACCTGGCGTCTTTCGACGTGAAGATCTTTACGCAAAGTTGTGCGAAGCATATTGGCGACGCACACAGCGCAGAACGTAGCGCTGATACGTGTCTTGCCGAACGCCGTTAGGTGTAGCGAGCACGAGCACAAGGGGTGTTAATTCCTTGGTGAGTATCTTCGGGGAGTGTGGTCCCGAAGACAGTTAGACTCACCCTGGTCAAAGTCCAATCATATACGTCCTCGTCATCACGAGTCTGCTCAGTCACAGACTCGAGGTGAACCTCCTTGGGGCATGCCCTGAGGGGGTCGTACACCCTGGAAATGCTGTCGGTTAAAAACGGGTACCACACCCTAACATACTTCCCCGGACCGGCAGTAGCCAAATATGAGGGGCTATGCTCGGGGGCAACTCCCATCTCTCGGGCATCTCCTACCCCACACTGTCCTGAGTCCTACTATTTCCTTCCCAACCCTCCCTCCTCCTTAATCCACTTCCCCCGATCCACCTCACACACACCTATCTCGTGCTTATATGTGTATATACAATATATCACCCTTGACCCAAGTATGTATAAGTATATATCTATGTTCTATTTTTATTCTTTCTTTCTATAGGACATCAAAAGACTCTTCAGAATCCGGCGGGTTTTTGTGGGGATGGGCTCGTCGTCGATTCTTCACATTTTATTTCATCTTCACCTGCGCCGTGGGCCAGCGCAGTTGAGCGCCGTAAGGGTGGATGAAGGGATCCTGGGAGGCTGAGCGACGTCGCACGTTCGCAATACGCCCCTTCGGCCCTGATTTCATCCAAAACGGTGGCCCCGGGGTAGCCGCTCCGGGGTATGGTCATCAGCGCCTCCTACTAGAGGGGGGCGTGGCTAGGGTGGGAGGGGGTCGTAGGGGGTCGTCTGATGCGGCAAGCGGGTGCCTGGTTGTTCTTCTGGTCACATCGCGAGCTGCGGAGGGCGCCTTTATTGCCCCATTCCCCATCCTATATCCCAGTGGTAATCCTATCACCCGTCTGGCACGACCGACGGGTGATTCCAACGTTGCGGGCTCCATGGAGGGCGGGAGCCACTGGGAGGAATTTACTGAAAACTTCTGTATGGATTTTCAAAATAAGAACCCAAAAACAAACACAAACACAAAATCAAACACTTCAACACAAACAGCGTCCACCAGCGTTGCAGAGGGGCAACCCGATGTGACCGGTGGCGCACCCTTGCCACTGCCGGCGACAGGCGGAGCAGTATCGGGGAAACCCGAGGCTCTCCAGCAGGCCACCGGCACAACAAACACACAAGCGGGGTCGAGCGGACAAGTATCGGGTCTACCCGAGGCTACTCCGCAAGGCCCTGCTACTCTCACCACACCAGCGGACGTGGCAGGGGGGACACCCGTTGCTGCGCTCGCCACGAACACAGCCGATTGGTCCAGCTGGACACTTGTAGGCGGGTCTCGCAAGGGGGCGAAGCGGCCTGTAAAAGCCGCTGAGCCACCGGGCGGGGACCGCCTGCAGGGGTCCAGCAAGAAAAACCGGCAAAACAGAAGGAGGAGGGAGCGTATGAAGGAGAAGAAGAAGATCTCGGCAGTGGCGGCTCCCTCTACCTCAACCGGTCAGCCTGAGAAGCGGACGTCAAATCCACCCCAGGCCGGCAACTCTACAAACGCGCCGACGGGGGGGCCGGGCGGGACAGGCGGGTCGGGCAACGCCAAGGCTAAGCGGGGTAGGCCGGAGGAGACCTTGTCACCTAAGGCCGTCCCCAAAAAGCCGAAGCTGAGCCAGTCCCAAGGGCCGCGTCCGGCTTCCTACGCGGCAGCGGCGGCGTCCACTGAGAGCAAGGACATTAAAGTGGTCATAACTGCACCCACGACGCGTTTCATCAGTCGTGATTTGGCGACGAAGGTCGTAGACTTCCTGCTCGACAAATTTGATGCCCTTGCCCTCAGTGAAGACCCAAACAGGCCGAGACCTGCGTTCTCGGGCAAACCTCACTACTTCGACGGCGGCTTCTGCATGCTTTGTCAGGACGAAGCCACCGTCGAATGGGTGAAGGCGGGCGTCGACTCCTACAGGCCGGAGTCCCTTACCGTATTCCGTGCGGACGAACTTCCGCGCAGAGTGCGGGCGGGGATTCTGCTGCCTGCGCTGGAGTCTGACGTCTCGCTAATTGGTAAGCGCCTCAACGTCTCGAATGCATGGGCCCAGCCGCAGAGATGGCTCGTGCACGCGGCCCACAAACAAGAGCGTCAAGGCGCTACCTTCCTCACTATCAGCATCCCGGAGGATATCGTCCCGGAGGTGATGACCAGAAATCGCAAACTGAGTTATCGCTTCGGGGCGGTATACCTCAAGTTTAGGGACGCGAGCGGTCGCTACGTCAACACCCCCCCCCCCCATGGGAGGGGATGAGGATGTAGTAAGGCCGCCATCGCTGATAGCGACCTCCACACCGGAGGACCAGGACCGGGGCAAGACGATTACGTCCGCCAGACCAGTCCCATACACCGAAGCCGAGTTGTTAGGGGAGGAGGACCTCGACTTCGGGAGGCTGGAGCTAGGGGAGGAACACCAAGATGGCGTTCCCCTCTAAGACCATGATCCTCCAATGCAACCTCCACCACAGCATCACCGCCACAGCCCAACTCCGGCGGTGGGTGGAGGTCAACAGCAACAAGCCGCTAGCCGCCCTCATACAAGAGCCGTGGTTAAGGGGCGGCTCCATATGCGGACTCGCAAGCCTGAGAGGTAAGCTGATGTATGCAAACAACACGGATGCCAGGGCGTGCATCTACCTATCTAATAACATCTCTGCACATTTACTTACGGATTTCTGTTCCAGAGATCTGTGTGCTGTCAGAGTCAACAGTCAGGACAACGGCAACCACGACATCATCTTAGCATCAATCTACATGCCCGAAGGAGACCCGGCGCCACCAGATGAGGTGACGAACCTGGCACGTTTCTGCGAGCGAAACAGATTAGAACTAATCATAGCCACGGACTCCAACGCCCATCATCAACTGTGGGGAATGGACCGAAGCAACAACAGAGGTAATCAACTCGTTGACTTTCTACTAACAACTAACCTTGACATACTAAACACGGGCAATGAACCTACATTTGTAGGGAGACACTGTCGTACCATAATTGATCTCACTCTAGCCACACCGGGCGCAGTGGACCTCATAAACGATTGGCATGTCTCTGACGAGGCATCATGTTCAGACCACAGGTGGATCCGCTTTGATATTCAGCTACCCACCACTGTTCCTACTCCAAGGAGATATCCAAGGAAAACCGACAAATGCCGTTTTTCCCGACTGCTAGCAGATAGCGATCTATCCAAACATCATACGATGACAATTACTAGCACTTCAGACATAGACTTACAGGTAACAGCCCTAACCGGGACCGTCTTGGACTGCTACCACCAATCCTGCCCTCTCACCCTGCCCAAAGACAACACAAACAAGACCAACAAATGGTGGGGCCCGGAACTTGAAGGTCTGAAAAAGAAGGTGAGAAAGAGGTTTAACAGGGCTCTTAACACACGCGCGGAAGCAGACTGGGATGCCTATAAGGAAACCCAAGCGCTCTTCAAAAAGCGTATCAGATACTGGAAATCATTCGCCTGGAGGAAATTCAGCGAAGAGATATCTACCAACCAACAAGCAAATAGAGCGAGGAAAATCCTTGCCAAGCAAAATCTTCCACAAGTGGGATGCCTCAGGAAACCTAATGGTACGATGTCCTCCTGCACTCAGGAAACCGAGGAAATCCTACTTAATACACATTTCCCAGACTGCCAGCTAACGATGACACCAAGATGGCACGACTCACCAGTAGTACCAACTACGACCTGCTGGAGGTTTGCTAAAGACGTCGTAACACCAGAGAAGGTGAGCTGGGCGCTAAACAGCTTCTCGCCGTTTAAGGCACCAGGACCAGATGACATCTTCCCAGGACTACTACAATGGGGAGGACATAAGATAACCATCCACCTCACCACGATCTTCCAAGCCTGCCTAGCTTTCCGCTACACTCCCCTGGCATGGCGTGAGGTAAAAGTGGTCTTCATACCCAAACCGGGAAAAGAAGATTACTCCAACGCAAAGGCATATAGGCCCATTAGCCTAACGTCCTTCCTCCTAAAAACTTTGGAGAGAATCTGCGACAAACATCTGAGGAGTCGCCTAATCAAGAACTTCTCTATCCATAAGAACCAACATGCCTACTGCGCGGGCAGATCCACAGAATCCGCACTCCACCAAGTGGTAGGCAAGATCGAAGAAACAATTTCAAATAAACAGGTATGTCTAGGGGCCTTCATTGACATTGAAGGGGCTTTTGACAAAACCAACTTCCGTAGCATCGAAACAGCACTGATAAGACATAAAGTCCCAACTCAGATGACAGAATGGATTGTCAACATGCTACGCAACAGGATAGTCCGGTTGAGCGGCCCTGATAGCGGGGGGGCTGTAGTGGCGAGAGGCTGCCCCCAAGGGGGTGTACTATCGCCGTTACTCTGGAACCTCGTTGTCAATGACCTGCTCACCAGACTAAATTCAAGATACTTTTACACCGTGGGCTATGCTGACGACATCACCATCCTCATGACAGGACCAAACGCAAGCACCGCATGCGCCACGATGCAGTCTGCTCTAAGGATACTGGAGGGATGGTGCAGAGAACAGGAGCTATGTGTAAACCCATCCAAGACCGAACTTGTTCTGTTTACCAACAAACGACAGCTCGGTAATTTCAGCCCCCCGAACCTATTCGGCACACAATTACAACTATCGAATGAAGTCAAATACCTAGGTGTTACTCTAGATAGCAAGCTGAACTGGAATAGCCACATTGAGAAAAAGACCAGAACCGCCGGCATTATCATGTGGCAATGCCGCAAACTAGTGGGACGGCGGTGGGGTCTATCCCCAAAAATCTTCAAATGGCTTTATACAGTAGTAATACGGCCAATGGTAACATACGCAGCTCTAGTCTGGTGGCAAAAGACCGAACAAGTGACATGCGCCGCCAAGCTACAACGACTACAAAGACAAGCATGCTGTGCGATCACTGGTTGTATGAGAACAACCCCGACGGCAGCAATGGAAGCCATGCTTAACCTTCCTCCATTACACTTACATGTGCAACAGGAAGCAGCGCAGGCAGCTCTTAGACTTAAACAACTAGAATTAACTAGGCATGACAACTCTAAGCACTACAAAAACATCTTCACATCATGGTTGATACACCCTCTCGTAACTGCACCGTGTGATAGAGTACTACCAACGGATATCTTCGATAAGAGATACAAAATCCAACTACACGAAGATAGCAACCTGAAAACAGCCCACAAAACACTGACCATCTACACCGATGGCTCTAAAACAGACGAGGGCACCGGCACGGGAGTCTTCTCAGAAGACCTAAATATACACATATCCATGCCCTTAGGAGAACACAATACGGTATTCCAAGCAGAATGCATGGGTATCCTACTAGCAGCCAACGCAATAACTGCTAAGAAAATGGAAAACGAGCGCATACTCATTCGCTCCGATAGCAAATCAGTGCTCTGCGCACTCGGAAGATACGTGGTGACATCCAGCCTGGTTCTGGAATGCCACGATGCCTTAACGAAAGCAGGGCACTCAAACCACATAACACTGCAGTGGATCAAAGGACACAGCGGCGATAGAGGTAACGATGCTGCTGACATGCTGGCGAGGAGGGGATCAGGCAACAAATCAGTTGGTCCGGAACCGATTCTCCCCTTGCCAGTCAGCTGGCTCAAAGGTAACATTTTAAAACATACTAACTTCTTACATAACAAACTATGGTTAGACGCCACAGATTATAGACAAGCGAAAGAAGCCCTCCCTGAAGTGGACGCTCGCCTCGCTAGGTCCATAATTAACTTAACTAAACAAAAACTAAGATTAATAACCAGCGCCGTGACAGGTCATGGCAGCTTTAACAAACATCTTTTCACCATAGGTGTTACAGACAGCCCCCTGTGCAGAGCTTGCATGTCGGCAGAAGAAACAGCGGCACACGTCCTGCTGGAATGCAGTGAGGTGTCAGCATACCGGGCAATCCACCTGGGAACACCAGGCAGTCTCCGAGAAGTACTCAGCGACGTCAAGTCCCTGGCCGACTTCCTGGAGGAATTAGGATGGCTGGAGTGATCCAGCCATCTTCGCACGCACAAAGGGCACATAGGCTGCCTAATTGCGGAGAAGGCCCGCAAGACAACAAGTAACAAGTAACAAGTAACAAGCGAGCACGTATACTTTGCGGTCGACTTTGGGTCGTTTTACGATCGAAGTCGTCCGTCGACGTAAAGTTGTGCGAAGCATATTGGCGACGCACACAGCGCAGAACGTAGCGCTGATATGTGTCTTGCCGAACGCCGTTAGGTGTAGCGAGCACGTATACTTTGCGTCGACCTTGGGTCGTTTTACGATCGAAGCTGGTATATCCGAAGAACACCGAACGGTGCGACGTGCGACCGACGGGTTTTATTGAAGATCACCCAACGGTGCGACGACGTCGAGCAACAGGCAGCCAAACGGTTGCGTTGTACTTCGGATCGACGAGACTACGAGCCGCCGTGCAAGACTCTCGTCACGTAGTGTAGTAAGGTTAAGTGTTAGTTGTCAAGTGTTAGGGTAGTAGGTGGCACGGGTATGCCAACCACGCGTAGTATGAGAGCGTATGAGGATCCACCCGCGTCGCCGTCGACTGCGAATGCCGCAGCGACCGCCGCGATAGGTAACATCGCGAACGTAGAAGATGCGCGGACGAACGCCGCGATGACTACAACCGCGACCGATATAGGCCCAGTCCGTATGGAAAGTAGGGCACCTTCTGTGCGATCACAGCGTTCCACGGCTTCAGCGGTTGCACGAATAAGGCAAGCCGAGTTGGAAGCCGAAGAACAGCTGGCGGATCTACAGCGTCGGGAATTTCAGTTACAAGCGGATTTGATTAAGAAACGGTTAGCTGCGAACGTCGCTACCATTAGAGAGGAGACGGACCGCGATAGTGTAGGCGGTAACGAACCAGCGGACGCAGAACGTCGCGTTTCCGACTGGTTGCAGCAGAATCCCAAGCCGATGACTGGGCAAGCTGAACAACGGTTCTCGGAGTGGTTACATAACACTCACATACGAGGGGAGCGCGTTGATGTCGAAACCACGGGATATCGGGATAGTTCACCGACGGCGCAGGAACATAGGCGCGACCGATCGGGCGATAGAGCTATACCTAACCGGGTAACTTTTGACGCAATGCCGCGTAGAGACGAGTCGCCGACGCCGGCACGCTCTCGGGACTTCGGGGCAGATAGGTTAGCTGACGTTTTGGAGAAGTTGTCTAGGGATAGGGCTCCGTCGCGATTGCGGGACTTGCCGATATTCAGCGGCGCCATTGTAGAATGGATGCCTTTCAAAGCCGCGATGGAACAATCGACAAAACTGCATCGAATTAGTGAAGCAGAAAACCTAGATCGGCTCCGATCGTGCCTACGCGGGCAGGCGCGTGAGGAAGTTGCCGCGCAACTTTATACGGCGACCGACCCGAAGGTCGTAATGCAGACGCTGGAACAGAGTTACGGGCAACCAGAAGCCATTATTGATAGGGCACTTGAGGACATTAAAAAGTTGCCGCGTCTGGGCACTACCGCAGGTGACCTTAACACCTTTGCAGTACGCCTTCAGAGTATCGTAACGGTCTTGTCATGCGTGGATGAGTACGGATACCTGCAAAATCCAATGTTAGCGCGGCAGGTTACGGACAAATTGGGTCAGAACATTAGGATGCGGTGGTGCGATCACGCCGCCAAGCACAATGACTCTAAAGTACCGCTGATAGTAGCATTATCACGCTATCTAATGCAAGAAGCGAATAAAGGGGTGCGGTACTCATATTCGCCGTCGACCGCAGCGACAACGGCGCAATCAGTAGCAACGCCGGCCAACAGGAACGTGACAGTGGCGTTTCCGCGCGGGCGAGCGGACAGATCACGGGTTAGGGTGTATGCAACCGCGAACGCTAACGAAGTCCACGCGAACAAAGCGACCGCGAACGCAAACCGAGCGACCACGAACGCGAACGAAGTTCGCAAACGTGAATGTTTGTGTTGCGGAGCTAAACACGATACGTTCCGGTGTCCAAAAGTTGTAAAAATGGAGACGCATGAAAGATGGGAGTGGGCGAAGGAAGTAGGCGTCTGTTTCCTGTGTCTGAATGACAAACACAGAAGAGTCAAGTGTAAAGCGAAAAGGTGCGGTATAGGCGAGTGCCGATCGCCGTATCACGCTTTATTACACGTGACTTATGCGCCCGCGGCGAAAGAAGAAGATAGTGCAATAACCGCGGTCACGCACTTAAGTAGGAACACCGAGGTGTTACTTAAAGTTTGTCCGATCGTGATTAGGGGCAAAGATGGTAGAGACGTGGATACGTTTGCCATGTTTGATGAGGGCTCTACCATCACACTCGTTAACGACGAGTTAGCTACCGCGATCGGGGCCACAGGGCCGGAGAGAGCGTTGCGTATACACGGCGTAACATCGACACAGCGGGAGCCAGCCAGTAGGGTGGTTTCCCTAGCGATACGGGGAAAGGCGGAAAATAATTTCTATTCAGTAACGGCACGAACGGTCCGTAACCTATCCCTGGAAAGCCAAACTATTCGGCGGGACCTTTTACTTACCCCGCATCTGCAACAGCTGTCGGAAAGCGACGTGTGTTACGCAAACGCGAGTCCGGGAATTTTAATAGGTGCGGATAATTGGCACTTAATAGTGACACGCCGACTGCTTACGAACGGAACAAAGCAGCCCGCGGCGTCGCTCACGAAATTAGGATGGGTGATTCATGGGACCGCACCGAGGTGGGTTATGAATGAGGATTTGAGAGTGATGCATGCACGCACCGCGTCGCGTTGTGATGACGAGTTGAATAGCATTATTGAAAGACATTTCGCTATTGACTCGCTGGGAATTGCGTTAAATCGGAAACCGATACAAGCCGAGGAACGCGCCGTAGAAATGTTTGAGTCTACGGTGACGAGGGTCCAGGGACGCTATGAGGTCGGTTTACCGTGGGCGAACGAAAACATAGCCCTTCCCCCCAGCCACGATATGGCATACAAGCGATTGAAGAATATTGAGCGGCGCATGGACAAATCCGAAACTTTTAGGTCTGCGTATACTAGTCAGGTAGACGGACTATTAGACAAGGGATACGCGGTTCCGTGTAATGACAAATGCGAGAACAACCCGCGACTTTGGTACTTACCGCACTTTGCGGTAGTTAACCCGCATAAACCGGATAAAATTCGAATGGTATTTGACGCGGCGGCTAAGTCCCAAAGCACGTGCCATAATGACTCGTTGTTAGAGGGACCGGATATGTTGCAGTCGTTGAACGGGGTCTTATATCGATTTAGGGAGCGCCCGGTCGCCGTAACCGCGGACATTAGAGAAATGTTCCTGCGTGTACGAATACGAACGGAAGATCAGGCGGCTCAACACTTTCTGTGGCGCGGCAACGAACGCACGTCTCCGCCACGAAAGTATCGTATGACGGCTATGCTATTCGGGGCAAAGAGTTCACCGTTTATGGCGCACAGTATTAGGAACAGGAATGCTGAGGCGCACTGGGAAACTCACCCCCTCGCATTTAGGGAAATCACGGAAAACCACTATATGACGATGCGGAGTATGGCGGCCCGCCGGGGATGGAAAAGTACTTTTCTGTCAGACAACGGTATTAACTTTCGCGGCGCTGACATAGAACTAAATGCAGCGATGAAAGAATGGCGCGAAATGTTAGGCGAATATGTAACCGCAAAGAAGGTATTTGACCCCGGTGGTCCGAATCAGGGCGGCGCCTGGGAAAGAATGATACGTAGTGTAAAGACGGCATTAGCGGTCGTTTTACACGAGCGAGCGCCTCGAGAGGAAGCATTGTCCACGCTCCTCGCGGAAATTGAGTATACAGTAAATTCGCGCCCACTCACACACGTATCAGTCGACCCAGACGACGAGGAGGCTCTCACTCCTAACCACTTTTTGTTAGGCACCGCGAACGGTGTACCGATTTTAGGTAGGAGCGAGTTGGCCGACCGACGGGCGTGGCGCGCGGTACAAGCGTTAGCAGATATGTTCTGGTCACGCTGGATTAAGGAGTATTTGCCCGCGTTGGGACCGCGTGACGACATCCGCCGCGAAAACAGGAACATAGAGGTCGGAGATGTGGTCGTAATCGCCGACGACCAATCGCCTCGCAACGTATGGCCACGGGGCCAGGTAGAGAAGGTCTACCCGGGACCAGACGGCGTCGTTCGCAGTGTTGACGTGCGCACGCGTGGTGGAATCTTCAGGCGACCTGTTAAACGGCTCATAGTCCTCCCAACGAGGGAAAGGGGCTGCGGAGTCCTTCGCCGAGGGGAGGATGTTGCGGACACGAGCCGATTTTGTAAATAAATAAATTGATTATGTTTTAATTATGTTTTACCCTAGTTTTATGGTTCTATTGAACACTTTGATAATCGGAATTATGTTTAAGTTTAAATACCTTTGTTTTACATTAGAATAAGCTAATTAGATTACGTAATTAGATGTAACATGGATATTTTCACTATTTACGTGCACTATTTACGTGTACTATTTATGTATAGGATTTTAGTTCCAAAGTTTTGCCTGAAGCAGCGCTACAGATTTGTCCACCTGAGTTGTAAAATCTTGCCGTGGCGCTAGTAAATGAAATGGGTAATAATTTTGGCTTATGATCTTCAATTGTTTTGTGTGTTTACTGTCTTGAATATGTACGGATAGTTAACAATTGATGTGTAAAAGGTTGGTTACGTCATAGAGTATGTGTGATCAATAACATTAGCGCTGTAAACGTTAAGAATACGACGTTATTGGTCAATTTCGTATCAACTTTTACGTTTTGCATGTATAATTTAAGGTTTACGTGTTTATTTCGGATATTAGTTTTGTGTAGTTACTGTTAATATATCGCTTATATGGAAACAGCGTGTTAGTTAGTTAGAATAACCACGAATATGGAGTTATAAGTTACTAATTGTAGAATGTAGAGCGCGATAAGCGATATGTGCGTAGTGACTTTTTGCCCGAAATGTCGTCGGAAATTGTCGCAAATTACACGAAAATTATCTCGCCTCCGATTGGTCCGCATGAGGGCCAAATATTGGCTATAAATATGTCAGGGTAGCTCGGTACTGTCACAGTCCAACACAGCTCTTCAGAGAGTGAACAACACCGAGCTACACTACCAAGAAAGAAATAGTATTGTTTTAAATGAAGATAGAAATAGTACTCAAGAATAAATACAGTCCATTGATGTTAAAAGAAGCAAACCTCGTTTTCCTTTCCGGTATATGGTTCCTGGTGACCATTGCCTACCCATTGCCGCAGAACCATCAATTATTATCTTCGTTTATTTCTGCTTTTTAAGTCTCTTTTTAAGTCTCTACCTAATACTAAATATAGATGACGATATAAATGCAGAAACAATGCCTGTAATTGTCCAACTGACAACTATAGTCCCCTACGTAAGAAGGGCAGGTAGGTTTATATCAAAAGAATTTTTGTATCAAAACTAAATAACCTAGAAATAACAAATGATAGAAAGGGTCAGTCCTCTTTGTTACTTACAAATAGCCTATCCAGTAACGTGTCTTTTCTTTAATAAAATGTCACTTTCATAGCATTCGACGTTTTGTGATACAGGTAAACTCTTTTATGGCGTCGTTTTATTTACATTGACCTTTATTTTTTCTTATAATAAAAGGTACTGTTGTGTTATAAAAATAAACTGAAGAACAGGAAATATTATATCTCGAATCAAATCGATGTTGTTCTAAATTAAGCGAACATTGTATCATGGATAAAGACAATGCTGTTGATAATGACCCGCGAAGCCTTGAAGATTATATACTGGCTAAACCGAATCAGTGGTATATTATCGTAGAGATAAGACAATAAAGATACAATCAGTAAAATATGTATAACATTATACTAAAGCTTAGATGACATTTAAGTGCTATCTAAGTTTAAAAATGACGTGGTGAAAATATTGATTTTATTGAAACAACTGCCGTGAAACCTCCACATCAATCATTTAGGAATCGTTAATGTTAGGTAGAAGTGTGAATAAATGACAAATTATTCCATTGAGACCGTCAGGAAGTGTTTATTTTTTAAAAGACCTGTTCAGCGACTCTTCATGTTGCTGGTGTGTTCTGAAGTGCTAGAAAAAATTACTAACGATCAGTTCACTTTTCTGATCCCTCTCTGACATAAATTCATGCAAGTGAATATGGTGTTCAATAAAAAAATATAGACACCTAAGTACCCCACAACATGACCTAGTACGACGTTCAAAGGCTTTGAGTCGAACAAGCACTGAACCTGCACTAACGTGTTAATCGATGAGTCACATTTCCTGTGCTAAGTGTGCCGTCAACCCAACTCCTAATACACTTTATTTCACAATGATTTAAGATTTACTGGAATCGCATTTATAATTTTTCGTCATCAAGAAATATCTCTAGATATTTTAGCTGGTATGGCTAATAAAACATCAGTGTGTGGCAAACCGAACTCCTTTTATAAGTATCTGTACATTTTTATATCTTTTTATTGGTTACATATTCTTGTCATTCATTACCTTTTTTTCTCTTACCTTAATCACATTATTTTCTCATAATATACTAATACAATATATCTTTTTATTATATTCGTTTTCTTCCAAATTCCTACCATCAGCAGCACAATGCTTACAATAGAACACGATAGTATAATTTGTTACGGTTCCCTTCGGTCGCTCGGCTTTTGATGGTCACAAGCTAACCCTTTTTTTTGTTTTAAGTCAGGAAAATGCATTACTGCATGCCCCGCCACTTGGAGAGTGTATGTCGGGCTCCTCCTCTAACCACTTGGGGTATACCGACTAAAAACCTGACTGACTGCCATCTCATCCGCCTAGATGGGCGGGGCTGCGGGAACAATGATACAACCGCTGCCCTGCCGGCGGTCGTCCGAAGACCCCCTTGTTGGGCTACGGCACGGTTGGCGGCGCGCCCACGATTAGGCGCGCCGCAACACTCGGGGACTTCCGTTCCAATGGACAGCGGTTTGTCACAAGCTAACCCTAACCTAACCCAGAGAATCAGAAATATCTGTAAATAAAATAATTGAAACACGTTGTTCATCAGACAAGGCTGGGATAGGGGCTGGGTTAGCTAGTGACCATCAAAAGCCATCAAAGGCCCTCTTTATAATAACACATTTCCTAGGAATTACATACATTTCCGGTAACATAATCACTAAACACTCCGCTATTATAAAAATGAGGACGAAAAAATGTGAGTGACCAAGTCAGTTCCTCACCTCATCTTAATTAACCATTATGCATGTATACGATTTTTTTTTTAAAGATATATGATTTGCAGTTCTACTACATGGCAGGTTTACAAGCAGAATCACTTCACACCATTCTAACACGCTATACAATGAAAGTTTTTAACTATGTCAATGTGAGCTGGGTTCAAAAGATTGTTTCAATTAAGACTGGTTCTTTAGTCTCTTCGTTTGAAGTTTTACTATCTCCCAGAAATAGAATGGATTATAATGTCTATAAAAACTTCACCTATTTTATTGTTACACTAAAAACTTTCTTTTTAGGTTGATAGGTAGAAAAAATCTCTTGTTAAAAAAAAATAGCTGAAATAATTTTGAAAGTTGATATTCGTTCGTTTATGGTCATATCCAGTCGTTTATATTTTCGTTGATCTTGGCTCTATATTGTCTCAACAAAATTGAATATGAGCCTTATGGCTTCGTAATAAGAGTGCTAAGATGTTATTAACTTCATTAATTTAGGCTTGATGAGATTTAGGTAGATGTACCCGTATTTTAAGATTTTAATATTCATCTTTTTATTATTTCATGACGCTGATCAGCTATATTTAGACAGCCTGTCTTTGGTTTTAGCAATATTTTTTAAGAATAAATCAAGCAATATTAAGAGTAACGAAGCTATTGATTTAACATTTTTTTTTGTTCTTTAAAGCGCCAAATACACAGAGCACAGATCGAGCACAGCGTTGAAGGACTATTTTGTATTTGTTTTGTGAATGCATGCATTGCATGTGCGTGTCCAGCCCTGTTAGTCTGATGTTTAAAATGTGCTAAAATGTGTATTTATTTGAAAAATCATGCGTGAGTAAGCGGTGCAGCGGTGCCGAGCGGTGACGCGCGCTCATGTGAAGTATGTGGAAGTTGAACACTATAAGTCGCCCTAGTCGTCCGGGGTCGCACCTTACGTATCTCTGTATGTATTGAGCATTAACTCCTGCGTCTTTTTTACATATCCCCTTAAAAATCGTTTGTTCGTTGCGAACAGTCACTTACCATATTCATTCTACGCTTCATATCCTCTTTCATGCAAAGTTCTCATCAAACTTGTTAGCACACTTTTCTTACTTTTTCATATTAGATGTCAGTAACCAATTGAAAGACTAGTATTTCCCAAAACTTATTAATTATTTAAATGAAAAAATCTATAAACAGTCAAGTGAAGATGAAGTTTTACATTCTTACTGAAATTTTTCCCAATGGCATAAAGCAATATGATACAGTCTAACTAAACCTTAATGTGTTCTTGATTGTACACTCTAGACTATTGGCATAAAATAGTAAAATATACGACATGGCAAAGTGCTCTCCATTTAGAAATCAAAGCAATTATTTATGTCGAGGAGAAAAAATGTTTTTCGATTCGTTTCCTTGCCAATATCCTAACAATGGTGGATTTCAATAGAGGTTATATAATACATTATATTTCCGTAAATAGATGAAATAAATTGGATGAGTTTAATCCGACGTAATAGTTTCAACGGCTTTAAACGAACTGAATTTATTTTAACTCTCGCTCCACGAACTAATCTTGTTAAGTAAGTATCTAAAACATTTGCAAAATTGTTTACTTTTAAGAGTTTCATTTTCAATATTCGTAAAAGAAATGGACTGGCAAATATTTTTGCATTATGGGTCGTTTGATTCTTTTCGTTAATAAATTCCTGTGTGTTAACTATTTGCGAAAACTATTTGAGAAAAAATGCATAGTACTTAAATTTGAGTTTTTTTTATTAATTTAGTTTGTATAACGTTGTATGATTTAATTTAGACGTGTAGTAAGAGCAAACGAGCATGAGGGTCACGTGGCCAGGTATTCTGCTAAAAGTTAACCTAACTAGTATCTCAATGTATTGAAATGCTATAGAGTGTCAGTGGAATATGAACGGAATAAATAAATAAATAAATAGGGACAATTCATACAGATTGAGCTAGCCCCAAAGTAAGTTCGAAACTTGTGTTATGGGATACTAACTCAACGATATTATATTTTATAACAAATACATATATAGATAAACATCCAAGACCAGAGGCCAATCAGAAAAAGTTCGTTTTTCATCATGACCCGACCGGGGATCGAACCCGGGACCTCCTGGGTGGCGGTCTGGCGTGGTAACCATTACGCCACGGAGGTCGTCAATAAACGACAGTTAAAATCTACCATAGTTAAATCGCATTTATGTGAAAGATACTACCGAACAGATCAATAGTAGTTCGATAATGTGTCAATGAAACGGCATCAGACATAAACAAATATGAGAATACCAAATATCAAAAACTATTCAAGTGACTATCGACACTCTATTGATTTAGCATTTGTATTTAGCAGACTTGTGCCCCTGATGTGTTACCCCATAAGTTTACAGCCAGTTGCAGAAATGCATGTTGATCTTAAGTTGCAATCTATCATTTTTTTCTTTTCTATCTTTGTAATGTTTTTGCGCAACTCCCCATTAAATTGAGAGCTAACAAACATCGTCATAATACACGTAGCTTATATTTCATTATTATAACTTTAATATATTAGCCAAGGTTTACATTTCCATGGTTTGAAATACTGAATATAACTCATAAAAGCTATTATCAGTTGCGTTACGTATAGCCAAATTTCAAATACGACACAGCCTTCAGACGATACTATTTGTTTACGAATGCTTTCCAGACAAATCTAACAAGTATTTGGAGTATAAATATAAAAAACTGTATGTAATTAAATTCATATAAAAAGTAAAAAGATGGTAAGAGAAATGGCGAAAGAAAAACCAGTTACAGTATTTTTGTTATTATTTGGCATATCAGCTATCAAGTATCCATTGTAGGCTTTGCCTAGTTCGAGTCTAGATGGCGTTGTGTGATCTGTGAAAAAATATTTACTTATTAGATAACCAAACTGGAACTTATCAAGGTCACGTTTTGGTCAATAATAATTTTTATATATTGTTTATCAAACGTGACCAACACCTTTCACATTATCATTATTGTAGCAACATTTTCAAAATGAAGACGATCAAAATCTTTATTCTTTGATTTCTACTCTGGTTATCTTTTTCATTTTGTTGACTGCACGCGCTCTTTTACTTATCTCATTTTACTAGTCTCTAGTCATCAATAATACCTAATAATATGTCAAAAAATTTATATTCATAATGAGATTAGATAATTTTTGTTCAATAGTAGGGGCAAAGAATGTGAACTTTGGTGGTATTCGCCCCAAGTTACGCTAGCAACCCGAACTTTCCTGATAATTATCGTGAAATATGTCTGCTTGCGACAACTTCGCTATGAAATGAAGGCATACGTATTATCACATTACTCTTACATGTATGATTTTGTATTGTCTGGCTTCGAATACGGAAAATAAATGTAAGGTTCATGGAAGCATAAACTCAAACTGAAATTCACATCGATGAATATTATATTTTGTAAGAACAAATGAACTGTTCCATTATTCTTAATAAAATGGGTGTTTCAATTGTTAAAATACTAGGAAGTTGCCATATCTGTCAAAGACGCGGTGCATCCCGCTCTACAGTACTGCTGCTTTCTCGCCAAGACAACTAACATAATTCATACATAACCTTCCTTGTTTATAAGGCGAATAAAAAAATCACTCATCATCATGATAGTCTCGGCCATAATCCATTGCCAGACATAGGCCTCCCCTAAATGCTTCCAGTGTGACGGGTTGGCACCGGCTTCCTGCGACTTTTCTTAAGTCGTTTGACCACCTTGCAGGCGGCCGTCCTACACTGCCCTCTTGCGGTACGCGGTCGCCAATCCAGAACCTTCCTGCCTTATCGGCCATTGGTTCTGTGCGCTATGCGTCTTGCCCGGTTATTGCCTGGAGGGCTACTACGAAACGTAAATCCGATACTTCGGCCGAAGTATCGGAAGAATTTTAACCGTGAAATACAAGTTATTTCATGATTATAATTCAATGAACTACTAAAATAACCATGAAATACTTTGTATTTTACGGTTAAAATACTTCCGATGCTTTCGTAGTAGCACTCCTGGTTATTCTCATTCTGCTACGAATCTCCTTATTCCTAATTCGATCTCCTAGAAAAACACCAAGCATAGCTAGTGTTTCACAGCAAAAACTTTTAGTAGGTATTCAACAAAGGCATGCACGAGTTAAAATCTAACTTCTTATTTCCATCATCAATTGCACCCGATGCAACGCCCATTCCGTGTATACATAAAACTGGCACCCTCATTTCAAATTCAACTCAGGTCAGCCAACAAAGCCGCAATTAGTATGGGATATCCGGTTTCAAAATGGCTGATTTACAAGTTTACGGAACTACTGACATGTGGCACGAACGGGATTTATTTTTAATTGGCCAGTTTACCCCTTGTGTTACCTTCGGTCGTAAGGAAACGTGATAGTTGCACGACGTACTAGATTACTTCAAAGGTTTCATCGTTTAGATGGTAAAAGAGGTTAACATTGAAACAAATATTTAAAAAAAAATGCATTTTAGTGTATCCTGTTAAGTTTACGATAGGCTATCCGTTCGATAAATTGACTATCTGGAACGTATCAGAACATTTATTATATAACATGACAATACTCTATTTCACAGCTGGCCAAAATTGTATTTTGTACTAGATCTACTAATTTGACATCGAGCTGCATGGGAAACCATGGTCTGAGCTTCCGACAAAAAATTGATAAAAGAAAATTCCAATAAATCCGTTCATACCCACAGTCCTGGATACTTTTTTCATTTGTTTAATATACCAGCCAAATTTGTGTGGTAGCACTAATATTTCCAGTCTAAATGAACGCGAAATCTTAGAAACGACAACCGCAGCTAGTCCGTGAATGGGTTTAATACTCCCGAGTTCCTGCGAACATAAGCCGCCAGATGTTGTCGTTAGAGGACAGTCGTTAAGGCCAGTCAATATCTTTGGGTGTTTTGAGAATACTTCTGTAACTTGCAATCGAGGAAGGAATGCTCTAATTAATTAACGTTCTGTTTCATTGCTTGCTGGTAAGTGTCAGTTAGCCTGTCAAATATATTGATGAATAAATGATGAAGTAGAATTGAACTCAAAAAAACTGATTTATCCAACTGATACTTTATCTAAACCTTAAACGCAATCTAGACAACCCCACATACACCAGAAAGCACGGGTTCTATCCGCGTACAGATTAACTGACGCAAACTTATGAGCAACCACTAAAATTTACAATAACTACAACTACAATAACTACTAATTAAAAATATCATCAAATACAGCACCTAGCCGTCGTCGGTTTTATAAAATCAAGGTGGGCGATGTACCAATGTTTATTTAACCTTTAGTTTGAAAATTTTATTGCACAATAAACTTTTATCACTCGGTAACATAAAAAGCAGCCATAAAAATCGTAAGTGTCTTTCTACACTAAATTCCAAATCAGGGGATGAAAATAATGAATAAGCTACAAGAAAGATTGACTGAAATACTAGTCTTCATTTGTTTTTTCTTCGAGTGCCATCTCCTACCGGATGACACACTCCGCGGCGCAGAACAGGGATCTCGTTCTTACATTGAACTATGATCGGAGATCTTTATTTTTACAATTCCCTAGTAGAAGAAACTCACAAAATACTCTCAAAGCCATACAAAAACAGTGAATTTATTGTGGGATAGGTTATGAGCAAAAAGTGAAATAGACCAAAACCACATCGTCACCCCAATTTGTTTAAGTGATAAAAAGGCGTTGAAAATTTCCAACTTTGACCTGTAATAACGTCGCTCGTATTCTAAAAAGAATCTTCTCAAAAATGTTTCCGGAAACTTTATAAAGTAAAAGAGAAGTGTTTTTTGTACAATGATCTTTTCTTCTTTACATGTAGGTAACATGTACTATACTTGTAAATAAATTATATAAAAGTATCCCGTAAGTATGTTTAATATTAATTTAAATACATAAATCATTCATGCAACAACAACTTAATATACGGAAAACTCTTCCTGGAAAATATAGCAATTAATGTTAGGTTACAAAACAAAGAATATATAATAAGTATATAATAATATATAATAAGTAAAGAAAATGTTTCAAATTAAAGTTCTTGTTTTGAAAATCGGACGGATTTTAGAAAATTTGTCAATGTCCAACGCAAAAAGTTAAAAATGTTTACTTTATTTTGGCACAATCTAATGTCGTTTCGATACTTCATTGGTTTCACAAATTATCTATATCTATATATACTTGATACGCCGCATAATAGCAGCGTTCAAGCATTTCTCAATTCCCCTTTACAGCCTACAGAATCAATGGGCTGTAATGAAATATTCTTGTGTCTGCGAGAAATGCTTTGCTTTTTATCTACCTAAATATATGATTTCTTTTCGTAAATATAATTTACTTAAAAGAAATTCACCTTTTATTTGGCCTATCACTGCTTTTCATTCGTATAAAAAGACGTGCTTTCTCAATCAATATAAAAGCCTTATTATTTTATTTTTTCTTTTAGTTAGCCTTTTTAGGGTTCCATACCTCAAAAGGAACCCTTATTAGATCACTTTGTTGTCCGTCTGTACAGCCACTCTGGACAACACTACACGAAGTAGCAACTTTATGTGCAGAGTTAATTAGGTGCAGTGCAGCTGTAAAAAAAAGGGTGTACTGGAAGATGCAAATGTAACAAAGCTGCACTCAAATGTACAGCACATTGCTTTTGTGCTGGTGACTGCTGATTAAACGTCATTTTACTTTTAGTTCTGATGTTTTATTAGTAACCTTCTCTATGTCAAAATTATTAAATGTTTCCGTGGAAGCAATAAAAACGCATTTCTTACATTTGTTTACATTAAAACTATGTCGCATAATGGCTAGTAGCATTGCTATAAAATATAAATAACGCTACGCGTACCTACATTTCACCGAATCAACGCGCGCATCTTCTGGAATTGGCACGTTCTTCTTTTTTAAAAATAGTTTTTGTATGACAAGTATACTACTATTATATATATTTGTAAACTACATTAAATAAGCTTTATCACAGTATTTTTTAATATCATAATAATTAAGATTTGAAAGTACAAATAACGTGCTAACAAAAAAAACGTAGCGGCATTTTTACTTTTTGGCAGTATTTTTTATTTTTTTGTATCGGACCATACATTTTTATTATCAAAAATGAATTCCTTGTATTCGGTTTATATGAAAACGACACCATACAAGCCCTAGTAACATTAACGGATCAGTAAAAAAATAATCATCAAGGCGCAGAATTCACCCCCTTTGCCCCCCTCCCCACCCTAACAGGGGAAGAATCTGCCTTCCCTCCACATCTTAAAACGATCATCGTGAGACACTCTATCCATGGTAGAAATTTCATGCTTCTATACCAAAGTGCACAATAAGCCTCAAATATGACGCTAACGTCTTCTACTATATTGTTGTGAAACGTAATATTGTTTTTTACATTTTAAAATAATTAACATTGGTTATTATAAAAAATATTTCTTGTACGAGCGTGTGATAATAGCTATTGTTTTCCATTCTGATTATGAGACAGTTTCGTAAACTATGTATTAAATAAAAATCCATACTAATAATATAAATGCGAAAGTAACTCTGTCTGTCTGTCTGTCTGTTACCTTTTTACATGAAAACCGCTGAACCGATTTAGATGAAATTTGTAAAAAATTAATTAAAAATCCTTTAAATTTACTTATAAAGATATTTACATAAAATTTAAACATGTAGTTATTTCTGCTTATAAAATAAAATAAAAAAACAATATGATACACAAACTAATGTTTACAATAGGAAATATTCGACGTGTACCTCCATTTGTTTCCCTATTATAATAATTGTCTACATAATATTCGTGAGAAGTTTGAACATTCGTTGGGATAATGCGGTTAGCCCTTTGTGTAACGAAGTTGTTAACCAATCAAAAATAGTTCTTTCAAAAAGGATAATATAAAAAAAAAGGAGATTTATATTCTTATTTTGATAATTATTTATCTTCATTTATTTACAATAATATAAATGCACGTGCAAATCTAGACATCGTTTGATTGATTTAACAAATAGCGTATACATTTTAAATGCGACTGACTGTAAACATTAGCCTAGTTACCTACAAATGAGACTATGGATTCGACAAAAAAAGATAGGTACATTATTTTGTTTTAAATTTTTTAACTAAAACCAAATAGTAAACTCGGTTTACTGTATTAACTGAACGCGGTACGTGGAAGTGTCAAGCACGATAGTTACCTTATAGTTAAATAGTTTGTCGTGGTCGGTGCAACTTCGTAATGACGTAAATGGTTTTGCCACAAGCTTTGAAACACTGAAACTTTGCACCAGATGGCGTGTAGAGCTTTTTGTCAGATCTAGTTTTATATTGTAACTGCTTTGCTCAAACAATGTTTGCCATTTGGTTGATAATTGAATAATATAGCGACCTAATTAGCAACCTGTGTTTCGCAGGGGAACAGGCAGCGTCTAATAGCCGGGTGACCAGTGCATACTGGAATTGTAGTAACCAGTAAATACCCCCGGAAAGTTCTACCACTCCAACAGTTGTTTCAGCCCTATTGGCGCGCTACTAAATAAGGTAGACTAAGAGAAACTAATTACGGAATAGCATTTGACTTCTTGCAGGTTTTTTTTTAATACTACTAAGGTGGCAAACAAGCATACGTACGGCCCGCCTGATGGTAAGCATCACCGTAGCCTATAGACGCTTGCAATACGGGAGTATCACTCACGCGTTGCCAACCCTCCCAACCCCCCCAAGTGGAGCTCTGGAGACCTTACTCACCGTAGGAACACAGCATGGCCGAGACCAATGCTATTTAGCTACAATCTTCTGTAAGGTGGAGGTCCTTCCCCAGACGGGCTGCTCCGATTTGAGCGGATTATCCGCTGTGCCCTACCTCTCTTATCTATACTAATATTATAAAAGAAAAGATTTATATTTTTGTTTGTAACGAATAAATTCAAAAATACTGGACAGATTTCAAAAATTCACCATTGGGAAGCACGATATCCTCCGGTGACATGGGCTATATTTTTTTTTTTTTAAATGAGATCACTATTAAAATATAAAGACATACATTCGCCTTTATAATGTTAGTAGTTTTGACGACCTCCGTGGCGTAATAGTTACCACGCCAGACCGCCACCCAGGAGGTCCCGGGTTCGATCCCCGGTCGGGTCATGATGAAAAACGAACTTTTTCTGATTGGCCTCGGGTCTTGGATGTTTATCAATATATGTATTTGTTATAAAATATAATATCGTTGAGTTAGTATCCCATAACACAAGTTTCGAACTTACTTTGGGGCTAGCTCATCTGTATGAATTGTCCCTATATATTTATTTTTTACTTTCTACTAATATTATAAAGGCGAAAGTTTGTGTGTATCTTTTACTTGTTCACGCTCAAATGGCTGGGCCAATTTTTATGATATTTGGTACGAGCTGTTACCCGCGACTTCGTCCGCGTGAAATGTTCAAATAAGGATAACTCCTTTTCCTGACATGCGATTTAAATGAAACAAAACCTATATTCTACTCCAAGCCGAGCTCTCTGTTCCTGTGAAAACAGCATTAAAATCCGTTCAGTAAATTAGAAGATGTGCGCGTTCAAACAGACAGACAATTTTTTTTTTTTTTTAATTCGCTTTTATTACCTTTCTCTTACCCCTCTCCATTTTTGCCTAATATGTTCAAAGTACAGACATATCCGGGTCTACTGTTTTATTATATGTATAGAATGTAGGTAGCTGACACCTTGGATTAACACTTAGGGTACTTTTTATCCAGAAAAGTACGCGATTTCAGTAGGATTTTGACCAAATGATGATATAGATGGCACTGTGCATAAATAAATACACGCAAACGAAGTTGCGCGGGTTTCACTAGTTTATTATAATATTTAATTAATGAGGATTTTTCAGCATTAAGATGCTGATTGAAAAAAAGGGTAATACATTCTGGATAAAGTATCTAATTTTCCATACGAGTAACCGCGATATGAGCGATTAAAATTAAAAATTAATTAATCAGTATGTTATCCCGAGGATTAAGGTATGTGGCACGCGAGTAGGAAGTAGGTCGCTGAAAATTCATCGTTATCCTTTGTCGGTGTCATGAAGATTTGTGTGGAGTTAATTTCTGACAGAAATACTGGTGAAAAACTGGAACAAATAAAATACGTGGATGCAACCTAAATATAGGATTGGCAATGAAAAACAATATCTTTGTAACATAAAAAAATAATCATTTTCGTACACATTTTTCATATTTGTTTTTGTTTGTTTTGGGATTGAGTACATAGATTTGTGATTGGGTGATATTCTTGCGTGATTATTTACCACACCAATATTTAGAAATATTAACAATTAACTGCAACAGTCGCGAATAGTGCTTGTAAACTAAGTATGGGTGCGATGCGTATTCGCAACTCACAAAACTGCGACGCAAAACGTTACATGCCAGTTCGAATGGCAAGATTCTATTATTTCAGTTATTGACACTTTGTTAATCAATTCACAAGTACATTTGTACTATACGACGTAGCATCGCAATTTTACAAACCCATATATCAGTTTTCTAATAGCCAGGTTACGTGAGAAGTAATGTTATCGTTGAATCAATGCCATAATATGTTTACTTGTTCATTCCACACCATTGTGTACATTCCGCGTATTCTTCTTATAAATTTTAATGTACCTACTTATACATTGTAATTAACGAGCGGAAGAAAAAATTACAAAATGACAAAAAAGGCCGTAACCGGTTTTCTTTCCCCATTTCTTTTTACCGGTGGCCATTTTGCTTGTGTCCGAATTGGTGGTAGTCTATAACGTAGTTTATTTTCTTTTTTTAAACAAGTTGTAAATGACAAGAAAAAGTGCCTGTGAATGTCTAATTTCTGAAAATAAACGATTTCATTTCATATAACAGCTACTCCATAAATGTAGTCTTAGTTGTCGTTTTGTTATGTCTAGAAGCGCAAAGCGACAACCAAGTGTGCGCAAACTCTCACATACTCAATACAACATACAAAACTATAAATAAAAAAAAATGCAAATAAAAACCTCCCTGAAGAATACAAATACACAAATTATTTCGCAATTCAACCCCCACTCAGTTAACCCTAGTTCAAGGTGAGTGTAGTTTAAAAATGTTGCAAAATTTTCCGTTCTGTTTCAGACCTTAACTGTTGCGTAACTTTATTAGGAATTTTGACAACATGATATGATACAGAGTTTTCAGTTTCATTATGTTTTCCAGTGCAACGGTCCGTGTAATTTGTTTGATATTCTCATTATAAGGGTGCTCTACAAAATGTTCTGTTACCTCGTTTTAGATGAGTGGTTTAATTTTCCAATTTGTATGAATCTCATTATTTCATGTCTTTAGGCGTAATGAGTCATAAATATTTTTGATCACGATCTTCCTCATCTTTTCTTTTACAGTGTAAAGGAGCGGAACACGAAATTGTTTATAATAAACATAATAATAATATTCAAACATACCAGCCATAATCTTGTCGACACTTTTATAAATTGGGGAAAAAATTCCCTAGCTTCACCATATTGGTTTTTATTAAATACTTAATTATCTATCACTTAGTTCATTACTTTTCAGATCGTCCATTTTGCATTACATTCTAATATTAGGTTTATGTAAAGTAAAAATATACATTCTCCTAATATTTCTTCAAAATTATATGATCAGACTTCCGCATAAACTGTAAATAACTTTTTATACAGAGAAACAAAAAATATTTTAACATAAAAAAAGTTCAAGGCTTTTTAAGCGACATGTATGTTATCTTTACACAAATAGACTATCCGCCCACTAACAGTTGTTTGTGTACTTTATTTCAAACTTACTTTATAAACATAACGAATTCGCCTCCTTGATTGCAAAGGACGCCCTAAAAGGTTTAATAATTAACTAACATACGAACTTTGAAAGTAGCTAACAACTCTTCACCTAAAATACATACAAACATAAAGTTAAACAGATGTCAAAACTTTTGTGTATAACCTACGCATAACTTTTAAATATTTGATACCTTTGACTCGGAACATTGGGATCAACTTTATAATTTCTAGCTTTTTCCGTATGAATAACTTTGTAAAGTTAAAAACGTTACAGATGACTATGTGTAAACTTTTGACGTATAACGTGGTACACGTGAACGCAATATTTCAGACGAAATGAATTTCGATGTTGGTAATATTTTACCACACATCGAAATTCATTTTCGTTTATTATTATTTAAACATCAAAAAGGAAACTTATGGAACAACAGTCAATGTGCGTTAGTTTCTTATTAAAACATTTCTTTCCCATTTTTCTCCATGTTTAGTTGTGGTTGTCATCTTGGGGGACTGGTCTGCTCGCTTTATTAACATCTACATATTCGACATATTTAGGATTTGACCATAGCGCTATTTGGATCGACATTCCGCGTTTAGAGCTTGATTTCTGTATGTACCTGGATCTGTATTTTATTTATTCTTATAAATGTACTTATACATTGTAACAAAAGAGTGAAAGAAAAAAATTGCTAAATGACAAAAAAGGCCGTAACCGGGTTTCTTTCGCCATTTCTTTTACCGGTGGCCGTTTTGCTTGTGTCCGAAATGGTGGTAGTATATAACGTAGTTTATTTTCTTTATACATATATACAAATTGTAAATGACAAGAAAAAGTGCCTGTGAAGGTCTAATTTCTGAAATAAACGATTTCATTTCATTTCATTTCATTTTTTTAACATTACCACTTTCAGAAATATAGGCCCATTTAGACCATGCAGTTTATTGTCTGTGGCATACAATAATGTCAAAGCAATAATTGACATGCATCGTCTAAACGACAGTTGCTAACAATTTTTGAAGGAAAAATTATTGCATGCACTGTTGAATGTGCAAGAAACTGGCATTGTCTAAATAAGGCCATAGTCTTTGCAGTTCAGGTAGCATCAAGTAAATAGCAGAAATTTTTTTCTAAAGTAGGTATATCATTCAAAGCAGCGTATTCATGCTGTCACGCACGACACAGTATGCAGTATCAGAGTCAAGACGCACCGAAAAGAGATGATGAGCAAAATTTCTTCAAAGGCGGATTCTGAAGTACCTAACACGACAATACACTTTTAATAGTTCCTGATCATTAAACTCCAATCACTAAGCACTTTAATCAATATTGGCATCGGGACAAGCCCACCACACATTCCCACCACTGTGTCTCCTGTGTAGCCAGGATCAACAACGGCGACCTCAGATAGACAATAAGCAATGAAGCTTATTGACGTCCCGGGGAAGAAAACTACAGCTGTCTTGGAACTCACAACGAATTTAATCAGAAAGAAGATAGTCGGAATAGGAAGTATTGAAAGGATCAATATTGGCATATTTACTATGAAGCAAATATCGATAAACAAAAAAAAATCACAAGCTTAAATTCATGCTATCGTAGTTTTCAATTCCAATTTAAAATCCAAGCCACCTTTTTGCAAATACATTGTGTATGTCATACGTGTGTGTTGTCTCTGTATTGCAACTAAAAAGGATATAAACGAAGTTACCGAGTTTTCAGTAGTGTGTAAAGGTAGATAATTGTTCAACTCGTGAGGAGATGGGATTAACAAATAAACAGATTATTTGTAAAGGTATGCAAATAATATTTACGCAATTAAAGCAGTTACACGGAAATATCATTGGGATATATACGTCCAAACAAATTATACGGACCTTAACAAGGGCCCCGTAAACATTATGTTTCTCAATATACTTTACGAGTATTACTACATTTGCTTATAAATGTTTTTATTATGCTTTTATTGTTTGACAAATACTTTTTAACGTTATAATAAAAAAATATCTGCCAAGCTTTAACTAAATGTTGTTCTGTCAGTTTCGCTCTACATTTTATTCTCTTTAAAAATGGCTGACAAAACGAGTTTACCTAGGTCGGAGGAAGATGTTTCAGTAGGAGTCACAGTAAAATAGTTATGAAATTATTACCTTGTGAGCAAAACAGTCGAATCGTTTTTTTTTCTTCTTAGAATTCCAGTAATAGTCTATAAAAATAGATGATTTAATGCATCAACTTAGTCATCATCATCTCAGCCACAAGAAGTCCACTGCTCGACATAGGCCTCCCCCAAACGCCTCCAATGCGACCTGCATCCAGCGGCTTCCTGCGACTTTCTTTAGGTCGTCTGACCACGAGAGAACTTCAGAGAGAACTTTGTAAACTAATATTCCAAAAAATAGGTTACTTAATTAATTTTTAATTATAAACCCTTCCACATAACGTAATTTCAATAGAGCCAGCGTTAAATATTTATCATTACCTCTTTAATCCCATTGAATTATAATTTAGGGCGAACAAGTAAGAGCAACGAAGGAACACCCTTCGAGACCCTTTATGGATAAAAAGCTTATAAAACATAGCATATATAATGAAGACAAATTTCATGCCGCAAGGGCACCGTAAAACTAGAAAATTGCTTAAATTTTAAATGTACGTTTCCATGTAGATTAAATTAACGTATTATACATTATTAGATGTATTGTTTTTAGCTCGCCTAGTCCCATTACAGGAGAAAGATTTCCTAAATTTATGGCATGCAAACGAGCAAGTGGGTTACCTATTGAAGATGCATTTATTGTGGTTACGTCGCCTTATTAGGCGACGTAACCACAATAAATGCATCTAATAATAAATGCATCATATAAGAAATCAGTTTTACCAGGGGCTCTATAACCAGAGATTGAAAATGAGGTGGACTTTCGGATCTCTTTACTCTGTTAGCATAATTAATATTATTTGTAAACCATGCCAAATTTCAGCTTTTTAGTATTAAGAGTTTTGCAGAGACAAAACTATGAGGGTTCCTATTTTAGGACCTTTATAAGAAATTAAAAGTAACACTTGTTTGAGTGTTTGTAAATGGAACCAATCTTTTAACGCAGCCTCAAGTCATTATTCTTTGTTACAAATGTACAAAATAATACTCAATATATCAAAGAGATAGTGTGGGAAACGATAGCAACTTGGAATCGAAGTAACACGGACGATTTCATCATAGGATCGGACGTAACTTTTCTTCTTAAATTCGTATCACCGTCCCTTAGAAAGTTAGAACAATCTCGATGGCAAAAGAATCCAATACGAATGACTACACAATGTTTATCTGAAAGAACTTGCAGAATTTGTTCCTGAGTGCTTTTAAAAGTTCTAAGAGAATTGTGTTCTGACATATTTATTTTCCCTAGTGTTGTATGTGGTTAGTATAAGTGTTACGACAATGGAACACTTAAACAAATTTGTGTTTTGATAAAAGTATACGCTTAACTGATACACAGTTCTGTTATTTCCATTCTTGGCGAAATTCCAAAAAAAATGTACTTATTGTTAAAAAATCACATTATACAATTTTATATGCAAAAGTGAAAGAAAATATCAAAAATTATTAAACTATTTATCCAATGTCATTTCTAGAGTCAGACTTGCACTTGACCTTCTAATTTCATTTGACAACTACGCCTTATAAGAAGTGACGGATTGTTCTTTGTCGTACCATAAAAACAACAATTAGGTACATAGCCTGACGACTGTCCCAATTTCAGAATATTCATGAAAATTGCTTTGGAAAGGGTGGCAAAAAATCCCCAGTTAAAAATACATCGCAGTTATTTCACGTTGTTATCATTAACTTTTACTATAGAAGTAAAATGAAAACAAAATGAAATATCCATTCGTTTCCCAAAGTGAATTTGATGTTCATTTGAAATTTGAACGAAAAGTGTTTTTTGAAACCCAGTTTACTCAATTCGTAGGAATACTTAAAATGCTAATAATAGAGTAATAAACGAACATTGAGATTATTCTTTGTCAATTAGCACTTAAAGTCAAAGAGAAATTAAAAAAAAAACAACAATAGACTTTTTATTATTTTCTTACTTTTTTTTTGCAGCGACTGTCTGTTCAGGCTTTGTCCGATTGACGAATAATAAGTAGGTAATTACATTTTAATCACAAAGTCATATAAATCATTATTCATGTATTTGGGTGGTTGAGGGTAAAATCTGAATGTACTGAATCGATCGAAATTTGTCAATAGAAAGCCACATTGTTTGTGTGTCATGTGCTTTATATTTATCTCGAAAAAGCCCTGATATGACCAGATAAAAATATAAATTTAGATTAAAAATTAAAATTTAATGAAAATGCAATTCGCGTCAATGGACCAGTACCAAAAAAGGATGTGATATAATCCCGAAACATGGGTTTCGTACCCAAATAATAGGATAATACTCGCTCACACTGTAAAAGCGTGATAATAGAACACAATACTGACCCTGGCCGGGTTGTGTGGACTCAAAGCAGAGATTTCCAAGGATTAGTCTGTTATGAAACTTTGTGAAATACAACAACTGTCAGGATAAATATATGAAAAAGTCATATTAAATCAGTTTTTGGACTGTTATTGAATAATTTTACATACTTTTTAGGGTTCAGTAGCCAAATGGCAAAAAACGGAACCCTTATAGATTCGTCATGTCTGTCTGTCTGTCTGTTTGTCTGTCCGTCCGTATGTCACAGCCACTTTTTTTTTGTGTTGCAAGCGTCTGTCTGTTTTTTTTTTTGACAATGTTGTGCAAGCTAGTGAAGCGCTAACGGGATACGCTTCACCAGCAACATTGGTTTTACGTGGGCGAGGTGTCAACCCGCCGCACAACCCCCGAAATGCTGGAGGACCACACCCGTCGTTGGTCAGCGAGTCCATCGGACTTAGCCGGTTAGTGTAGCTAGGCTGTACTACCGACCATTCCCCTATCCGCCACCTTGGGGACGCTCCCCTACGCTGTGAGGGCCAGCGCGGGGAGCGTCTGTCTGTTTGTATATGTAAGTTGTTGTTGTTGTCTTGTGTCTCATGTGCTGTACAGAATAAATGTTTTTCTTTCTTTCAAGCGTATGTAGGCTACGGTGACCATCAGGCGGGCCGTATGCTTTGTCATCTTAGTTGTATAAAAAAGTCACTGAAATATGTGTGAACTTCTTCAAAATAATTTGTGTTACTTAATAAATTGATATTAAATTATGTTGTATAATAATTATACTTATAAAACAAAAGGCAGCATTATCACTAAGCAATTACTTTCAACAACCTTGGAGTAAATGAACGTTGTTTTAATAATATATTTTATATTAATTTGTACATAAAGTAGTGAAAGTATTTTTTATTAAATTCTATAATATTTTGTTATAAAACCTTTAAACCTGAGTTAAAATTGTTACTGAGTCAGATTTCTTTTTTTGGTCAAAAAAACTTGGAATCACTGAGAAATTTCCATTAAACCACTGATTTCCCGAACCTTAAACATCTGTTCCACTTTAACTAGATGCTAACAAAACTCATAATAATAATTGCCTTAATTTATAATTCAACTCGTTAATTAAACGCGTAATATACTATGTTTATTATGGTAATTACATGAGATTAGAGACCTTCCGCGCTTGCAATAAGAGCGTGATTGGCTTAAACTGTCAATGGAGCGTCACGTTCGTTTTATTACGCTGTTTCATATATAGTCTCCGTTTTATTGTAGTTTGAAAAGAAAGACTCTTCATGATGCTTCTTGGATGTAGGCTAAATGACACCGTAAAATTACGTATGATACAGTCCCTTAACACGTTATTAAAACAATAAATCTGTACAGTGTGTGGAGCATTATGGGCTATATCCCAGCTGGACTTTGGGCATTACTCCTTCTTGGTCCTCATTGCTGAGGGTCGTGACCTCTCTGTATAAAGTCTCCAACGATCGCCTTCCACTTCCCCCGGTCCGCGGCAGTGTGTATGGCATTGTGGACGTTTTTTTTTCGGTGTTGTTGTCATTGGGAAATACTATAGTATATACCTCTCAACAATGTTTTATTTTGTTTCGATAAGTGGTTGTTCCGGAAGCCCAACCCTTTCCCTATTTCTTTTTGTTTCAGCCAACTCCTTCCGTATACCTTTATTTTATAAATCAATTTTAAAGGACCCTGATGGTGTATGGTGATCACTTACCGTCAGTTATTTTTTATTCCCGTTAACAAAAAAATTACATACCAAAGTCGAATTTTAATCTTGAAAGTCAACCGCCTGTTGTAACGCGTAGCATCCTGTAGACTGCTACGAGGTGCTACGCGCTACGACAGTAACAGCACAGCAGTAATAAAATAAAATAAATAAATAAATATCACACAGATTGAGCTAGCCCCAACCCAAAGTAAGTTCGAAACTTGTGTTATGGGACACTAACTCAACGATACTATATTTCATTACAAATACAAATACTATAGATAAACATCCAAGACCCAGGCCAATCAGAATAACGTCCGTTTTTCATCATGCCCCCGACAGGATTCGAACCCGGGACCTCCTGGGTCGGTCAGGCATTGTAGCCATTACGCCACGGACGTCGTTATGATGAGTATAATGACAGACTGACTGCACTGCAGACTACTTAAATGACACGTCGCTATCTCATGGAACTTGTCTGTGCGGCACTTCTAAAAGTCGGAAACATAATATTTTATAAGCACTCCAAGGTAATTATTACATTAATCATAAATTAAGTTACGTACTTACTTAATTAACACGTAATCCCACGCTTGTAGAATGTTTATTAAGCTAATACAAACAACATTAATACATAATTCCTGGTTTAATGTCCTCTGATTTTACTTCATACAGAGTAAATAAATAATGTCGGGTAATTAAAGATTTATGGCATGGAAAGACATGGAAGTATAAATACACTTCCGGACACATGAATCGAGCCACCCTACATTTTTATGTGTAATGACATAGAACATAAAAATATTCTTAAGTTAATCAAAAAGTTTTTATGCAGTTTTGATGCTGGTATATTCATAATGATTTTGAAGTGCTGTTGTTTCAATTTTGAATTTATCAAATGGAAAAACGAAACAAAATCCAAATTAGTGCATTCTTTTGAAAAGAAAAGTCGATCTAAATTAACATAATTTTTTTATTTAACTCCATAATTTTGAATTCACCGTAATTGTTTTGAAATTAAGACATCGTAAACATGTTTTTTTTTTAATTTGAGCCATTTAAATGTTAAAATTATGGATAAACCGCCTCTTCTAGCCGCGCAAGCTGTGGCGCTTCCACAGTCGGGCCAAAGTCAGCGCGATGTAGCATCACAGCTTGCTTTAAGCCGTTCTGCTGTGCAAAGGGTATACCATCGATACCTCGACACTGGTGGATACGTGCGCCGTCCAGGAAGACCGCGATTTCGGGTAACTTCAGAAAGACAGGATCGATTTATCGCGACAACCAGTTTACGAAATCGTCACCTCACCTCTGTACAGATCCAAGAACAGCTTCGAGACTTTCATGGAGTGGTTGTTTCCGTGCTAACAATTAGACGAAGACTTAAAGAACGTGGTCTGAGCCCACATAAGCCAGCCAACGGGCCGAAACTGACAAGAGCTCACCGAATGGCGCGCTTACAGTTTGCACGCGAACATTTGCATTGGACTCAACGCCAATGGAGCAAGGTACTCTTTACTGATGAGACTAAGATTATGCTTTATGGTAATGATGGAAGGAGGAAGGTCTACCGAAGGCGGGGAGAGCGCTTTGTTCAGTGTTGTATTGAAGAGAGAGTGAGTTATGGCGGGAGCTCGTGGATAGTCTGGGGAGGAATATCTGCCGATGGTAAAACTGGGCTAGAGGTTGTGACAGGACCACGTCTACCAACACTAAATGCCCGTCGATACATTAACCATTGCCTAGAGACTCATGTGATGCCATATACTGGATTTGTAGGCCAAGGCTTCATCTTTATGCATGATAATGCAAGAGTGCACACTGCAGGAATCGTCAGGGCATACCTTCATGATGTTGGAATCACGACAATGGAATGGCCAGCAAGGAGCCCTGATATGAATACCAACGAACGTCTATGGGACGAATTAAAGAGGCGTGTTCGAGCTCACCAACCAGCACCACAAACTTTGGAAGAGCTGAGAGTTGCCATCGAGGAGGAATGGGAGAACATTCCACAACACTTCATAATGACGTTGATTAACTCCATGCCAAATCGCATGACTGCAATCATAAACTCTCTCGGAGGCAATACAAGTTACTGAATATTTTTTTTCCAATAATTCCTTTTTTTTTTCAAAAATTCAACCCGAGTCTTGTCTTTGAGAAAGGTTATACAGGACAAGTTTCACTTAAAATTGTAATTTTATCAAGTTATTGAAATTTAAATTTGGAATTAAGTATACCTTATTAATGTTAAGTGTACCAGCTTCCAAATTGCATAAAAACTTTTTCGTTGATCATATACTTTTGTTAAGTTACCAGCAATCAAAGTTGAAAATGCTGGGTGGCTCGATTCAAGTGTCCGGAAGTGTATATTGATAAAATAGCATTGTCTTGTTTGTTTTAAATACTTTACGAAAGAAACTTACTTTACTTTTAAAAAGAAATTTACGAAAGTAAGTATAAGTTATTCGCTTTTAACGTTATAAATTAAAGAACATCATTCATAAAATAAAATCACAATTACAAGTATTCTTCTTAGCACAAATCTGCCGTCTGAACTGGTGGTAGGGGAAAAAAAGTGACGATTCAAAAGTGCTTGCAATAAGCTTATTTGAAAAAAAAAAATTTTTTTTTAATTTCTTTTTTCTGTCTAAAACGGACAACGATTTTTACATTATATTTTTTTTGTAGTCATTTCGACATTTAGATGAATTTGAGTAAAAATAAATTAGATATAATAAAGATAGTAAATAAAGAGCTACTTTAATATAGTTAATACATTAATGTACAAATCATTTTCATTTATTTGAAATATATAAATCAGTAAAAAGTTTCCTTAGCAATATCCAATTTATATTATACAGAAATTCTAAATAGAAGATAACAGATTACTGTAATAAATCACATTGATTGTAATCATATAATATGATCACAGTATAGATGCAGTAACACATTTTTATATAAGTTTTCTTACATAAACAGACGCTACCTGTTGTTTTGTGCGAATGTTTCTGTCTGTTTGTATGTGTAAAATGCTGTTGTTGTCTTGTGTCTCATGTGCTGTACAGAATAAATGTATTTTCTTTCTTTTCTTTCTTTACCTGTTCTGTAACAATTACAACAATACAAAAAGAAGACTAGTTGTCATTTCATGAAAAAATAAAAGTATTTAACTTGCTTTATGGTTCGTATGTGGTAATTGGTGTGGACAGCGTACAAAATGAAGTATTTTTTAAAATACTGTTATCATATTTTGCGATTTCATTTAATTATTACTATGTACATTATAACTATCTTCTGTAAAACATATTATTATTCCTATTTATAGTTTATAGGTAGGTACCTCTCTTCTGTCATTTCTTGTTTAAGTGTATTTTACTATGTCAAGATAAAAGTAAGAAAAAAGACCTGACTTTGTGTGTGACCTATTTGACAATATACCTACGTGTTAACGTTTGTATGAAGATGTGCTACTGTATCCACATTGTGATATAATAAACTTATCCTGCATCTCTTTCTGTTTATAGCCTGTCTCTGTCTACTGTCATGTCTGGTCTATTTCAAGCCGGGGGCATCATGTGGAAAATCAAAGGGTCGCGGGCCTATTGGGCCGTGAAACTTAGCGGGCCGGGGTAAAGCACACCTGGTTAATACACGCCGAAAGTTGGTCCACATATGTTTGGAGGAATACTCCTTTGTAACTGTAATAGATATGGCCACCGTTTCATCTGGAAAGGGAAGTTTTGGACGTTTTCCTGCGTTTAGTTTAACATTGACTGCTTTGACTTCAAAAGAAAAGGAAATACTGTAAATGTAGAATTAAACTTGAAGCGCTGTATTTTCCGTGCAGCCCCGGACACAACGAACATTGAAATTTTTTCAATATATTTTTAAGTTGATTTTTACTTTTAATATATTTTTTATAATGTGCAGTTCTGAAATCCCCGTTTCCGTGTTTTTTTTAAATCTTAATGATCACTTCAGTCTAAAAACTTATTTTATGTTAGGTACTTATTAATTAAATAACTAGCTTTTCCGCGCGGCTTCGCTCGCGGTTTATTTTATGAAATAGATCTAGTTTGACAACAAAACAACCCATGGCGCGACTTGTGGCGCCATCTGTTGGCCGATACAGCGCCCTCTATAGTAGAAAAATTATTTTCCCATTGGAACGACATACTTTCACGGTATGTAGCCTATGTTGGGCTCTGTACCCCTAACAATATGTATGCAAATTTTCATAATGATCGGCTGCTTAGTCAAGCCGTGAAGGAATACAAACAAACAAACTCACTTTCTCATTTATAATATCACTAGTGAAACCCGCGCAACTTCGTTTGCGTGAATTTATTTATACACAGCAGTCCTATTATTCCCGTTTCCGTGGGAATTTCGGGATAAAAAGTATGTGTTATTCCAGGTTATAGTCTCCCGTATACCAAATTTCATTAAAATCCATTCAGTAGTTTTTGCGTGAAAGAGCAACAAACATCCATTATACATCCAGACATACATCCTCACAAACTTCGCCTTTATAATATTATAGTAGGATAGGATAGGAAGGATAGGATTAAATATTAAAATAAATAATAGTCAAAATAATCATCACGTTCGTAAGTTTTTTCACTTCCCAGTTTACGAGACGGGTATAGAATACAATTTCACATTATTATCAGCATTCTAAATTGTATATTTTTGTGAGTCAATAAAGTTAAATGAATTAATACATAAGTCATTGTTGATCCTTTCCAGAGATTTCGGGCGTACGCTGGTAGATAAGAGTAGATAAGTCAATCAGTCGCTCAGCCTCTTCTTTTTATATAGATAATGAACTGTGATTACATCTATGGGGGACCAATTTCATCCTGAGATTAATGATAAGAATAATATTATTACAAATGAACACTGACCCTTGTCAAAGCCCGTGAGCTCAAATAATAACATCAATCTATATCTATATATATAAAATTCAAAGTCCTGACTGACTTAACTATGTATCAACGCACGCGAGATTTCAAATTTAGAACGTAGGTTCCTTACAACGTCTAGGGGTGTACTAAGAAAGGATTTTTCAAAATTCCCACGGGAAAGCGAGATATACGCAAACGAAGTGGCGAGGGTATAGCATCGCACATCCCAAACCTGGATCTAGAGATTCTAAATTTGGCATGTAGGTTCCTTATAAGGAGCGGAGCGACCGGACCGGAACGGGTTGGACCTGATCGAACCGTACCGGGCCGTGCCTAACCGGAAAACGGACCGAACCGGACCGGACCGGAATTTGTTTCCGTAGAAAAATATGCTATTGTTAGTAGGCCACGCGGGCGAAGCCGCGGGCAGAAGCTAATTTGTAAATAAAATCATTTATTTTGCAAGTAGATTTTCTGGAAATACTTTTGAACGTCATATTTTTTTAAATCCTACTGATGGTTCTGCGGCAATGGGTAGGCAATGGTCACCAGGAACCATATACCGGAAAGGAAAACGAGGTTTGCTTCTTTTAACATCAATGGACTGTATTTATTCTTGAGTACTATTTCTATCTTCATTTAAAACAATACTATTTCTTTCTTGGTAGTGTAGCTCGGTGTTGTTCACTCTCTGAAGAGCTGTGTTGGACTGTAACAGTACCGAGCTACCCTGACATATTTATAGCCAATATTTGGCCCTCATGCGGACCAATCGGAGGCGAGATAATTTTCGTGTAATTTGCGACAATTTCCGACGACATTTCGGGCAAAAAGTCACTATGCACATATCGCTTATCGCGCTCTACATTCTACAATTAGTAACTTATAACTCCATATTCGTGGTTATTCTAACTAACTAACGCGCTGTTTCCATATAAGCGATATATTAACAGTAACTACACAAAACTAATATCCGAAATAAACACGTAAACCTTAAATTATACATGCAAAACGTAAAAGTGGATACGAAATTGATCAATAACGTCGTATTCTTAACGTTTACATCGCTAATGTTATTGATCACACATACTCTATGACGTAACCAACCTTTTACACATTAATTGTTAACTATCCGTACATATTCAAGACAGTAAACACACAAAACAATTGAAGATCATAAGCCAAAATTATTACCAATTTCATTTACTAGCGCCACGGCAAGATTTTACAACTCAGGTGGACGAATTCTCGTGGCGCTGCTTCAGGCAAAACTTTGCAACTAAAAGCCTCAACCTAAACGTGTATATCCAATCGTACACGTAAATAGTGCACGTAAATAGTGAAAATATCCATGTTACATCTAATTACGTAATCTAATTAGCTTATTCTAATGTAAAACAAAGGTATTTAAACTTAAACTAAATAATCACATAATTCCGATCATCAAAGTGTTCAATAAAACCGTAAAACTAGGGTAAAACATAATTAAAACATAATCAATTTATTTATTTACAAAATCGGCTCGTGTCCGCAACATCCTCCCCTCGGCGAAGGACTCCGCAGCCCCTTTCCCTCGTTGGGAGGACTATGAGCCGTCTAACAGGTCGCCTGAAGATTCCACCACGCGTGCGCACGTCAACACTGCGAACGACGCCGTCTGGTCCCGGGTAGACCTTCTCTACCTGGCCCCGTGGCCACACGTTGCGAGGCGATTGGTCGTCGGCGATTACGACCACATCTCCGACCTCTATGTTCCTGTTTTCGCGGCGGATGTCGTCACGCGGTCCTAACGCGGGCAAATACTCCTTAATCCAGCGTGACCAGAACATATCTGCTAACGCTTGTGCCGCGCGCCACGCCCGTCGGTCGGCCAACTCGCTCCTACCTAAAATCGGTACACCGTTCGCGGTGCCTAACAAAAAGTGGTTAGGAGTGAGAGCCTCCTCGTCGTCTGGGTCGACTGATACGTGTGTGAGTGGGCGCGAATTTACTGTATACTCAATTTCCGCGAGGAGCGTGGACAATGCTTCCTCTCGAGGCGCTCGCTCGTGTAAAACGACCGTACACCGTACACTGCGTATCATTCCTTCCCAGGCGCCGCGGCCCTGGTTCGGACCACCGGGGTCAAATACCTTCTTCGCGGTTACATATTCGCCTAACGTTTCGCGCCATTCTTTCATCGCTGCATTTAGTTCTATGTCAGCGCCGCGAAAGTTAATACCGTTGTCTGACAGAAAAGTACTTGGCCATCCCTGGCGGGCCGCCATACGCCGCATCCCCATATAGTGGTTTTCCATGATTTCCCTAAATGCGAGAGGGTGAGTATCCCGGTGCGCCTCAGCATTCCTGTTCCTTACACTGTGCGCCATAAACGGTGAACTCTTTGCCCCGAATAGCATAGCCGTCATACGATACTTTCGTGGCGGAGACGTGCGTTCGTTGCCGCGCCACAGAAAGTGTTGAGCCGCCTGATCTTCCGTTCGTATTCGAACACGCAGAAACATTTCTCTGATGTCCGCGGTCACGGCGACCGGGCGCTCCCTAAATCGGTATAAGACCCCGTTCAACGACTGCAACATATCCGGTCCCTCCAACAACGCGTCATTAAGGCACGTGCCTTTGGACTTAGCCGCCGCGTCAAATACCATTCGAATTTTATCCGGTTTATGCGGGTTAACCACCGCAAAGTGCGGTAAGTACCAAAGTCGCGGGTTGTTCTCGCATTTGTCATTACACGGAACCGCGTATCCCTTGTCTAATAGTCCGTCTACCTGACTAGTATACGCAGACCTAAAAGTTTCGGATTTGTCCATGCGCCGCTCAATATTCTTCAATCGCTTGTATGCCATATCGTGGCTGGGGGGAAGGGCTATGTTTTCGTTCGCCCACGGTAAACCGACCTCATAGCGTCCCTGGACCCTCGTCACCGTAGACTCAAACATTTCTACGGCGCGTTCCTCGGCTTGTATCGGTTTCCGATTGAACGCAATTCCCAGCGAGTCAATAGCGAAATGTCTTTCAATAATGCTATTCAACTCGTCATCACAACGCGACGCGGTCCGTGCATGCATCACTCTCAAATCCTCATTCATAACCCACCTCGGTGCGGTCCCATGAATCACCCATCCTAATTTCGTGAGCGACGCCGCGGGCTGCTTTGTTCCGTTCGTAAGCAGTCGGCGTGTCACTATTAAGTGCCAATTATCCGCACCTATTAAAATTCCCGGACTCGCGTTTGCGTAACACACGTCGCTTTCCGACAGCTGTTGCAGATGCGGGGTAAGTAAAACGTCCCGCCGAATAGTTTGGCTTCCCAGGGATAGGTTACGGACCGTTCGTGCCGTTACTGAATAGAAATTATTTTCCGCCTTTCCCCGTATCGCTAGGGAAACCACCCTACTGGCTGGCTCCCGCTGTGTTGATGTTACGCCGTGTATACGCAACGCCCTCTCCGGCCCTGTGGCCCCGATCGCGGTAGCTAACTCGTCGTTAACGAGTGTGATGGTAGAGCCCTCATCAAACATGGCAAACGTATCCACGTCTCTACCATCTTTGCCCCTAATCACGATCGGACAAACTTTAAGTAACACCTCGGTGTTCCTACTTAAGTGCGTGACCGCGGTTATTGCACTATCTTCTTCTTTCGCCGCGGGCGCGTAAGTCACGTGTAATAAAGCGTGATGCGGCGATCGGCACTCGCCTATACCGCACCTTTTCGCTTTACACTTGACTCTTCTGTGTTTGTCATTCAGACACAGGAAACAGACGCCTACTTCCTTCGCCCACTCCCATCTTTCATGCGTCTCCATTTTTACAACTTTTGGACACCGGAACGTATCGTGTTTAGCTCCGCAACACAAACATTCACGTTTGCGAACTTCGTTCGCGTTCGTGGTCGCTCGGTTTGCGTTCGCGGTCGCTTTGTTCGCGTGGACTTCGTTAGCGTTCGCGGTTGCATACACCCTAACCCGTGATCTGTCCGCTCGCCCGCGCGGAAACGCCACTGTCGCGTTCCTGTTGGCCGGCGTTGTCACTAATTGCGCCGTTGTCGCTGCGGTCGACGGCGAATATGAGTACCGCACCCCTTTATTCGCTTCTTGCATTAGATAGCGTGATAATGCTACTATCAGCGGTACTTTAGAGTCATTGTGCTTGGCGGCGTGATCGCACCACCGCATTCTAATGTTCTGACCCAATTTGTCCGTAACCTGCCGCGCTAACATTGGATTTTGTAGGTATCCGTACTCATCCACGCATGACAAGACCGTTACGATACTCTGAAGGCGTACTGCAAAGGTGTTAAGGTCACCTGCGGTAGTGCCCAGACGCGGCAACTTTTTAATGTCCTCGAGTGCCCTATCAATAATGGCTTCTGGTTGCCCGTAACTCTGTTCCAGCGTCTGCATTACGACCTTCGGGTCGGTCGCCGTATAAAGTTGCGCGGCAACTTCCTCACGCGCCTGCCCGCGTAGGCACGATCGGAGCCGATCTAGGTTTTCTGCTTCACTAATTCGGTGCAGTTTTGTCGATTGTTCCATCGCGGCTTTGAAAGGCATCCATTCTACAATGGCGCCGCTGAATATTGGCAAGTCCCGCAATCGTGACGGAGCCCTATCCCTAGACAACTTCTCCAAAACGTCGGCTAACCTATCTGCCCCGAAGTCCCGAGAGCGTGCCGGCGTCGGCGGCTCGTCTCTACGCGGCATTGCGTCAAAAGTTACCCGGTTAGGTATAGCTCTATCGCCCGATCGGTCGCGCCTATGTTCCTGCGCCGTCGGTGAACTATCCCGATATCCCGTGGTTTCGACATCAACGCGCTCCCCTCGTATGTGAGTGTTATGTAACCACTCCGAGAACCGTTGTTCAGCTTGCCCAGTCATCGGCTTGGGATTCTGCTGCAACCAGTCGGAAACGCGACGTTCTGCGTCCGCTGGTTCGTTACCGCCTACACTATCGCGGTCCGTCTCCTCTCTAATGGTAGCGACGTCCGCAGCTAACCGTTTCTTAATCAAATCCGCTTGTAACTGAAATTCCCGACGCTGTAGATCCGCCAGCTGTTCTTCGGCTTCCAACTCGGCTTGCCTTATTCGTGCAACCGCTGAAGCCGTGGAACGCTGTGATCGCACAGAAGGTGCCCTACTTTCCCTACGGACTGGGCCTACATCGGTCGCGGTTGTAGTCATCGCGGCGTTCGTCCGCGCATCTTCTACGTTCGCGATGTTACCTAACGCGGCGGTCGCTGCGGCATTCGCAGTCGACGGCGACGCGGGTGGATCCTCATACGCTCTCATACTACGCGTGGTTGGCATACCCGTGCCACCTACTACCCTAACAATTGACAACTAACACTTAACCTTACTACACTACGTGACGAGAGTCTTGCACGGCGGCTCGTAGTCTCGTCGATCCGAAGTACAACGCAACCGTTTGGCTGCCTGTTGCTCGACGTCGTCGCACCGTTGGGTGATCTTCAATAAAACCCGTCGGTCGCACGTCGCACCGTTCGGTGTTCTTCGGATATACCAGCTTCGATCGTAAAACGACCCCAGGTCGACGGCAAAGTATACGTACTCGCTACACCTAACGGCGTTCGGCAAGACACATATCAGCGCTACGTTCTGCGCTGTGTGCGTCGCCAATATGCTTCGCACAACTTTACGTCGACGGACGACTTCGATCGTAAAACGACCCAAAGTCGACCGCAAAGTATACGTGCTCGCTACACCTAACGGCGTTCGGCAAGACACGTATCAGCGCTACGTTCTGCGCTGTGTGCGTCGCCAATATGCTTCGCACAACTTTGCGTAAAGATCTTCACGTCGAAAGACGCCAGGTTTTTCACGTCGAAAGACGCCTGCGTCTAAAGACGCCTTGTCAAACCTCGAACCGTGATCCGGCTCGAAGGACAAACTGATGGTTCTGCAGCAATGGGTAGGCAATGGTCACCAGGAACCATATACCGGAAAGGAAAACGAGGTTTGCTTCTTTTAACATCAATGGACTGTATTTATTCTTGAGTACTATTTCTATCTTCATTTAAAACAATACTATTTCTTTCTTGGTAGTGTAGCTCGGTGTTGTTCACTCTCTAAAGAGCTGTGTTGGACTGTAACAGTACCGAGCTACCCTGACATATTTATAGCCAATATTTGGCCCTCATGCGGACCAATCGGAGGCGAGATAATTTTCGTGTAATTTGCGACAATTTCCGACGACATTTCGGGCAAAAAGTCACTATGCACATATCGCTTATCGCGCTCTACATTCTACAATTAGTAACTTATAACTCCATATTCGTGGTTATTCTAACTAACTAACGCGCTGTTTCCATATAAGCGATATATTAACAGTAACTACACAAAACTAATATCCGAAATAAACACGTAAACCTTAAATTATACATGCAAAACGTAAAAGTGGATACGAAATTGATCAATAACGTCGTATTCTTAACGTTTACATCGCTAATGTTATTGATCACACATACTCTATGACGTAACCAACCTTTTACACATTAATTGTTAACTATCCGTACATATTCAAGACAGTAAACACACAAAACAATTGAAGATCATAAGCCAAAATTATTACCAATTTCATTTACTAGCGCCACGGCAAGATTTTACAACTCAGGTGGACGAATTCTCGTGGCGCTGCTTCAGGCAAAACTTTGCAACTAAAAGCCTCAACCTAAACGTGTATATCCAATCGTACACGTAAATAGTGCACGTAAATAGTGAAAATATCCATGTTACATCTAATTACGTAATCTAATTAGCTTATTCTAATGTAAAACAAAGGTATTTAAACTTAAACTAAATAATCACATAATTCCGATCATCAAAGTGTTCAATAAAACCGTAAAACTAGGGTAAAACATAATTAAAACATAATCAATTTATTTATTTACAAAATCGGCTCGTGTCCGCAACACCTACTTACACTTCGACGTAAATGGCCGTGAAAGTCGAGCGTGGCGTCGTTTTTTTTTATATTTGTCTACTTCTGTACATGATGTATGCTAGAGACTTATTGAATGTACCTTATGGATAACTGAAGAGAATGCATTAATTTTTTGTGAATTCAGCACTTACTTTAGCATACATAGTCTATACTAATATTATAAAGAGGAAAGATTTGATTGTTAGTTTGTTTGTTTGTTTGTTTGCATTGAATAGGCTCCGAAACTACTGGACCGATTTTAAAAATTCTTTCTCCAGTAGAAAGCTACATTATCAGGGAGTGACATAGACTATAGCTTTTCCCGAAATTTAATGGTTCCCACGGGAACGAGTCCGGAACTTCACGCGGACGAAGTCGCGGGCAAAAAAGCTATTTTATAAGTTAAAAGTCCTATCTAGTCGCATCCAGCATTTTACAGGCAGCATTTTGAAATTTATGATAGAATTTGTATATAGGTATCTTGTAGTGTGTATGTAGTATACTAGTATATAAAACGAATGTATCAATTATGAAATATACAGTATTTACTCATAACCCGAGGCTATTACTTGTGCCCATATAAACCCATTCATTACAATCTAAGATTATTATAGTTAATAGTATAATCACATAATCGTTATCCTACTTCTTTTAAAATGTGAGAGAAAATGAAGTGACCCACGACTAGTCATATTTACCCTTTCCTGTTCAAATAGTTTTCAAAATAAAGCTCACTGCAAAATAAAACCAGGCGAATCGGGAATCCTTTCTCTTTGAAGTGGACGTTTTCATTTCCAAACAATATCGAATATAGCCTGCACTTAGCTTTAAATGCAATAAAGGTATTGTTGACATAGACACTAGAAATACAAGTCATATAAACTGAAGATTACGGTTTGTTTCTACAGAAGTACCTATGCTATGTTAGAGCGTCGATGCATTCTTGACAGACTCACACTTTATTCTACGCTACCCAAAGATATTTCTTAGTTTAGATATGTTACGTTCCTAGTAATTGCGTTTGCAAAACGTCGCGCGGGCGATTTTCCACTCCGACCCGGCACCGGCACCGACACGACGCCGGCGTCGGTGCCGGGGAAGCTAAAATGGGGCAAATGTCGAGTATTTTAAATGACCACTTTTTAACAAAAAAAAGTTGGATTCGAAGTCGCCATCTTGACGATCTTCGTTGACAAGGCGGCGATCTCGAATCGAGGCGAACTGATTGCCACATGAGACAATTGGGTCATTTATGAGTCTTCAACTCAGGCGCGGTAGTAACATATCTACTATGTTTATATGTAATATCATTGACTACCATCATTAGGAACGTATGCTACTGTTAACTTAATTTTAAAAACAAATTTTTTTTTCCATTGTTTTTTTATATTTTTATTTAGCCTATAGTCTCACATAATAGACATGTTACCTAATTATAACCTCCTTTCGCTTTAAATCTATACTAATATTATAAGGAGGAAAGATTTGTATTTATGTTTGTAACGAATAAACTCATAAACTATTGGATTGATTTCAAAAAATCTTTCACTATTGGGAAGGTACATTATCCCCGGGTAACAGGTTTTTTTTTAAATTGGATTCTTAGTAAAACTCGTGCGAAGCCGGGGCAATATAAATCACTAATACCAAATACTATAGAAGACTAATACGCACAACTTCGGAAGAATTCGGGCAAGACGCGACACTAGCGCCCCTACGGCATGAGGGCGGCATGAGGTGAACGATTTCAAAACTTTTGTATGCAAAATGTTATAGCGCCCCTAGCGGCATGAGGTGTACGGAGGTTGCCAAGTCATTGTATGAGAAACGTCAAGAGCTGTGCGTATTAGTCTTCTATAGTATTTGCTAATACATTCTTAGCGCAAGGATCACTTTCTCAAGATTTCATAGGTAAACATTTAAGTATTTCTTTACGTTCAAACATAGAGCACTTTCTTTTGATATCGAAGATAATACAAAAGTTTTTTTAAAAATACAATTGTGTAAATATAAAAAAATGTTTTTCAATTGATATTTTATGGGTATAGATATCAATAGGAATAATGTGGATAGATGAATGTTGCAGAAATGAGAGATGCTTGAGACAATACAAACATGTCATTGAGGTTAAGGTTTAAACGTTTTTGTAACACTTGCTGTTCATTATGTTATACAATACATAACATAATACCGATAAGTTCCAGATAGATTATGTATGTCACACATAACTGACAAAAAATTTGGAAACCTCAAACTCATTACAATTTCTTTGTCTAAAATAATGCAAAACATAAATATTAAAAAAATTAAATATAAATGGTAAAAAATACATACATAATTTCAAGAGATTTTTTAATTTTAGTAGCACTGAGTAAAATTATAACATAGATCTTATAATTTCATAGACATGTCGACAATGTACTTTTCGCAAATTAAAGTCATATCAAATTAGGTATTACATTTCAAAAACGGGGCCATTGAAGTCACAAATTTTGTTTTCCTCTCAAATACACCACCTTCATAGGAATCAAATAAATATACAATTTATATTAAGTGAATATTAAATTGTAACAAAACCTTAGGGGACTTCAATACAAATAAAAAATACATGTTGTAAAAAGTGTGTTGAATGGAAAAAAATGTAACAAGCTCTTTCAATCCTATTCCGCTGGCTTTACTATGACTAACAACAAAACAAATGCTTATTTTCTGTAAATTTTATTCTCTTTGTTGTAAACAGACTAGTCCAAAGGTTCCGTCTCAGTAATTCTCATTATTCTAAGGTATTAAAGTTAATTTGCTTCTAAATGGTAAATTAAGTTATTCTAAGGTCGTAATAAAATTTCAAGTGAAAATTACGTTTTAGTTAGCGAGAATACGCTTTATTTCTAAAATTTTCATTTATTAAGCAAGTGAAATTAATGCAACACCTAAATTAAGATAGCATTAGGCATTTAGTCGTTGGTAAGATACCATTAAAATTTATATTATGATGAGTAACATAAATGAGTTACTTAGTAAGAATCATCGTACAGTCGGCATATCTATTACTTTACATTGATCATTGACACTATAACATTGTTGACATGTTCACTCAAAAGTCATCATATTGGTTTTGTTCAATTTAAATCGATCTATCGTTCTAAATTTCCACGGGTATGATCGATCGATCATAAAGATTCACATGAAAGATGAGTGACATGATATTTATGATATTCAATCGACGGATGATGTGACTATATCGGCCGGAAATCATAACTGCACGCTTGTTCTAAATATAGATGTTATGGACAATGTGATAATTTGGGCATTATGATATGCCCAATATGCGATGACGATGTGATAATAATTATTCAAATTGTCCGGGCATTATACGACATAATGCCCACCGACTTTTGGGCATAGTAATACAAACGTATTTAATTACAATTTTTTATTGTTATTGTCATTTAACTTAAAATAAACTAAAATGTTAAACATATTATAATATAAATTCTCTTGAATTCGAACTCTTTGATAATAATTATATTTATATATACTCATCTACATCTTTTATCTCGTTATTGTACATTTCTTTCACTAAATGTTTTTCCACCTTACAGAAGATCGTAGCCAAATAGCATTGGTCTTGGCCATGTTGTGTTCCTACGGTGAGTAAGGTGTCCAGAGCTCCACTTGGGGGGGTTGGGAGGGTTGGGAGGGTTGGCAACGCGTGAGCGATGCCCCCGGTATTGCAAGCGTCTATAGGCTACGGTAACGGCATACCATCAGGCCGACCGTATGCTTGTTTGCCACCATGATGGTATAAAAAACATTATAAGTCCTCTCCATCCCTTCCTCATTTCCTAACCTCTCCATCCTTAAGATGTATGAAAACACGCTTTTCTTATTTTAGGACAAATGTTTTTTTACACGACGTAAGTTGCAAACGAGTATATGCAAAGCAAGACAAGCAGTAAAGTAAATCCATTGACCTTTATTTAAATTTAACATTCTTTATGCGGGCATTTGAGCAGCTTACTTTTACCCTTTAACTCCTTTCATGGGTTTTTGCGTGATATATCATTGTAATAGGATTATTACTGAAAATACATACAGATAAAATGGATTACCTTGACAAAATAATAAAAAGATAACATTATCCAGTGAATTTAAGACCCTCGTAATGGCTGTCCGCTAAATCATGTCAGTTATCTGAAACTCAGTCAAGTAGAACCAATAAGCTTAGATTGAACAAAATGATTATACTGTCTAAATACGACGTTTTATAATATATCAGCATTCCTACACATAACGAAACTATTGATGAGTTGTAGTTATGCTTCGACGTTACATCCTCTAGATTTATTAATTTTAACTAAGGTAGTACATTTTGTAATGTACTGGGCATCGCACACTTAATTTAAAGCTATAATTTAATACTAAAAGCAATGAAATGACCACCATTCCCCCACCCTCCAACTCCAGTCTCCGCGCCGCGAGCTGTCAAATCTCATTCGTTTTGTGTGTGCGGGCATCGTAACTACTCTTACACAAAAATAGTGAAAAGCACAAGTAAAAAGTGCTAATTACCATGGGAAAAAGGAAACACAAAGATAAAAAAACACATTCACACGAAAAAAGACGCGAAAAACGTCCCAGATATTACGAATCAGTATCGTCTACGTCTACAGGTCAGTGTTATTTGTAGTTTTAATTTAATAAACTAATATTTTCATAAATACGAATAAATACTTTTATCATTAAAAATAGTGAAAATGAAAAATGATAAAACATAAACAGTTACGTAACATTTAAGTTAATAAGTTCATGGAAAAAATTTTTTTTTTCTTTCCTTATTTTCTACCCTCAAAGTTTTTTATATTTATATTACTACGTAATTGTTTAACGATTGCAATAATATGTCATATTACTTGAACCTACCTATTAATTATGTTTTTAACAGTGTTCTATACTATTGGTATACTCCGTGACGAGATCACGGCTGATACTTATCTACTTGTGACAAATATAAATCTAGCGTCGTATCGTGCATACGTACCTAGAAAACTATTAATATTATTATACAGACAAAAATATTGTCTTTTACAAAGACGCAATAGGTATACTCCATGTTGTACACATGGTTGATACCGCCTAGTCCAGTGCCGTAACGTGATTACGCCCAGCGACTTAAAACAATAACTTGGCGATTTACTTTTATCTATTATTATATATATATTTTTTTTCATTCTGTATTATTACAGATGAACATTACGAAGATGATCAATACAAACATTACTATCCAGACCCACGATATTCTCGTACATATGAATCACGCCATGCTCGTGACAATTATCGATCGGGGTCGCCAGAAAGTGATGGTGAATTACCATTATACTGGTCACAAGGTTCAATAGTCGATTCTGATGATGGCAAAAATCACACGGGCCAAACTAACCAGGAATCTGAACAGATCCCGGTCACAGTTCCTGATGAAGAGACAAATAAGCAAGACGAGCCACAACCGGGACCTAGTACGGCTCCGGATCACAGTGTTCCCATAACCATCATTGACGTAGAAACGTCCTTACCAGCTGATATCCTAGAAGCTCTCGGTGATCCTAAAGGGAAAGAAGAAAAGTTTGGGCCAAAAATACCAGAAGAAATTTCTAAACGATGGGGGCGTGTCTTGATTGATGGCCTAACCAAAGAGTTGAAACAAGAGATTATTGACAAGTCACTAGTGCCAGACAACTTCCGATTAGCTAAAGCTCCACTTCTAAATCCGGAAATTATCCCAGTGTTGAGCGAACAAGTTCGCAATCGTGATAAAATCTTAGAAAAATCCCAAAACCAACTCGGTTTGGGAATTTCACGACTTACGACATTAACATCGGCTATTATAGAAGGAAAAAATGATAAACTTGACTTACTGAAACAAGTATCTGAGGTAAGCCAGATCTTCTTAGACTTACATTACGAAGAAACCAAGCGGAGAAGGAAACTAGTGACGTCATCCTTGGATAAAAAATTTTTTTAGTATGATATCCGATGTTAAAAGAGATACCTATCTCTTCGGAACTAATTTGGGAGAAAAAATTAAGGCTACACAAACAGCAGAGAGATCCGGACTTCAAATTAAACGTCGCGATAACAGCGCCACCACTTACAAGAGATACTCTCATCAGGGAAACTGGAGAGGCCCACCCCGATCAACAGTACAACGTGCATACAGACAGGGTGGGCAGAGAGGCCGGTATCCGAGCCAACCGTACCGGCACGCGCCACCACCGACTGCAGATCGGCAACCACGAGCGCCAGCCAAGACGAGCGGCAAGCCCTTCAAAACCCAATAGAGGTAACACCGCATTCAGGTAGACTCACTTATTTTTTTAAAGAGTGGCAGTCTATAACCGAAGACCCTGTTGTCTTAGGTTATATAAAAGGTTACGTTATTCCACTTGTAGGTCCTGTTGAACAAAACATCATCCCATATAATAATAATTTTAATAACATTGAAACGCAACAGATATTTATTGAAATTTGTAAATTAAAACAGATAGCCGCTATTGTAGAATGCCTAGACCAGCCAGGACAATTCTTATCTAAAATATTTTTAACGTCTAAACCGGATGGTTCGTTTCGATTCATACTCAATTTAAAAAAATTAAATAAGTACATTCCACATCAACATTTTAAGATGGAGGACATACGTACAGTTACAAAATTAATGACAAGGGCATGTTTTATGACAACAGTTGACCTCAAAGAGGCATATTTCTTAGTTCCTATTAATCACGAAAGTAAAATTTTTTTGAGATTTAAATTTCAGGGAAAAACATATGAGTTTCAGTGTTTACCATATGGGTTATCTTCGGCACCTTTAGTTTTTACAAAACTATTAAAACCAGTTATTTGTAACTTAAGATCAAAAGGCTTTGTTATTAATATATATCTAGATGACATTATTTGCTTCGGAAATACATACAATGAATGCCTCCTCTGCGTCACGGAAACTGTTAAGTTACTACAAAATCTAGGACTTGTCATAAACTTTACTAAAAGTAAGCTAACGCCGAGTCAAGTACAGACCTATTTAGGATTTGAACTAGACTCCAAAAATATGTGTTTACGCCTACCAATAGAAAAACGGTTGAAAATCAAGAAATGTATCTTGGATTTAAATAAAGAAATATCTTTACCTATCAGACAATTCGCTAAACTATTGGGATTATTATGTTCATGTTGCCCAGCCGTTGTATATGGTTGGGTTTATACAAAACGTTTAGAAAGAGCAAAATATCTAGCTCTGCAGAAGTGTAACGATAATTACGATAATATCATGCAAATAAGCTCTTCTTTACAACCAGATTTTTCATGGTGGATTGATCATATTATGACATCTAGTAATCCAATCCGCGAAGGTAAATATTACCTAGAAATTTACTCGGATGCGTCACTGACAGGATGGGGAGCTTCATGCGACGGAGAAAGAACAGGAGGTTTTTGGGACACACAAGAAATAACAAATCATATAAATTACCTAGAGCTGTTAGCTGCGTTTAATGCATTAAAATGTTTTGCTAGTAAAACATATAAAAAAGAAATATTGTTGCGGATCGATAATACAACCGCTATCTCATATATAAACAGATACGGCGGAGTTCAGTATAAACATCTTAATGATATAACACGCGAGATGTGGCAGTGGTGTGAGAAACATCAACTACACATACATGCGTCATACATAAGATCGAAAGACAATTACGAGGCAGATGAAGAATCTCGCCGGTACAACATTGATACTGAATGGAGCTTATCTCCCTATGCATTCGAGCAAATCAAGCGCAGCTTCGGCCGCCCACAAATAGACTTGTTCGCTACTAGATTAAATGCTAAATGTTCTAGATACGTTTCGTGGAAACGTGACCCTCAGGCCTTTAACATTGACGCATTCACGATCGACTGGAGCGAATATTCATTCTATGCATTTCCGCCTTTTTCTTTAATATTAAAATGCCTTAGAAAAATTGTAAATGACAAAGCTACCGGTGTGTTGGTCGTGCCGTTTTGGCCTAGTCAGCCATGGTACCCGATTTTCCATAAACTATCACAATCTGAACCTCTCTATTTTCATCCAAATCCTGAGTTGCTTCTCTCTCCTTTCAGGACACAACACCCACTTTGGAAACGACTTACCCTGGTGTCGTCACTTTTATCAGGGAAGCATTTACAAGACAATCACTAAGTGACGACACTATTGATGTCATGATGTCGTCCTTAGCTGAGAGCTCGTTAAAACAATATAATACCTCTTATAAGAAATGGTGGTCATATTGCACTATAAACAAGGTTGATTATTACACGAGAAATATCCCGTATGTACTAAAGTTTTTAACCAAAGAATTCAAAGAAGGAGCAAGTTACTCAACTTTGAATACACTTCGATCTGCGTTGGGTCTTATTTTAGGCAAAAACATAAGCGAGGATTACTGTATCTCTAGGTTTCTTAAAGGTGTTTTCAAAACAAGACCATCTTTACCCAAATACCAATCAACTTGGAACCCTAACTTAGTCCTTAATTATGTAAGTGATTGGTACCCCAATCAAAACTTAACTTTGGCAAATATTTCAAAAAAGATGGTAGCTCTTTTAGCGTTGTCAACTGCACAACGTATACAGACGCTGTCACTTATACGCTTGTCTAACATAAGAACCAATACATCGAATATCGAGATCATTATTAACGATCTTATAAAGACCTCTGCTCCAGGTAAAACAATGCCACGGTTAATAATACCTTTCTTCCCTCAAAGAGAAGAAATTTGTCCGGCAAAAACTTTGATTTCATACATAGAAACAACAAATAAGTTCAGGAATTTACCTCATACTGATAAACTCATCTTAACCACTAAGAAACCTATCCATAATGCCAGTGCCTCAACAATAAGGCGATGGATTAAGTCGGTACTCTCAGAGAGTGGAATAGATATCACTATATTTTCGGCACATAGTACGCGACATGCGTCTACGTCGGACGCTAATCGAAAAGGTATATCTGTAGATCTGATCAAGAAAACAGCGGGCTGGTCAGGTAATTCATTAATTTTTGCAAAATTCTATAATCAACCGATCTTAGAAAACAATGATAATGTTTTTGCAGAGGCAGTGTATAACGATTAAGTACCTAATTAATTATAATAAATAAGTATTAAGTTGTTAATCACGTTTTTTCTTTTCCTTTTTGAAAATAAATTAATAATAAAATTTTGTGTTTCTTTTTTCTTAGCTATTTCTCGAATAATTGCGCTAAACATCTACCTTAGTTAAAATTAATAAATCTAGAGGATGTAACGTCGAAGCATAATTAGTGGTTAAACAAACTTACCTGTAAGTGATGTTTGACCATAATTATGCGAGACGTTACATCCGAATAGATTTATTACCCTCCCTACCCTACAGTTAACCAATAGCTTAACTCTTGACCCTGATTTACTCGAAATAGCTCGTCTCTGAAAACAATGAGATTTGACAGCTCGCGGCGCGGAGACTGGAGTTGGAGGGTGGGGGAATGGTGGTCATTTCATTGCTTTTAGTATTAAATTATAGCTTTAAATTAAGTGTGCGATGCCCAGTACATTACAAAATGTACTACCTTAGTTAAAATTAATAAATCTATTCGGATGTAACGTCTCGCATAATTATGGTCAAACATCACTTACAGGTAAGTTTGTTTAACCACTAAATATACGTCGTCAAATCATTATTAAATTACGACCTAATGTGTCATTAACTGTTAGTATGTTTTTGTAAGACGAGGTAAAATCATTAGGTAATCTGTGACTGAAATCTAAGTAAGCATTTTTCGATACAGTGATCCATTTTAGAATTATTTTTAGACAAACTGTTCTGATAAGAGAAAATGTGTTTAATTTAAAAAATTCATCGTATTAGTACACAGTGAATTTAAAAGGAAAATTTTATTATCACGGCGAAGTAGACGAACTTTTACAATATAATTTATATAGAATACTAGCTGACCCGGCGAACTTCGTATCGCCTAAAGAACCTTCATGCTGAATTTCATTCGAATAACTTCAAAACGGCAAAGTTTCATACTAACTTTGCACCCCCGTTTAACCCCCTAAGGGATAATTTTTGAGAAAAATATTTTACTCGTGTTTCATGCCTTTCAATAAAGAACCTTAATGCTGAATTTCATTTAAATAACTTCAAAAACGGCAAAGTTCCATACGAAATTTGCGCCCCCGTTTAACCCCCTAAGGGATGATTTTTGAGAAAAGTATTTTACTCGTGTTTCATGCCTTTTAATATAGAACCTTCATGCTGAATTTCATTCGAATAACTTTAAAAACTGCAATGTTTCATACCAACTTTGCACCCCGTTTAATCCCCTAAGGGATAATTTTTGAGAAAAAAAATTTACTCGTGTTTCATGCCTTTCAATAAAGAACCTTCATGCTGAATTTCATTCGAATAACTTCAAAAACGGCAAAGTTTCATACTAACTTTGCACCCCCGTTTAACCCCTTAAAGGATGATTTTTGAGAAAAATATTTTACTCGTGTTTCATGCCTTTCAATAAAGAACCTTAATGCTGAATTTCGTTTAAATAATTTCAAAAACGGCAAAGTTTCATACGAAATTTGCGCCCCCGTTTAACCCCCTAAGGGATGATTTTTGAGAAAAAAATTTTACTCATGTTTCATGCTTTTCAGTAAAGAACCTTCATGCTGAATTTCATGCGAATAACTTCAAAAATGGCAAAGTTTCATACTAACTTTGCACCCCCGTTTTACCCCCTTAGGGGATGAATTTCCAAAAATCGTTTCTTAGTGAGCACCTACGCCCCAAAAGGAACCCCCACGCAAAATTTGAGACTCTTGGTACTTGTAGTTTCGGAGATTTCGTGATGAATCAGTCAGTGATTTTCTCTTTTATATATATAGATGAGACATTGCACGCATCTACAAAAATGGAACCCAACACTTGTTATTAAACATATTATTATCCGTAAAAACCAGATTTGATATTGAATGACCTTAACTTTGTATCAATACGTTTTGTTTGCAACTGTTCATAATAATATTCTAATATTAGAATCTATCGATCAGTTGCTAATATTTGAATGAACTTCAAACTATGCTTGTGGTTTGTTGAAAGTTTGTAGCAGTTAACCGAACCAGGTTTACCACTTTCAAAGTATTTGTGTGTAAGTTAACCTGATTTAATGAATAGGGGAAAAAGAGATAGGATAGAAGATGTTTCCAAATCTCTCAATCATGGAACCAAACAAAATTGCACGCCAATAATTCAGTCACAGAGTGGTACTTCCCCGGTCGAGCTAGTCCTTTTCAAACATCTCTACCAAAAATAGTCACAATTGTTTAGCTACGAGTATAAATTAGTACGAACTAATCCAAAAAATGAAGTATATTTCGTAATGTAGGTACCTTATATTAAAAAGAGTTTTAATATAAGGTAAAAAAGCACCATTTCCTGTTGGACCAACTGCTACGCACATGTATGTTATAAATGTAGCTAGTATGTTATAAATGACGTGCCCGTGAGTGGCTACAGAATAAAATATTTTTGACTTTGTAACAAAATTCCCATAGTATGGAGGCCTTATGCGCACGAACCGTGCACACTACGCGTACGAACAGAGCATTATTTGTACGGGTTTTTTTATAGCACCAAAAACAAAAGAATAAAAATACAAAGAAGAACTAACAATTAAAAGTTCAATAGGCGGCCTTATCACTTGGCAATTTATTTCAGACAACCAGTTGAAAAAAAATAAAGATTAGGTAGGTGGCGTAGTATACTGTAGAATTTCGTAATTAAATAACAAACATTTGAACGTCAAATTAGTAGGATTATCTATAATAAAGTTTACCTATATCATAAATGAAATGTCTTTGAGGAGGCATACCAGAAAGTTTACGGTTAAGATTGCTACGAAATAATTTATAGTGACATTGATAACAGCTTTTACTCCGCTCAACAATAGAACTCCACATATATTGCTAATTAAAGTGTCGTGCTATGAATAATGTGGAGTTTTGTTTCATAAGAGTAATAAACAAACAATTTATCATAATATACACTGGGCGTCAAAAATAAGTAGTACAGTTTTAAAATAATTTCGTTGTATGTTTATAGTAACATATTGTAATAATGTATAATTACTCCAACCTTACTTCCCTTACCCTTTTCTACACCTCTGTCCCTTTCTATAGATTTTCTTTCATAAAATCCTTGTACTGAAAATAACTAACAAAACAAAAAAGAATTATCCATTTTTGTATGTCATTCGGAAGTTACGCACGTACAAATATTTCGGTTATCCTTTCATATTATGTAGATTGATGGATGACAAAAAAGATGTAACAACCTATATTCAATATCATTATTATCTATAACTATATCTGTGAATAAACATTTTTTTTTATACAAACAGTAAAGAGTAATATTTTTCGTAATTTCATAAATGAACGCTCTCGTAACTCAAAACTCCTTCAACGTCTTTGACGGTATGGTGTAAAAGAGCGAAAAGTTGAGAATGAAAAAAATCTTAGCGAAAGTTACAAGTTCGGCAAAGTTGTGAAGTCCTAATGACGAAACTTGACGTCTCGTCGTCTGAAGCACAATTCTCTTCAGGTGAGGTTAAACTTTAGATGGAATTCTTAAGGCTCGGTATGGAAAATCATTTATGCCTTGTTCATTATTATGGTATTAGCCATTGTTTTCTTGATTGTCGCAACAAAAGTAGAATTATCGTAGCTGAAAGAACCATTTATATTGGGCTTTGTTGTAAGTCGACTGTTGAATCTATTTCTCTCGTCAGCTTTATTTGAAAAGTTGTGTTTAACTTTGTTATTTAAATTGAAACATGTTCACAATATACTTATAATCTAGCTAGTAAAACCCGCGCAACTTCGTTTGCGTGTATTTATTTCTGACAGGAGCGCCATCTATAATCAGATTTTTAATGAAATCCTACGGCAATCGCGTATTTTTCGGCATAAAAGTACCATATGTGTTAATCCAAGGTATCAGCTACCTACATACCAAATATTATAAATATTGACCCAGCCAAATAATTCTGTTGTACATTTAACTAGACTAAACTAATTTTGACAGGACTAGAAGTGTTGCTATCCTTGTCACTAATTGTAAACCAAGAAAGGACAACAACACCTTTGGTCCTGTCAAAATTAGTTTAGTCTAGTTAAATGTACAACAGAATTAACATTAGGCATTGTTAATTAAATTTACTAATATTTTACAAGATGTTATTTACAATTTGCTTTCCTTCATTCTTGAGTAATAAGTCTTTAGATTTCCAGATCTATACATCCTACTAATATTATAAAGGTGAAAGTTATGTGTATGTTTGTTACGTCTTCACGCTCAAATCACTGGACCAATATTTATGATATTTGGTAGGTAGGTAGGTGATACCTTGGTACGCGATTCCCGTAGGATTTCATCAAAAGTCTGATATCAAATTCTAACTTTATAAATTCAATACGTATCTTATGATCACTATAATACTGTCTTAACAATTTAGAATTCTATTTATTTAGTACAAGAATAATATTAAATTTAATTAATATGAAAATATTTTGTCTGTATTGAAAGCTAATGCCATTTTCACTTAAAGTTATAATATTTTAGCTAATTGAAAACTTATTAAAAGAACTGTATAAAAACTGCTCTAAATTATTAGAATAGAAAGCGAATGGGAAATCACTGGATCGCCGACTAATAAGGTTGCTTTACGTTGGATGTAGCCAAAACAAAAAAACATCTTTTCTTCTTTACTTATAGATAACGTCTAGATTCTTTTTTGGACTTAATAAAATTTCTAACAGTTGAATATTAGATAGGAATTCAAATTGTGATACTGCGATATCTATCTGTCAGATACTAGCTAGTGAATAATATCCTTTATTTAAAAGCAGCTTTGTTAACTTAATCAATATATTGTAATTATGATAGATGATTATTTTGTTAACTTGAAAACCTTTGAATAATTTTCATTCCTTCAATTTTACTCTGTCGCGTTAATTAGTACCCAATCCAATTAACAGAAAGATAATATTTTACCCGTGTATGTGTTTAGGCTCCACGTTTATCAACAACATAATAATTAAGAAAACATTTATTTTAACAATTAATAATGTTGTTGTAATTTTAACATTGAATATAATAAATAATGTGTTATGCGGTCCCTTGACGATCAAAATTGCTTGACAAGCACATGAATTTTACGTGCTTGTCAAGCAATTTTGACCGTTTAGAACGCAGCTTGGTGCTTGATCGCTTGATGCTTGATCGTCAAGAAGTTTGTAGTTTGAGTTTACTGGGTCACTCTGTGGCTCGGACCGCTGAAATGAGTGCGGATGCTTGACAGGCATGCTAGACGTTGGTTTAAGCCTCATCAAGCATGCTTGACAAGCACGTAAATGCTCGAGAGTAAACATCAGTGTGAATATTATTATATACGTTACAAAACACAATGCTTACGAAACTGTTTATAGTTTGAAAAAGAGAATTATTAAAATCACGTGCGTTCAGAATTCAAAATTATTTTTTTTAGCTAGGTTACAGGTTTATACAAACACGTTCTCTTGTCAAAGAGTATTAAATGATTTGTATGATTTATCTACTCTATAAACTACTACCATTTTGGAAACAAAAGCAAAACGACCACTGATAAAAGAAATGGCGAAAGAAAACCAGTTACGGCCTTTTTTGTCATTTAAAAAAAAGTTTATCCGCTTCGTGGAAAATAGTGTCGTTTCCGAAGACCAGGGTTTTATTTAAATATAGTATAGCTCACTTTCACATGGTAAGTATTTTAATGTTCGTCGTAAATCCATCTGCTTTTTTGATTGTTATATAAATGGAAACCGAATGTATCATTCGGAAGTGGTTGGTTCGATCTGGTTTTATCGCGTCCAAGACTAACAGACGCTGCAAGAAACTCTCTTTTATAACGTATCTTTTAATAAAATATATTTCTAACAGTAGCGTAATAATATTTTTTTATCAAAATTCTTAATATTTATTTAGATATTAATAGATTTAGAGAGTAGGTCCTCAAAGACACTTTCTCTCGTGAAAGATCACAATACATTACCGTAATAAATTATTTTATGTAATTAATGACTATGACTTGGGAACCTTCAAGAAGCGGGCATACATGCACTTAAAAGGCCGACAGCGGCTCCGGGACTCCCCCGTTGTCTCTGTGCTCCTTGGGTGGCGGCGGCGGTGATCACTTAACATCAGGTGACCCGCATACACGTCTGCCAACCTCTTACATCACTACATAGTATAAAACAAAGTCGCTTTTTCTGTCCCTATGTCCCTATGTCCCTTTGTATGCTTAAATCTTTAAAACTACGCAACGGATTTTGATGCGGTTTTCTTTAATTGATAGAGTGATTCAAGAGGAAGGTTTTAAAGTATCATACATTCCAAAATTCCCACGGGAAAGCGGGATACACGCAAACGAAGTTGCGCGGGTTTCGCTAGTAAAAAATAAAAAAAAACAACTTATAAACTAGTACTATCGAAATGACAATTAATCAAATGACCAATCAAGGAACAACGTTGCGTGTTTAATAAATTAGACAATATTATGCAAATACAATCTTCGAGTACAATAAGACTAATTTATGGTTATTCCTATTAAACTATACGACTGTGAGTTGACAGACTCTAAAGCCATATTGAAAGTTTCAAGAGCGATAATCTCGTTGTAGCGTATCATAATATCGCAGCTTAGTAACTCTGCTGAACCAAACCCTAACTTGTTCGTTAGAAGTTCCACAGTACGATCGATACTGAGTACTTGTGATAAATTGCTAATTGTATCGTATCTACATAGTAATCAGTGGCATATTATGTTCAAATTAATGTAAAATTTTCAAAGTATAAAGTCTTAGTGCTTGTACACAAAAACGCGAATCTCTGCAGTCCGAAATGATGAGGCGACGCGCCACCTTCCATCAAAGCAAAAAAGCGAAGCGTCCTGCGATGTCTAGATTTTTACTATTCATCGCAATTGTGTGTAGGTACAAGCAATTAAACGGTGCTTGTGTTTAGTATAATATGGATGTCCTCGACGGACAACGCGCACCATCCACGTGGAATCCTTTTATTTTCATAGCATCATATCAACCCATAATCATTCCACTGCTGGGATACGGGTCTCCCTTCAATCAAAGGTGATTAGAGCGTACTCTGCCACGCTGCTCCAATGCGGGTTGGCAGAGGCCGGTGTTTTCAAACCGCCCTAAGGCCACGGACTTGTCTTAACGACTGTCATTCATCGACAACAGCCAGGATCGACGGCTTAACGTGCCCTCCGAAGCACGGAGAAGCTCGAGACAACGAAACCCATCCAAACGCTGGCTAGGGTTGACGTCGCTTAACTTGCGTGTTCATATTAGAGTGTGACACACAGCGACGCCATCGAGCTCCTCCCTTTTATAAATTTTGTTAGGTAGAATTTTGATCTTGTGTTTTCTTGTTAATTATACATCATATCGATATCAAAAAATACCCACGATTTACATGTAAATGAAAGGACTTGCGTTATAAAAACCAACACTTACCTCCGTGGCGTAATGGTTACCATGCCAGACCGCCACCTAGGAGGACCCGGGTTCGATCCCCGGTCGGGTCATGATGAAAAACGAACTTTTTCTGATTGGCCTCGGGTCTTGGATGTTTATCTATTTGTTATCTATATCTATACTAATATCATAAAGAGGAAAGATTTGATTGTGTGTTTGTTTGAAATGAATAGGCTCAGAAACTACTTGACCGATTTCAAAACTTCTTTCGCCAGTAGAAAGCTATATTATCAGGGAGCGACATAGGCTATAGCTTTTCCCGAAATTCAATGTTGTTCCCACGGGAACGGGTCCGTAACTTCACGCGGACGAAGTCGCGGGCAAAAAAGCTAGTAAAATATAATATCGTTCAGTTAGTATCCCATAACACAAGTTTCGAACTTACTTTGGGGCGTGCTCAATCAGTGTATTGTCCCTATATATTTATTTATATTTATTTACTGCCAGCCAAGATTAATATCTGTAACCTTGATTAAAAAAAGGAATTTGATCCTCCACTAGATAAATATCTTTTGGACATAAGTCAAAGTAGGTACTTTATCAACAGTTCCATTTCATACAAAGTTGAGCCGGAATCAAGCGACGTATAACCAAAGGCGATGAAATACTTAAACCTTACTGCAAACAAGCAAAGGTTACTAAGATACCCGGGAGGATTAAGTCCGCCTTGCAAACATTATCTGTTTACTATGTGGAACTCTAACAATGTAATAAGGTATTCTTCAAAAGAAGTTATTGTAATCCGTGTTTAGTTATGTAGATTTATATTGAACATCTGAGAAAGATTGTATGATCTCTTCAGAAGTTGTCTTGAAAGAGGATAAGGAGAAAGATCGAGATATTGGTTCCGGTCATGCCACCGAAATGTAGTCCGACTATCTATACTAATATTATAAAGAGGAAAGATTTGATTGTTTGTTTGCATTGAATAGGCTCCGAAACTACTGGACCGATTTCAAAAATTCTTTCACCAGTAGAAAGCTACATTATCAGGGAGTGACATAGGTGATAGCTTTTCCCGAAATTCAATGTGGTTCCCACGGGAACGGGTCCAGAACTTCACGCGGACGAAGTCGCGGGCAAAAAATCTGTCTATATTAATATTATAAACAGGAAAGATTTGTATTTGTTTGTAACGAATTTACCCAAAAACTACTGGACCGATTTGAAAAATTCTTTCACCAGTAGAAAGCTACATTATCAGGGAGTGACATAGGCTATAGCTTTTCCCGAAATTCAATGTGGTTCCCACGGGAACGGGTCCCGAACTTCACGCGGACGAAGTCGCGGGCAAAAAATCTGTCTATATTAATATTATAAACAGGAAAGATTATTTTTTGTTTGTAACGAATTATCTCAAAATCTACTGGACCGATTTGAAAAATTCTTTTACTGTCGGGAAGCTACATTATCAGGGAGTGACATAGGTTATAGCTTTTCCCGAAATTCAATGTGGTTCCCACGGGAACGGGTCCCGAACTTCACGCGGACGAAGTCGCGGGCAAAAAATCTGTCTATAATAATATTATAAACAGGAAAAAATTTTATTTTTTGTTTGTAACGAATTAACTCAAAAACTTGTGAACCGATTTGAAAAATTCTTTCACTGTCGGGAAGCTACATTATTCGCTGGTGACTTATGCATATATAATTATTTTTTTTAATTAGGATCCTTAGAGAAACTCGTGCGAAGCTGGGAAGTTATGTATAAATCTATAAGTAAAGTACCTACATCGTATTTAAAAAATTCGGTAAAATATTCCTAGAAAACTATCCTACTAATAGTTATGTATAAATCTATAAGTAAAGTACCTTCATCGTATTTAAAAAATTCGGTAAAATATTCCTAGAAAACTATCCTACTAATAGTTATGTATAAATCTATAAGTAAAGTACCTAACATCGTATTTAAGAAATTCGGTAAAATATTCCTAGAAAACTATCCTACTAATAGTTATGTATAAATCTATAAGTAAAGTACCTACATCGTATTTAAAAAAATCGGTAAAATATTCCTAGAAAACTATCCTACTAATAGTTATGTATAAATCTATAAGTAAAGTACCTAACATCGTATTTAAGAAATTCGGTAAAATATTCCTAGAAAACTATCCTACTAATAGTTATGTATAAATCTATAAGTAAAGTACCTACATCGTATTTAAAAAAATCGGTAAAATATTCCTAGAAAACTATCCTACTAATAGTTATGTATAAATCTATAAGTAAAGTACCTAACATCGTATTTAAGAAATTCGGTAAAATATTCCTAGAAAACTATCCTACTAATAGTTATGTATAAATCTATAAGTAAAGTACCTACATCGTATTTTCGGTAAAATATTTCTCGAAAACTATCCTACTAATATTATAAAGGCGAAAGTTCGTGAGGATGTATGTATTGATGTTTGTTGCTCTTTCATGCAAAAACTACTGAACGGATTTTAAAGAAATTTGGTACACGGATAGACTATAACCTGGAATAACACATAGGGTACTTTTTATCCCGAAATTCCCACGGTGACGGGAATGTTAGGACTGCTGTGTATAAATAAATTCACGCGAACGAAGTTGCGCAGGTTTCACTAGTGATATTAGTGTAAAGAGGAGCTCGATGGCGTCGCTGTGTTTCGCACTCTAATATGAACACGCAAGTTAAGCGACGTCGACCCTAGCCAGCGTTTGGATGGGTTTCGTTATCTCGAGCTTCTCCGTGCTTCGGAGGGCACGTTAAGCCGTCGGTCCCGGCTGTTATCGGTAGATGACAGTCGTTAAGCCAAGTCGGTGGCCTTCGGGTGGCTTGAAAACACCGGCCTCTGCCAATCCGCATTGGAGCAGCGTGGCAGAGTACGCTCTAATCACCTTCGATTGAAGGGAGACCCGTATCCCAGCAGTGGGATGATTATGGGTTGATATGATGATGATGATTATATTAATGTAAATTAATGTAAACAAATACAGTAGGCTAACAATGGGTTTGGAGTCCTGAGTCCTCTGAACTAGCAAACGAATGCTGTATCTCTGAGGCCTCAGTGATTCCCTGTTTTTGGAATTTATATAAGAGTACGGATTAACTGAAAAAAGACAACGAATAAAAATTAATAGAATATCGGTTGATTCTTAAGATCATATCCAGTATTTTATTTGACGACCTTCGTGGCATAATGGTTATCACGGCAGACCGCCACCTAGGAGGTCCCGGGTTCGATCCCCGGTCGGGTCATGATGAAAAACGAACTTTTTCTGATTGGCCTCGGGTCTTGGATGTTTATCTATATATGTATTTGTTATAAAATATAATATCGTTGAGTTAGTATCTCATAACACAAGTTTCGAACTTACTTTGGGGCTAGCTCAATCTGTATGAATTGTTCCTATACATTTATTTATTATTTATTTATCTTATTATAATATTAATATTTACCTTGTCTTGAAAAGACAACAAACAGTATAATGAGCTTTAATATCTACTTGGTCTCTGAGAATATTATTCCGATATTTTCTTATATAATTAAATGGCTGACTACTTGTCCTACGACTTGGTCCGAATGGAATAATTTCGTACTGTTTTTAGAGAATTTTGAATTCGTTTTTATCTACATAATATACAATATTGTTTATAGCGACTAAAAGCTAGTAAAAATAGTAGTTCCTGACCATATTGGATATTGGTTAGTGTATATGTCTAATTAAAATAATAATTTTGTTATTCAATGAATTAAATTTGCAATTCAACTTGTTATCTACGTTTTTTTACAAGTTATAAAAAAAAACTTTCATTTATTATTTCATGCGTAAGAATCAGATACCATACAATTCCCTTAGAAATATTGAGCAAACACCCAAGATAACATTTTTGTTTGAGGCGGATTCAGAAGATTCTCATAAGATGCAATCTTTCCCAAATAGTTACGTTTTTTGTATTGTGAGAGGTTTTATTTACATATCATCGTAAGGGTTCCGAGATATCTTTAGGTCGAAAAAGATATATCCTTTTGACACTCGCTATTTTTTTCACTAAGATAGTGATCTTATAGTTGTCACATCACAAAACGACCATAATGTTTTATGATAGAGTGGCTCAGTTGAGAATAGGCAGCACAAACATTTATGTGGTGAACTTTATGTTTTAGTTCACATAGGTATACCTTTAAAGTATTTATTAAATACATATCCGTTTTCTGGTATAACTTGTAGATTCAAATCTTGCTTCGCTTGGAACCAGCTGACGCTGCGCAAGTTGTGAACACTTCATTTTCCAATTCATCATTGTTTATAAATTTAATTTCAGTCATCATAAATACATTTTACAAAAAAAAAACAGTGCGTATTACAAAGGACACCTGCAGCTCAATCATGTGGTTTATGAAGGTTAAAAGAAAAATGTTTACTATATCCACCACTATTCTATAATGAAACAAAAACTAAGTCGATGAAATTCGCGTCAAATCCAACTGTGTTGTTTAGGAGAAGTCACCTAATAAACAAAAAACGCACTGACGAATAATCGTTTTATTTCATATCATGTATGTATATGTATAGCTTGTAAGTAGTGGTAATATTCTTTTTGCGACCCGTTTGGTGAGTGAGAAAGCCGGAAACACAACAGGAAGACATAAAGATTCTAACTCCCCCTTTCTCCTCCCTTACAGATTGGCAACGGTCAGGGGCTCCCGTAATATAGTCCATGGGCCAATATTTAAACATCAGACCTACTCAACAGTAGCCCACAAGAATATATATGAAATTCAAAGTCCTGACTGACTGACTTAACTATATATCAACGCACAGCCCAAACCACACAAACCGATGGGTTTAGAGATTCCAAATGTGGAATGTAGGCTCCTTACAACGTCAAGGGGTGTACTAAGAAAGGATTTTTCAAAATTTCCACGGAAAATCAAGATCTACGCAAACGAAGTTGCGAGGGTTTTACTAGGTTCAATATATTTTATGATCGTAACAGTATACAAAGGCATACTATGTAACTTAATAATAATATAGATTTTGTATTAAGCTTGATTGTTTCATGAACAAACACAATAATTTTATTATTTTACTTCACATGAAACAGCTTCCTTTGATGCGAGTGTAGTAAAAAGGATCAATTTGAGGCTTAGAAGATATACTTGAATTATCAAGCTTAATTAACAAGATGTCGATCACGTAACACAGCTACACTTTACGCGTAATAATTTGGGATATAAACGGGAATTGGGCTAAAGTAAGAGTAAGTTTCAACTAAGCGGGTAATTCTCAATTAATTCCATCCAATACAACACCGTTTTACGACTGTAAGATCTTACATCTGGAGCAGAACTTGTATCAGTGACTTGCCAGATATATATTATGATCACTGTTTGTCTTGGTAGTTGGTATTGAATTTTTCTACGAATTAAAAAACAAAATACTGTATTTTGCTTTAGATATTTTACTATGCACAAGGTTTGTTCAGATTGGGACTAGATGGCGTTGTGTAATTTATCCATAAAATGTTTATTTCTTTCCTCACAATAACGGTGAGGTACATTAATTTATATATTACTCTAAATTGAGATACCTGCACAGTATTTAAGGGCAATGTTGTCAACTTGATTGTCGTTCAAAATTCTTTACTAAACATGAGTGGGGTAAAAGTTTATCTACAAACCAGTATTTATTTAGGGTAAACACAAATAACTCGGGTCGCTTACATACAATGTAAATGATCCAAATACAAAAATACGAAGGGTCCCAATGTAATGCTTCAGTAGTTTCAGACGGGATGGAGTTTAGTATCGCTTGATACGACAACAAATGTAACTAGGTTTTACAAGAGGCTTTGTGAATAATCGTATACGTTGATTTTTTAAATTCGAGCCCAAAAAAGGGTAATACAATAGAACAATCAAACAGACTAGAAGTGGCAAAATGCTGATTTGTACTGTGCTTTTAATATTCTGATTATACTTTCATCAGTGTTATTTAATTGTTTTGAGTAGAATGTTTATTATCTATGTTAATAAGATAAAATGGATGCAGACAACTAACCTGACGGTACTGCTTAGACCTATCAATCTCATCACGTTTTTGAATTATTGACGATGATAAGTTATCCAATGATGATAAGGTGCATAATTTTAATTTACAAAGCTGAGTGTCACACGACCTGGACTAATTATGCAGTACATCATTTGAGTTACATGTCTGAAAAACTTGCAAATTCTTCCCATATGGAATTTAATTAATCGTACTTTATATGTTGTACATATGGCATTAAATAATCGAAGATCGCGAATGCGTGTTCCCGAAATAAGCGATTAATTACGAATATCCCGAATAATGGGCGCTGCCCAACCCACGCATCGGCTGACTTCGTAATCAGGGCAGGTACAAGCTGATTACTGCTTTCGAGCAATTAAAATTTCACACTCCACATATGGAAATTTTCCAATTTAGTTTTTCACTTTTTGCTGTATAATTTGTTCCGTTATGTTGAGGTAGTAATTATTAAGTATATAAACAATTTTTACAATCACCTGATTATCATCGAAAATAAGAGAGAAATGAAATCGTTTCAGATAATAGGGTTACTATATTTTCCACTAATCCAATAAGCAAAGATTAGGTTTTATTAGGATACAATAGGCAAGAAGTGAAAGTAAAAGTTGGCACATTTACAAGAATAATTAAATACAGAAAAGCTACAGAAACAATAGCTTGAACAGGAAAGAAAGAAAACTATCCGCTAGAGCGAACACCGTTAAACACAGAGTGTTGAAAATTTTTCAAGCGGAGAAATCTTTGTTAACTGGGCTACATAAATTAACTCTGTTATTTTAAAGAAATGCAGTTTATGAACACGTCTTTCTTCTTTTCCCATTTCCATTAGGTTTGGCGGAGTATCTAAGTCCAAGTTTTTGTAGAGATACACATTTTTCCATGGAGAGTTGGTCGTGGGAGCTCCACGGCAGCAGGGGTTAGGTACTTGTAGTCGCGTCCTTGTGATGTTTTATTTTTCCGCCAAGCAAATGAAAATTTGAAACACGTATGAAATTCTATTACATTATTGTTGAGACAAAAGCTCAACGTCTCCGCTCTCTTGCCCATATAGAAGGATTGGCAGGTGGAAGGATGCAGTGGAGGCTGATCTGTGCAAAACCATTTACTGGCAAAAGGTCACGCAACAGAAGACAGTCGACAGAGGTCGACTTCATTCATCGCGGAGGCCAAGATCCATTTTGAGTCATTGCGTCAGCGTAGTAGTAGTTTGTAAACCCCAAAAATTCGAATTAATATGCTGCTAGTTTCATCTACTAGGACGGTGATATCCGTCCTATTTATGAATACATCCCAAGCTCAAAATAATTGATAGTCTCCAATATTGTCGGCATAAATACCGCCAACAGAAATTTATAAAGAGCACTGAAGTTCATTGTCGTCTCGGGGGAAAAGCAACGCGTCTTGAAACTCATAACGTACTCCACTTAACACTCCTTTTAACATTTTGCATTGAAACTCTTCCTGTCCCATTGGGAATTTTAAATAATAACCTTTAGTATCTCTTTAGGAGGTATCCTAAAGGGTATATTAAAATCAATTCCTACTTGTAGTTCAGTGGGGCAATTCACGTAACAAGAACCGATTCTAGTTCGATTCAACTACACTCGCTGTCCCGTTCAATTCCTATTTTGTATGAGTGAGACAGCGAGTGTCGTTGAATCGAACTAGAATCGGTTTTTGTTACATGAATTGCCCCACAGGAACGTTAGCTCGTTTAAATGAATTCTCCACATTTATGCTATTAGGCTTTTAATACCATCATCATCATCTTAAAAATGTGTACCTTACTGCAAAGTATAATTTTATATCCCATAGCCGGTAATGGTTTTCGAATCCTTTGCATATTAAAGCATGTGTTTCCACCGAAAATCATTCCAAATCTTTTGCTTCTTTTAATGTCACACTAGCTTTTCTCCGCGGCTTCGCTCGCGTTAATTTTATGACATAGATCTCGTTTGACAACAAATAAATCCATAAAGCGCGACTTGTGGCGCCATCTGTTAGCCGATACAGCGCCCTCTATAGTAGAAAAAATATTTTCCCATTGGAACGACATACTTTCACGGGATAAAATGTAGCCTATGTTAGGCTCTGTACTCCTAACAATATGTATGCAAATTTTCATAATGATCGGCTGCTTAGTCAAGCCGTGAAGGAATAACAAACGAACTCACTTTCTCATTTATAATATTACTAAGGATGAGATGTGATGGAATGTAGTTACCGCTACCTATGACAATGTGCTGGCCCGTCACAAGGAAGATAGGAATAGGATGATTGAATTCCTGATCTGTCACTCAACGAACGAAATGCATTTCACGCCAATATTCTGTGAGACTTTCCCAGTACTAGCCTATTTCGTAAATTCTCTACTAATATATATTTTTTTAAATATAATTTTAAACAGGAATAATTCGTAATGTATAAGCTGCCATAAACGGACTGCTCGAGCAGTCAGCCATTGCCATACCATTGCTCAACGTAAACGGTTTTACTCGGCCAGAAGTAAAATAACTATTAACGGTATATAACAATATGTACAGATTAGATCTATATCAAACTTAAATATACCCGCAGATCAAATAAAACTGGAATCATTCGCCACTTCCCGCGAAATCTAATAAATGCGAACGTCAATTTCCTCATTTATATCAATATGTCTTTTTCTAATTTCCTGTTTAATTTCATTACATGTTCAAGTTATTTGATTTTAATCAAGAAAGTTTGCGCATTCCGACAACCAATGCAAACATACCGACGAACTAATTTTATTAATTGCTAAAATTTAACCACGGCCGTAGATAAATTTAAACTCCTAATAAATATTTTCGACTACGGTAGCAAATTTTTTACTTTTTCTTATATTATAAGAAAGATAGGGTATGAATAAATTTTGTGGTTGTCTCCATGTGGCTTATTATCGAATCGATATTAAATTTAAAAAAATTTAGTTTTCTTTATTTCACATGGTTCCTAATGTTATTATTTTTAATCTACCGGAATTTCGGTTTTATCGAAAATCTATAGAATTAAATGATAATAGGTATAACAGGTTATTTTTTTCTTATATAACAAATTATTTATTTCCTTTCTCATAGTATATTTTATTCAAAATTTCAAATTTCATATGAACAATTCGTTCACGTTCAGTTTTATATTACAAATGTAGGTAATATAATTGTAATGTTAAATCGTAATACTGCCTTAGGTGTATAAAGTTTCTTATTTGAACTGGTACTTTGTTATGAGGTAATGTATAAAATATTATGTTTTAAACAAATTGGTTGTTAAATTTCAAATTCGTCGTAAAATATGTATTGTCTTAACGTAACCTGCGGCTTTACCTTCAATGAATATTTTTTGTTTCATAACGTAGAAAAGTATATGCATATAAAGAGCATGAATGTGAAAGAGATAGCTGAAAAAGAAGACACTATTGCGCGGACCTCAGTCCTCAAGTGATGAGAACAAGGCAAGTGAATAATGACAATGATTAAACAGGATAAAGTGACGGACGAGAGCTAGTTTGAAATAAGTAAATTTCGAGATCAAACCATGTTGGGTATGATATAAACCCAATAAATCAATAAGGGATGATCTGATCTACGTATCAAATCCACTTACTTTCGAACTCTTTTAAAGAAACTTTAACCGAACCTTTTGCGAGCAACGTCTGAATATACGATATCTTTAGGTTATCACTCAGAAACAAACCTAAATAGATAACGCAAATCCATGCGTCTATATGAAAATTTACACTTCTACCAATTCACACTGATTGTCGTCCGGTCCGGGGTGGCGGGGCGTCGCGTCGGCGTTGTATGGCCGATTTGACAAATGACATTTTGGGATAGATTAGACTAATAAGCAGATATTATACAAGTGTTTACCAGCGAAATCTCATAGTTCTTGCCCCCGAACTGCTATCCAGGATAAAAATTGCCCTAAATATTGGTTTAAAAACAGTTGATTCGTGTTTATTGACACCAGAAAAGCATAGGAAATAATGTTTTTTTTTTTAATTATTACAAATTATTAACGAAGTAATAGTTATGGTCACACTTTACACACTGGTCCTTAAACTGTTCTTGTTCTATGCTGTAAGGGCAAAAGTGCACTTCTTTGTGCATACTAGCGTCATGTAAATAAATAAAATAAATAAATATATAGGGACAATTTATACAGATTGAGCTAGCCCCAAAGTAAGTTCGAAACTTGTGTTATGGGATACTAACTCAACGATATTATATTTTATAACAAATACATATATAGATAAACATCCAAGACCCGAGGCCAATCAGAAAAAGTTCGTTTTTCATCATGACCCGACCGGGGATCGAACCCGGAACCTCCTGGGTGGCGGTCTGGCGTGGTAACCATTACGCCACGGAGTAATAGTTTTATATCTATGTTTTATACGTATTTTAGTGCGATCTTTTACCCAATTACGAAAGCCAATTGACCCGTTGAGAAGTGTTGGCCATCCCATCCGTCTTGTGAAGGACTCTCCCTGAGAAAACAAGTCGTATTTCCGTAGAAATTAATTCCAATCTTATTACTACGAAAGAATAACAAAAGTTTTTATAAAACGCTTCAACTTCATACGGCTTTGCGGACTGACAGACTGACATGGTTGGTTACTGACTATTTTAGCGTTTGTTGTTTTTGCAAAAATATTTGATGCTTGATGCAAATACCAAATTATGAGTATCAAGACATGTCAAACATCAAATAATTTTGTATTAAAATAACTACACACTAATTTTGTTGTTAATTTGAATAATAATTCAATCAGGAATTCGGAACTGTGCTACTAATAGATACAAATCCTATAAATCCATCTTCACTAAATAAATGTTAGACTAACATTGCAGGCATCTCAGTAGCACCACGAAGAAAACGATGGAAATGATGTCCATTTTCATCTGTGTTCTTGTAAACTGATCCATCAGCAGGTTTTAATACAAAAAGATGGGTCCACGGACACCCGCCGGCGGGGTTGCGGAAGTATCACCAGTGCCCGCGACCCCGCCACGTGAAGGCGGAGAAGGTGGCAGACAGTCAGGTTTTTAGTCGGTATCCCTCATTGGCAGAGAGGCGAGCCCGACAGACCCCCGTCGCTTCCCCCAAGTGGCGGGACATGCAGTAATGCATTTTCCTGACTTAAAAAAAAAAAAAAAAAAAAAAAAAAAAAAAAAAGTTTTAATGTTTACCACAATTATTTTTAGCCACAAAAAAACAAACATCCGTCTAATTATTGTACAATTTCAACAACAGCTAATTATAACTCAAAAAAGAAGCAAAAGTAAACAAAGAGTTAACAACACTCGTTCGTTTAATTACTTTTACATTGATCCCATTATCTCCTTAATGTGAGCGCAAAATGAGTTTGAAACCCTTTCCTGGGGTTTTACAGAATCGTCAGAAGTTGTACATTTTGTTTAACAAGACGGATATTTCAATTTTTTTTTATGTTGCTATTTTTAAATTTTTGCTCCTAATGAAAATTGCTTTTTTACAGTAATGAACGGATTTTATCCAACAAAATACTGACTTCTACGAGGACGTCTATGTTTGACTTACATTCTCATTCAATCGTATCATCGTCCAATATAATGACGAGACGCTTTTAATATGTGGGGATGTCGGAATAAGCTGGACATTTAACGATAGTACTCGGTAACCGATATTGCAATCGTCAATAGGCTACGGTGTTGCTTGCCAACGGCGGGCCGTATGCTTGTTTGCCACCTTTGTAATATATAAAATTAAAAAAACTCACTCGTGTATCAAAAAAAATTTATTATAAATTATGATTAGACTCTCCAGCATCATTTCGATGGAATCCACGACCCTCATTTGAGGAGAACGTTTCAACAAAAACTGAGGAGGTACTCAAGTCGTATTTATGTATGACCACGCCAAAATATTTATATCTGTGACCACGCATTACTTTTTAGCTGTGTTCTTTTTTATCAGATGCTTGAAAGAAACAAAATCATGCCCCACTTGTGCAAGGGGAGATCTTTTTGAGATCACTTTGGCACTTACTGCAATTATTCGTATTTTGGTAAAATTTTATTTAATTTTAATCAAAATTAACTTCATCAACAACTTACTGCTTGACTTAGGTAGGGCACACCGGATAATCCGCTCAAGAAGGACTTCCACGCGACACAAAGCGTGAGTGATAGCCCTGGTATTGCAATCGTCTATTCTATAGGCTACGGTGATGCTTACCATCAGGCGGGCTGTATGCTTGTTTGCCAACTTTGTGGTATAAAAAAAACTTGTTTTTGCACAGTTGTTTCTTTTAACTTGACCAATGTAGTAAACAATCTCAGCGTATTCAAATATCCATGTGTAAAATCGATAAATCGCCAGAATAATAAGAGTGTTGTGTTAAATGCCATTTCTTTATAATTAATTGGGTGTGAATGATAATTTTAATTGCCTATTTTCGTTAAAAAGACATGCTAAGATTGTTTACTACATTGGTCAAGTTAAACAGGGTTTACTTGTCGACGTGTAAATCGAGCTTTAGGCATAGCGAAGTCCATGGCACAAAATATGTAATCCTATCCACGTACCCACACAGCTATAGCTCAATTACCTACCAAATAAATGAAGAAAATCTGATAACAGTGAATTGTTATTCCCCACAGTACCAATGAAATGTTTAATGTATAAATTACGGTTGCAAAGCCAGTATGTGTTCTATCAAATTCATTTAGTTATAAAACACAGTTTGATCAATCAATTACAATTGACTACAATATTGGTGAACGAATTGAAAACATATATAGTGATTAATCGGTTATTACTGTTTGATTACGAACATTTGATAGATCATTGTTAACAAGTTGTTGTTTTTATTGTACATTTTGTTAGTTTTTTTTTTAATATCGTGCTTTACTCCGCTTATATTTTATTATACTACTCAACGGATATTAATGCAGTTGTCAGCAATAGATGGAGTGATATTAGGTATACATTTTAGGGTTTAGGGTCGGTAACGCGCGAGTGATACCCCCGGTGTTGCAAGCGTATGATGAGCTGATGGTGAGCGGTCACCGTACCCATAGGCTACGGTGACCGCTCACCATCAGGCGGACCGTAGGCTTGTTTGCTACCTTTGTTGTATTAAAAAAAAACTATCAGTCCGGCGGCAAGACAAACAGGTTTTCGCGGGTAAAATTAAAATTTAAAAAGCGTCCAAAGACTACGGTGACCGCTCACCATCAGGCGGACCGTAGGCTTTTTGCCACCTTTGTTGTATATTAAAAAAAACTATCAGTCGGGCGGCAAGACAGGGTTTTCGCGGGTAAAATTAAAATATAAAAATTATAAAGCAAATTAAATATTTGATTATTTCATAATAATATCACGTGTGATAAATTTATAAAATGTGTGTTAGTGTGTTAGGGCGTGTTTTGACGACGCGAAAATTTTCGCATGTTAAGTAGTTCTTCATGTGGGAATAAAAAAATTACTTTTGATTAAACGAATACATTTTTACGAATACATTTATTGAGGAGCTCGATGGCGTCGCTGTGTGTCACACTCTAATATGAACACGCAAGTTAAGCGACGTCGACCCTTTTTTTTTTTTTATATTATCGTCAGAAAAATGCTTTGCAGCAGCCCCACCGCCCGGGGAATATGCGGTGGGGACTGTGGGACTTACCACTAAAAAACTGACGGGATGCCACTCGCCCCCTAAGTGACGGGGCCACGGGTACTGTGATACATCCGCGACCCCGCCAGGGCCGTCCGGCCAAAGTTAAACTGGCCGGACCCGCTCTCCCCGGAACGCCCCGTCAGCAGCACACCGCATCCAGGTGCACTGCCGACACCGAGGACCATTGCCCCCTCAAGACGACGGGCCTTCCCCGGCTCGCCGTCTCGGCTGGGCAAGGGTCCCCTCCATCTCTGCGGTCGCAACAACGTGCGACCGCTGGCCGGGCTCAGCGAGCCGCCGGCCCCTCTTCTTCAATTTTTTAACGAGGTTTTCTTCCTCCACCGCGCCTCCTGCGCCACTCCAAGTGCCACAGCGTCCACTACGTACTTAGTGGACTCTGTGACACTTTGCGCCACCGCGCACTCCCTCTTCCAGGGTGGTCTCATTCGCCCATGTGACCCAACCCTTAACGCCCCCCGCAGTGTCTGGGTTGGCGAGACCCAGTGTCTGCAGGGCCTCCGCGTTCCACCATACGGAGGTCGCCCCCGGTATCAACGGGTGGAGTAGGCCCGGACACCAGTCGGGGCGAAGACGCTTTTGGGGAGGATCAGCGAGCGAACGAGTCCACCACCGCTCATCATACAGCCGGCCGAGCCAAGCGCGGCCGGCTCCACCTCTTGTTTTTTAACGAGGTTGTCTCCTCAGTCGCTCCACCCCCAGCACCAGTACGGATGCAAGGGGGAGCGGATTTGTCCGCATCCCACGTACTCCATCCAAGGTAGGAGCACGGGGAGCAGACCCACCGCGTCGGGAATTTGGCCGTCGGCAAGTAATTCCAGAGTTGGGTCCAGAAACTAAGGAATTACTCGCCGACGTTACCAGGGTGGACCGCGTGGAGGTATCCCAACTCCCCACCCCAAGTGACGTCGACCCTAGCCAGCGTTTGGATGGGTTTCGTTATCTCGAGCTTCTCCGTGCTTCGGAGGGCACGTTAAGCCGTCGATTCCGGCTGTTGTCGATGGATGACAGTCGTTAAGCCAAGTCGGTGGCCTTAGGGCGGTTTGAAAACACCGGCCTCTGCCAATCCGCATTGGAGCAGCGTGGCAGAGTACGCTCGAATCACCTTCGATTGAAGGGAGACCCGTATCCCAGCAGTGGGATGATATGATTGAAACGAATACAGTTTTTATATAAATTAATAAAAAAGTGGGACTGAATTCACAACTGGTGTTTATGCAAAGGACATGCAAGGGCTAGGTTACAAACAGATGTCGTTTGTGGTGGCGCGCTTCCGGAGGCACGTTGCGAATTTCGCCCCTCATTCCTGACAGGAAATGACTGTGGTGCGTCCCTGAACAATGTCAAGGAACAAGCCAAGTTTTCAATTCAACAGATTTTTTTACCCTAATATATATATTTTTTTACGAAGCATAAGCTGATGAAGTATTTGCTAAGTTTTACTTTTAGCATGAAATATTTTCGCCTGAGTGTAATTGTTGTGACTGTTTAACTATACTCAAATAGAAATATGTGAACTAGGATTTGACGTTGATTATTATCATTGGAATTGTATTTAAATTGAAATTGCGATTACATTGGAGTAAACCTGCTGATCACCGAGTAATTAAAAAAGAACAGCGATAGTTTCTATATTCAAATTTCACGAGTAGCTAGGACTTTGAGAGCGGTTGCTTAAAAACTATATATTTTTTACTTTATTCACACAGAAATAGAACTTAACGTGTAGTTAACTCAACCGAAAACCCTATCTTACTCACAATATACCCTAAAAATGTTTCATAAAATCTAAACCTAATGTTTCATAATAATTCTTATCTCTGCGCCCAGACCTTCGTTAAATATTATCCGAATATTGCCCTCATTATTTTACCTATTTTAGTATACATTAACAATATTATGTCAAAATAATATAACGTAAGATTATATCTTTAATTATGTCATGTTACATGTAGTTTAACGTATTAAAATATAAATTTAGAATAACGTTAATAAAATATATAGTTTTGGCTCATGTAAAGCTTAATGATCCTGTTGTAGGTGTCAAAGCGTAGCGATCACCCAAGTTAAGCAACTGGACGGGTTTAAAAAAATCTCGAGGTCAGCTCTATCAGATCATGCTTCTGTCGATCGCGACTATTGTCAGATGTTAACCGAAGTTAGTGACCGTTTGAAAATACTGACACCAGCTACCCTCAGTTTTGACACTAATTGCGGAAAGCACACGTAAAGGAAATAAAGAATGACTAATTTAATCAACTAGAGGTTGCTGTAATCGGGGCAAGCCAACCACACATTCCCACCGATGTGCATCCTGTGTAGCCAGGATCAATAACGGCGACCTCAGATTGACAATAAGCGATGAAGCTTATTGACGTCCCGGGGGAGAAACTACAGCTGTCTTGGCACTCACAACGAATTTAATTAGAAAGAAGATAGTCAAAGTAGGAAGTATTGAAAAGATTTCCCTCCTTAACCACAACTACGTGAGAGACAACAATTTGAAGCAAAAGGCATTATACCATAGAGAGATGGCAAATCAAGTGAGCTCGATTGCCGAGCACTACTGTCTATTGTTTACTATTTTGATTCCAATAATATGCAAAACCTTCTAAATGCCTGATAATTCTCTCTGCTCGAGAGGTTGCAGTAAAAGATTTTCCTGCGTTCTTATTCAATCTCGATTCAAACTCTGTCTCACTCATACAAAATAGAAGTTGCGGGACAGCGCGTAAGTTTGAATCGAGATTGAATCTGTTTTTGGCTATACAAATATTATAATATGCACTCTTCCAGAAATAAATAATTTACCTAGACATAATATTAATTAAATAAATCCTATACACAGCTCATCCTGCGGTTTAGTCCAGGTCAAAGGTCTATCAACAACGCTACAAACATTCGGGTCGATGGTGTTTGCAAACGACTTAACCTAATTTTTATGCACATATAGTTTCCTGGGTAAAATCGTAATAAAAAGTGAACCCAAACATTGTCCTGTCCTACCTACTGTTGAACCTCATTGCAACCTCACTACTAGGTCCAATTGTGTATTTAAACCAACCAGCATTCGCTCTAGGGAAATAAAGAACATTAAATTAACCCAACTGCAAATAAGGTTACAGTGACCTACACGTAATTGAAACATTTTATAACGCATAGTTTTATAATTACTTTAGAATACCATAATGACTTTCTCTTTTCTTTTGTACGTAATTTTCTATTATAAAACTGTTTTTTTTTTTTACTTCAAATTCAATATCATATTTAGCGGCAATATTTATTAAGACCTAATAACTCTTGAAATAACATCACTCTCCACGAAACTCCACGAAACTGTGTACTTTTAAATTTAGTTAGGAGCTTAATATCCGATTTCTTAGTATTTAGTTAGCGCTAGGTGTCATAGTGTCTGTCCTGTCAATAATTTGAAACGGAAAAAATCAGATACCGATCGTTTGGAATTGTTTTCAAGAGTAACCATAAGACCTTACTGCTATGGTATGGTATCTGCCTACTCCTAGAGGATCACAAGTGTGAACTTATGTATGGTTCAATGGTTTAAAATATTCAAATCCTATTTATCACAAAGTTCAATGCAATATCGACCATATCATCGACGCCTCGACAAATATTTTGTTAGAGCGATAGAATGACGCAAAATGTTTCAAAATACCAACGTATAAAACCAATGGTAGGTCGCTCTTAAAATATCAGAGCAGTAATAAAAGCCTCGCAAATTAAAATGAAAAATACACTCATTCTTCTTCAATATTTACAAACTAAAAATTTTCAAAGAGATATTACATTCAGAGTGTAGCAAAAGACATTAACTTTTTAGAGTTTTTAATGTTTTTACAAGATTTATAGGACTTAAGATGACACAATGTCCTGATAAATTATAGGTAGCCTATGCTAAGATCCTGAGGGGTAGAGCATTCATGAAATTATGGGTTTGCTCGTCTGGAGAAGTTGGTGGCCCGCATGCTTGTTTGCCAACACCTTCCATGAAAAATATTTTGTCTTTTGTTCGTTATAACGAACGAGAGAAAGTTATATTTTTATGAAAATTACTTTTATAATTCCAATCAAAGCAAACATTATAGGTAAGGCCAAGGAAAATACATCAAATCACTATTTTACTTAACATTATTTTAAGAATAACAGAATGGTTGTTAAATTGACTAAGGCGTAACATATATATTTATTATTATTTCTAAAGCCAGATTTTTGCACCGTCCGTCTGTTTAAAAGGACGCTAGCTTCAAGTGTGTTTCAAACGTTTCAGTCAAATCAGACGCTGTCAGGTGATCTGAAAACACTCACACTTTTTGCAGTAGGTTTCTGTCAAGCATTTTATTTTTAGAATTTTTTACATAATATTTATTGTGATTGATGAAATTATCAGTGCATGTGGTATTCACCTGTAATTATTTGTACATTTAAGTTTTTATAATGTCGTATTTTTATAACATGTATGGAATGATACAAATGTTGGTTGATCTACTACAACTACAATTAGTAGACTACAACCGTAGTTGCCTTAATTTTTCAGAAGGACACGAATGAAGAATATATATCCGAATATCAGTTTTCGGAGCTGTAATATTGTTTTATTAAACCCTAAATGGCTCATTTTATTTACTTCATTTTATTTTTATTGAACACTGTTTACATAAAAAGGTTGCTTTACATTTAAAAAATTTCGTTATTATGGTAGAATGGAATGTTTACCGTATGTAAATTTTGCTTTAAATTTGAATATTAATTAACTCTTCACTTTTTATGTACTATATCGGTGGCAAACAAGCGTAAATTTTTAATCTCTCTTTTTGTGTGCTAACCGCAATTGGTGTTAGCTGTGGGTTATCTGGTGCCACCTGATAGTCACTGACTTGATACTATCGTCTATCGAGAACTGTCAGGACCAACAATTTATCGTGTCCCCGAGAAACGGGGGAATTTTAGATTTTGAGACCAAGTACTGACTTGGATCTTTGTTTATCTTGCATGTTCATTCATTTTTTATATGCGCAATGAAATAATTGTACAGTTGTGACCGTCACGTCATGTGACATGTAAATTTATAAGTATTTTGTTTAAAAAAAGCCCTTTTCTCTAGGTCAAGGGCATCAAAAGATTTTTACAGGGTCGACAAGGCGCGCCCCTGGTGTTGCAAGGGCCCATAAGACTGCGACCTCTTACCATCAGGCGGGTCATAAGCTTGTTTGTCACTTAGTGGCATAAAAAATTACATTATTTCCCAGAAGATGGTTTTTATACACGACACTATCGGTTGGTGTAAAAATATTACTACAATAAAAACAAACTTTACAAATTCTAATTTAGTTTTAGTCTTTGATGAAATACCTCGTTCATCAATATAGATAGTATTAAACTTTGAAATGTGCAATAACTTTCAGTGGCTAAAATAATGGTATTTACGTATTTAGTATATTGACCGTACAATTGCAAAATAGCCGAGATTTATTGATGTTGTCCCGTACTTCCGCACAGAAACTATTGCGGTTTGAAATTGAATGTTCCATTGATTTACGTTTTTATATCAGCGGCTTTATACTCGTAACGACAATCGTTCAAACGACGTCGTGTCAATTTTAATCGTTGTCTCACTCATACAAAATAAAGCGTCTTTTACACAAGGAGAGTTTCTCGCACGCGAGCGGCGATTTCTTCCAGGCAATAATATGGTCGCTTAGTGTAAACAAATGCTCCGAGTTTTGCCTCTCGAATACAATTCTCGCTACTTAAGCGTCTTTTACACAAGGAGAGTTTCTCGCACGCGAGCGGCGATTTCTTACAGGCAATAATATGGTCGCCTAGTGTAAACAAATGCTCCGAGTTTTGCCTCTCGAATACAATTCTCGCTACTTAAGCTCTCCTGGGCCGCGAGCCTGTGTAAACAAATCATACGAGTTTCTCTCACGAGTTTCGCCATTCAAAAACACGACTGTTGTTCAGAAGTGTCAGTGGTGGTGCTATAATGTCTTCGGAGGTGGCCCAAGGTGTACTTGTAAATTAGGTCACGAATGGCGAGTCTCGTGTCAAAATCAGTACGGAGTGATTTGCGCGAGTCTCGCATCGACACTTGCGATTCTCGCCCGAGCATTGTTTACACAAGTCGAGACACGTATGCGTTTTTAGATCTACGATTACTCGCTTGTAGTGTAAACATATTAAGAGAAGCGAATCTCACCTGTGATACTCGCATTCGAGAATAGCTTGAATATTACGAGTTTTTGTCAAAATGTAAACAACCGCAGGCGAGAATCGAAAGGCGAGTTTTGCCATGGGATAATCGCATACGATTATTCGCCGCTCGCGTGCGAGAAACTCTCCTTGTGTAACGGACGCTTAAGAATTGAGCGGGATTCCGATTGAGATTGATTTTTTCATGTAATGGCTACGGACACTTATGTCCGTTATTAGCAACTCCTATTTAAAAGTCTCCTAACAGATTTTTCAATTTCCAAAATCTTGTGTTTGTACCAAACACAAGATTTTGGAAATAGAAAAATCCTTAGCCTTAGAAGAACTTGTCTATCTATCTATATAAAATTCAAAATCCTGACTGACTGACTGACTGATTAACCTAACTATTTTATATCAACGCACAGCCCAAACCGCTGGGTCTTGGAGTTTGGAATGTAGGTTCCTCACGACGTCTAGGGGTGTACTAAGACAAGATTTTTCAAAATTCCCACGGGATTTCATCCCCAAAGCGAGATATACACAAACGAAGTTGCGAGGGTTTTTACTGATCCGCTTGGTCTAGACTAGAGATTCCAAAGGCATGTACTTAGGTTTTATGTCATATAAAACTATCGAATAAAATACGTTTTTTTTTAAACAAAGATTTGGACAATTAGAAAGCTGTAAGGAGACTTTAAAATTTTAGGAATTGATGATGAAAACGGGAATTAATGATGTACTTTGGCATAGTACTGTTAATCCTATCCCTAATAATTATATCCCAAAATCGGTCAAATCACGGCAGACGTACGATACGTCAAGTCAAGTAGCACAATGTTTTGTGACTCACATAATAACAAATATGTGCTAAACCTAATTACATAAAATTAATCCTCTATCCATGCCATATTGCCCGAAAACCTAGCTCGTGGTGCAAAGTGGTATTGGAGTGACGACCTTGGGAGGATAAACGTCCCAGGGGAAGACCGCAAATGAGGTGGAAAGATGACGTGAAGAAGGTTGCTGGTTCCAACTGGATGCAGGTGGCACAAGACCGCGATAGATGGCGACAAATGATGGAGGCCTACACCAGCTTGATGTATCTTTATCTCTCTTTTTGCCGTATCCATTATGTCTGATGGTCGTGGTTAGTGACAGTCATCATGGAGCGAGCTGTCTCTCTCTCTCTCCATGGATTCCGATCTGTGGCAGTCTGTGCAGAGAGTATTAAAATATTTTTTATGCAATCATTTCTTAAAAGCAGTTAAATATATAACCGATCGAGTATTTTTTTTCTATGTTTCTGTTAATATATTACCTGCTCAACCATACGAAAACCTATAACCTTTAACCCTTATAATCACAATATAAAAATTGCTTTTAAAATTCACGAATATATTATTCTGTGTAGCAGAGCATAATCTGTTTTTATGCCAAACGTTGAAATCCATTTAGAGGTTTTTTAAGGACAAACAATAAGTAGATTTGTAAAATGATCCCTATTTTATTTTCGCATTTAGTGATGTGGGGATTATTTTGGGATCTATATATATTACATAAGATAAACAGTTATAATCTTGTTTTAAAAATTCCTCTCAAGAAAATGTTTTTTGAATTTCAATAATTTATAAATAGATTGTTTACCTAAGCCCACAACCTTAGAGATAGGATAGGATAGGGGACTTACAAAAATATGATAATGATTAAAAAAAGAGAGTTATGTTAGTAACTCTTTTTTTAATCGTATTTAGTTAAGATGTGGTGTGTCCTTATGTCGCGACACGACACACCACACAATCAATTTGTGATTGTAAATTTTGACATACGTAGTAAGTACGACGTGTGTACATAATATAAATTTACCTATTATATATTTAGGTTTGATTTTTAAATTTTTCGAAAAGTTCTCGTTGACCCGGTCAGCTGACAAAAAATTACATACACTGTCAATTGTCTGACACTAGCTAACTTGAACTTTGCAGCACAATGTGAAACCTGTCCTTAATGTGGCTTTTTCCTAGCTATAATTTTCTACATCGGTGAGCAACTAATTATAAAATTGTCCTTTGTAACAAATACTTGAATTTTGTAGATCAACCTTGACCTATCGGTCAATAGGATAATAATAGTATCTACTTTAATTATCTATTATTATATTGTTAGGCGTGTTTATTGCCTAATTTGTACCATGTTCATAACTTGAGATGGTATATTTACCACAAAAACTAGCGGGTTTTTTCTGAATCACCTTCGATTGAAGGGACATCCGTATCCCTGCAGTGCGCAGTGGGATGATTATGTGATGATATAATATAATGAAGTAAATTACTATAACAATACAAAACAGACATTTATATTTTATGTATTTGAATACAATTGTTTAGAAAATAAAACCCACAGCCTAACACCAAGGTCACTTTCAATTAAATTTCGTGCAAATATTTAGAATCAAGTTAAAAATCACATTGATGAAAATATCATAATGACATAAAAGATTTAGACTTCACCGATACATACCATTTTCATGCTCCAGCCCATGAAAGTAGCTTGTATTTTAAATATTGAATTTTTATAAAATAAACTAACATTATTGTATTATTTAACTTCACCTAATAGTTGTTTGGTGATAAAAATACTCGGGTACGTAATTATTTTCAACCAACCCTCTTACAACAACTTAGGAAAAGGGATCAAGAAAAGGATTAGTTCTATTAACCAAGTCATATCATAAATATAATTAGGTAAATAAAATTAAAATTTAAACCCAAAATATAATTTATTTTTTTCCCCAAAGAACAAAAATAATATTCTAAAACTTACCTTAATTTAACTGCATACCTCCAACAGCCGCACAAAATTTAACCACGCAAAGGGGTTTAAGTAATATTCACATAAAATCCAAAATACTTAAATTGTCGCGCGCTTCTCCACGAAAAACCCGAGTTTTTCGGTTTTCGGCGTCGAAAATCGCCGAGCTTCACCCGAGTACTGAATGTAGGGAGACCACGCGCTATGGTCCCAAGTTTTCACGCATGCGTACAATCCTGGCCGTCAGGTGTTCTGCTTAGTCCTTGAAAGTGCTATCCTTAGGTTATTGTTTATTTGTATAAAATATACTAATGAATAACAAAATTTTAACTTTTTCAGTCAGTCAAATTGACAAAAAAATTTTTTTTTTTTCGCCATTTCTTTTTACCGGTTGCCATTTTGCTTGTGTCCGAAATGGTGGTAGTATATAACGTAGTTTATTTTCTTTATTTAAACAAGTTGTAATGTCTTATTTCTGAAATATACGATTTCATTTCATTTCATTTCAGTCAGTTATTGATTGGCGAGGGCTTAGTTTTTTAACTTACTTCTAAAAAGAAGAAGGTTTTATGTTCAACTGTCATCTTTTTTTTCTAGTCACTGTAGCAATACATTTAATTTTATTATCCTTGACTGATAAAAAAATATATATATTTTTGCCTTCATTACAACATTAACGTAAAGGGGTGTAAATTTTGTTTGATTTAGGAGGTACAGTCAGGTGCACGTCGAACTTTACACTTGCAGTACAATATTGGCTCTTATGACATAGAACTTAAGAATGGTATAAAGTCCAATATGTAAAGGTCGACCTGCTCTTGACTGTACATCTTTGAAAATACTCGTAATTATTTACGGTTTTATTTTTTCTCAACAAAATTTATAATCAATCTTGATAGCGATAGAGTTTATACACAAAACCTGTGATGCGACGTCGCATCATTAAAACAACGACTTCGCACGACGCATGATTCGCAAGTTTTTGCTTTAATAACCCGTACCGAGACGTCTCACCGCACTAATTCGCATTGCAGAGATTCGCAACGCAGATTTAGCGCCGCTAATTCGTGTCGCAGTTTTGTTTACAAGCACAGACTTCAATGCGGCCTAACCTGTGCACCTATGCCTTTCTTTGTCAAGTTTGCCAAGTGTGAAAAGAGCCAAAAAAGAGACAACAATATAGTAAGATTGCAAATTGAATTTTATGAGATGACATGACGTTACCATACTGACTACCCAGTATGATTTAAACTTAAAATGATAATAATATAAGTTTATTAGTACTTGGCAGTCATTCAAATCAGTTTCAACAGTAGAATACAGCTGTTATTTTTAAGTATCTACTTAGAAAAAAATGGCACAGTAAAATGTAGTCATTAGCGTTGATAATATAGCGAAACTGTTAACACAACAAAATAAATATTAATATGGCATCCCTTCGCTTATGCATTTGTGGTACTTCGTTCAAATGGCGGATGACATTTGAACAGAATTGCATCTTTTTATTCATGAGGATATTCCTGCACTTACGTAGAATGTGCCGAGAATTAGATATGACAAGGTTCTTATAGAAAATAATGTAGGATTACTTTTTATTATATTTAACACCCACTGATTTTTATAAATGTTTTACTAAATAAAAAGAAACGTAAAAAACTTTTATATAATAAATCTATGGTTCAGAAAGACAAAATCACGTTCTACATTTTTTTTCTTAGTACCTACTACCAAATAATTTTTCAACAATTTTGAAAATTCTGTTGTAAAAAAAAATATGCTGAAGACCAGCGTCAAGTCTAATGCTATTATCTTTTTCTACCATGATAGCGTCAGGTTTATTAATTGTGTTATTACTTTGAAATGTATTTCTGCAACTCACAACAACTTTTGGATGTCAAATGTGAAACCACACCTTCTTTAATCATTCAGTTCCGTATTCCGTATAAAATGGATTAACTTTAAAATTCAAAGCATTAATATGGATTTCAATACTTCCCGATAATGCTTCCCCAATGTACTTTTTAAATGAATATTCAGGGATGCCGTAAACTTCCCGCGATCGTGTAGTTTGTAAGAAAACTCATCAGTTGGAGCCCTATAGGTGATTTGTTTCAACTTTGTTCAACGAACTACATGGATGTACGAAATATGTTTGAAGTGGTTCATACTAGAAGATAGATTTTTTTTTAATTGTCATTCGTTGGCAATCAAGCAAGCCCTTCAAAGAAAGTGGTAACAGCCGCTTAAAATCTTTATAAAGAGGGCGCTACCAATGCGTTGTACCCTACGAAAAAGGGAATAAGAAGACAAGTTAAGGAAAAAGAGAAGAATAACGAATCGCATTGTTACTTTATGGCAATATTCTGTGAGAGATACTTCCCCGTTCGAATTAGCCCATTTCTACCACTCCGAAAACATTATACGGAACCATGTTTTCATAAACTAAGCAAAGTGTGTGTTATGGTACTAGATACTAGATATCTAATAAATAGATTAATTTTCTATTTTGTAAAAAAAATAACATATGTATGTTATGTATGTTTTTTTTTACAAAATAGAAGGCTCAAACAAAGGAATTATCACATGTATGTTGGTACATACCAATATACATAGGTACGATAATTTTGAGCCTCAATGATCGTCCTCGAGTTTATAGTAGGTACCTACTAGGGTATAGAGAACCGGTACTATCTCAAGGAACCGGGATTTTCGGTACCGGACTATGCTGGAACCGGGATTTCCCGGGAATTTCGGTACTTTCGGGATTTTTTTTCTAGAGAGGTAGGGCACAGCGTATAATCTGTTCAAATCGGAGCAGCCCGTCTGGGGAAGGACCTCCACCTTACAGAAGATCGTAGCCAAATAGCATTGGTCTCGGCCATGTTGTGTTCCTACGGCGAGTAAGGTCTCCAGAGCTCCACTTGGGGGGGTTGGGAGGATTGGCAATGCGTGAGTGATACTCCCGGTATTGCTTACGTCTATAGGCTACGGTGACGGCTTACCATCAGGCCGACCGTATGCTTGTTTGCCACCTGTGTGGTATAAAAATTTAGAAAGCTCATTTATTGGACTAGGTACATGTAAAAGTAAAATAATATTATATTTATTGCGTAAATATTTTTTAAAAGTGAAATAATGATACAAGTAACGACCGTATTTGTTTAATACGGTCGTTACAAAGAAAATTAAAAAAATATGCAGTTTTTTGCAATTATGCGAAAAATCAGTTATCAATAAAATATCCCATGATTCATACAATGGTTCTGCATCGATTTTTCATGTCATAAATCAAATCTTTTTGGGCGACATTACCCAAGTCCTTTTTTTATTTTATTATAGTAAGAGAAATGCATTACTGCATGCCCCGTCGCTTGGGGAAGCGGCGGGAGTATGTCGGGCTCCCCCTCTAAGCCACTTAGGGTATACCGACTAAAACTCTCACTCACTGCCACCTTATCCGCCTAGATGGGAATTAAGATACTTCTGTGACCCCGCCGGCGGTTGTCCGAAGACCCGTCCTCTTGGGCTCGGCACTATTGGCGGCGCGCTCAGTTAGAATTGGCGCGCCGCAACGCTCGGGGACTTACTATCCGATGGGCGACGGTTTCCCCAAACCGCCGCCCGGAAGCCCCCATTAAGGTGGCAGTCGCCGGGCATGGGCCAAACGCCTGCTGCCCGGTCTTTTTCGGCGGAGCGGGGGGGCTGCTGGATCCGCTTCCCTCACCCGCTCCGCTGCTTCCTTCTGCGTCAGTTCTTCGTCGCAGAAGGAGGCTACCGCGTCCCACGACCTCTCGCTCTCGGACATCTGTTTGACAACAGCCGGGAGCGAGAGGTCGTCGCCAACAATAGCCACGAGTGCGGCGCGAGGCGCAGCCCACCCGGGACACTCCTCTAGTGTGTGCTGCGCCGTATCTTCCGCGCAGCCGCACTCGTGACACTCCGCTGTATTCTCTCTTCCCGCCATGTTGTGCAGGTACCAGCCGAAACACCCGTGGCCGGATAACACCTGCACAACGTGGTACGACAGCGCACCGTGGCGCCTCCCTAAACAATTGCTCAACACCGGCTGGATGGCGTCCACGGTGCGCTGACGTGGCGCTCCAGCTCTCCGGTCCGTGTCCTCCAGCCTTGCCGCCCATTCCCGGATAAGGGACCTTTGGGCACTCTCTCTCCAGCGTAGGACCTCATCCGGGAACGGGTTTCCGCCCTCTCGCGATTCGACGGTCATCTTGTATGCTGCCGCGGTATGATGCTAAAAAGTTGCTCTTGTCGCAAGGCTTGCGGCAATCAAGGTTAAAGTAACGTTATCATGCTACTGGGGAAGTAAGTGAAAGAATGCCATGGCCAGAAGCGCAAGGACCATACGCACGAAGACCGATTTTTGCTAACTGATGCGAAAAAACAGCCAAATGTTACGGCAATGCTGTTTCTTTAAATGCTCTCGTCAGAGCACCAGTTGTTTGTGTTAAATAAAAATTGTCAATTGGACACCACTGCTTCTGTCGCTCGCTCGCAACTGACTGAAGGTTTGTGGTGTTAATGTCCGTACGCAGACAGCGCGAGTGGTGACCAGCTGGCTTCAGGAGCACGCACGACATTTCGGTCTTAGACTGGTCTGCGCAATCACCAGACCAAAATCCCAAAAACAACGCATAGAACATGCTTCCTCCACAAACATTGAGACTGAAGAGCAATTTTTTTGCGTCTTAACCGGACTTGAGACAATTCTTGGGAAAATTGAACTTCGTGAACTTGATTCGAAGCATAAAAACCGTTTCAGAACCATTGTAAACATATGTGTTTTTGAAGACAACATTTTCTTTGGCAAAATTGCAAAAAAGGCATAGTTTAGATATTTATTTTATTTTTTCTTGAAAACATACTCGATCGTTTGTTGATCATCAAAATATATTCGATCGCACGTAGCGTCACTAGCGTCAGTGTTACCAATTGCCATATAATTGAATAAATAAATAAATCCCGAAAGTACCGAAAATCCCGGTTCTTGTATTTCAATTCCCGGTTCTTTTACAGCTATAAAAGAACCGGGAATTCCCGGGATTTTCGGTACCGGGATTTCCCGGTTCTATACCCTAGTACCTAACCTACCTACAGTCAAGATGAGGTCAAGACTCAATAAACTACCGCATCCAACATTCCTTCCAAATCCGATTCGATCTCCACTTTACATAATTAGTTAAGTCTGGTTGCCACCTTGTTTCCACCGCTCTAATTAGCTTCCACATCATGTGACGCCCACTCTCCAAGAGTTGAACCAACTTTTCAATGTGTGAATTTATTTTTGTTTGGAACAGTTCTACTAATTTGTTACACTGGCCATATAAAATGCTTTCCCGTTTTAAGTTATTCGGGTTTCCTAAACGGGATAAGAAATGCGTACAATACTTTGTAGAAGTTTTAGGAAAATTTATAAAATTTATTTAAATTTTATGCCTAATTATTGTCTTATTTTGGAAAGAGATTGAATCGAGACAGAATTATAAATTGGCCGAAAAACCATATATGTATTTTATTTCGAATCAGTCTTATATTCTATTTTGTCTCAATCAAATTATTTTCTATCTCGAATTTATATCAAAGTGAATTATAATAAAAGAATCACAACAAAAATTTAATGTTTTTGTTACGAGGATTGGGCGAACTCAGCAGGAAAATCAGAGCATTCTTAGGTTTCTTCGAAATGGTTTCTTAGAAGCGCGACTTGTGAGATGTTTTTCTTTAACGACGTAGATAAAATAAAATAAAACAACAAATCCATTTTTTTATAACATACGCACGGCAGCCGACAAACAAACTCGCGGTCCTGATAGAAAGTGGTTACCACCGCTTATGTACATTACTAACATCAGAGGCGCTACCAATGCGTTGCTTACGACAAGGAAGGAGAAAGGCAATAAAGCTTAAAAAATAAAAAAACAAAATATTATCATAGCCTATGTAGAGGACGTGGGTGCGAATGAAAAGCGTATTATAGAAAACTGAAATCGGTCCCGAAAAAGGGCGCGGCAGCGATCGCAGCGCTTGCGCATAGGCGCGGTACGCGTGGTGTGCGCGCGGACTTCGTTTCAGCACTAGGAGTGGGCGATACAAAACGTATATAGATATTGAATCTATATACTGTTCAGAAATCGTAAATCGGATATCGGCTGAACTTGAATCTATATATCACATGAAACACTATATTGCTAAATATCGCGTTACGTGTCCGAAGTTCCGAACCCAACCGAAAGTCCCCGATGCCTGATTTAATATCGTACAGTATCGTCGCCGCGTCGTATCACATCGAATCGAATCGACTCGATCGTTCACAGCGCGTATGGTACGTGCGCGAGACCAACTTATAATGGAAGTGTATCGGTCTACATGCTCTTAACTGTACTTGGTACTTGTACTTTATTAAAATATAGATTTAGGTGTTAAATTAAGTATTTAAACCGACAATATTGCAGCCAGTGGTAAAAGTATGAAGGACAGTTCATGGATGACGATTCTTGTATACTGCACTCACTCAGTCAATAGTCAGTCAGAACAGAACACCTTACGACAAAAGTCACATACAATGAAAACTACGATATCGTATGGAGCGATTTTTCGTTGCAATATAGTTGTATTGTCACGCGCGCGTATGCCTATGCATGCTGTATCCGTCAATATATAGTTTCAGAAAATATAGTGTTTCAAAATCCGATATCAAATATCGATATATAGTTTCGATTCGATATTAAAAAAAAGCGATATTACCCACTCCTAACTGTCGGTTCGGGATCGTTCGCCGCGGACGCCGCCTGAAGGGCGGGGGCGCGCACTTTATTAAAAACAGTAAAAACATAACAAAAATTACGCACTGCTACCAACATCACAAACAATCAACTTTTTTATGAATCAGCCACAGGTAACTATATTTATTGATTATTTCTATTATATTTGACAACAAATTTTTTATTTATTTTTCAGGACGAGCCGCCTTTCCTCGCATCGTCAACAGCCTAGATTTAAAAGGCGATTAAAATTTGTATCGTGATATTTTCACAATAAATCATAATTAAATCGGATAATGCGACATGAATCTCTTTAGAAAGTTCCCTAAATTGTCTCTCTAATGTCACATCTAATCTAATCTCTAATCGTCATTATATTTGGTCATCAATGTGAACGGACGTATTTATAAAGATTTATAAAATTAAATAATCGCGCATAAAATTCGCGGGCTACTTATACATTAGTAATAATTCCGAGTCATGCGAATTTAGTTTTAGTGCATAATGTGTAGTAAAGTAACAAGACAATAACTTATCAAAATGCAAGAAGGTAGTCCCTTCAATAGGAGTGGCCTTATTCGCCGCAGTCCTCCGCCTACACCGAGCCACCAACCAATGAATGCTGGACTTGAAGTTATATCAACATCAGAGGTATCAAATTGGATGAAGACAATCGAGCAGGCCCTGACAGAGGTTTGCAACATATCCTCTGAAGGAAAGTTGAACACTGACCAAAAACTCAGGATCAACAACCTCTGTCGCAAAATCTCTCACGGGACTTCACAAATGGCTGTTCAGTACCAATCTCTTAAGGCTAAAGCTGTCAACGCACATACAACCATTGAAGCCCTCGAAGACAAACTCGATCTTTCCCAGCATCTCCATGACCTTAAGGAACAGATTAAAGAATCTGCAAAACCCAGCACAGGATCAGTGTCTTTCGCTGATATGGTGAAGAAAAGCGCTGATAAATTTATACGCCCAAGTAATGCAAGTGCTGTAGTCATTTACCCTAATGACAAACTTAAATCGAGTGAAGACACTAAAAACCTTGTCCAAAAAATTATAAACCCTGAGCAAATGAAACTGCATGTGAGAGGAGTGCGAAAAACAAAGAACGGCGGGGTTATTATTAGCACAGACAGCAAGGAAGACGTGGAGAAGCTAAAGCAAATAGAGCAACTAGCAACCTCCGGCCTTACGGTTGATGAGCCTCAAAAACGCAAGCCAAGGATTATAGTTATCGGTGTGCCCACAGCGATGCAGGAGGCAGATGTTCTAAAATGCATTTACCAGCAAAACTTGACAGAAAAACTACAGGATACGTCAATTGAGGCCTTTTTAAAAAATATTAGATTAAGCCATAAATCGGGGAAGAAAGACGCCGAGACCTGCAATTTTGTAATTGAAGTACCTGCACTATATCGCAAAGCCCTGATAACCCAGGAGAGAGTTTTCGTGAACTGGTCATCGTGCCCTGTCAGAGACTTCACACTTGTCACGAGATGTTTTCAATGTCAGCAATATGGACATGCGGCCAGAACATGTCGGGAGACAACCATAACATGCGGTCACTGTGGAAAACTGGGACATCCGACAAAAGAGTGCACTAAGAAAGCAGAGCCCCCGTGTTGTGCCACCTGCTTGCGCTTTAAAAAGCCTAGCAACCATAAGACTGGTGATTCTGACTGCCCAGCAAAACTAATGGCCGAAAGGAGGTATATTAACTCCATTGATTACGAATCCGCCTAATAGTTTATTTTAGAACTTAATTATTTCTGTTTTTTATTGTTATTACCTGTTATACCTTTTAAATTTAAATTACATAAGTTGTGTTTATTTAGTATAGCTTCTTTGACATTTTTTATGAATCATGACATACATACAGTATTCGCATCAGCAGATTGTAAACTGTGTCAATATCAATGTAAAATTTTAGAGTGTCAGCGTTTTGTGTAATATACGATATTTATTTTATTTTACCTTTTAATTTAATTGATTTATTAATTTGTGTTTTTTCGCATTAGTTACATTTTTTAAAAGTTTTTTTCCTTAGCGATTGTTTATTGTTTTTGTAATAAGTTTAGCTTTCAATAGCCTGAAACACAGGAGTTTTTACATCCTAGCTTCGCACCTTAACATTCTATTCCTATTTTAATTATTTACTGCCTAAATTGTTTAAGTTATACAATAAGTGATTTAATAAAGATTTATGAAAAATGTATGAAAGCGAATTACGCTTCTGATATCATCAACACGCCGCAACGCAAAATACAATATAACATAGAATAAATAAATAAATATAAATATAAGGACAAATCAAACAGATTGAGCTAGTCCCAAAGTAAGTTGGAGACTTGTGTTATGGAATACTTACTCAACGATGCTATATTTTATAATAAATACATATAGGTACATATAGATAGATCCAAGACCCAGGCCAGGCCAATCAGAAAAAGTTTGGTTTTCATTATGACCCGACCCCGGCCTGATTTGAACCCGGGACCTCCTGGGTGGCAGTCCAGCGTGGTAACCATTACGCCACGGAGGTCGTCAATAAAAAATAAAATGCCTATATTTCAAGTTTAATATCGGTTTCTTTGTAGACCAAATTTACCAAATTATCGTTAAAAGAAACGTAGAATCAGCGTTCTTCAGCTAGCTAATCTTTTCGGCAAACCGAGCGCAAACAGGGATTGCCAATCACAGCGGGTTTTTAAGAGGAGTCCATTAACTAATTAAGTACAGGGTTTCTACGGAACCATCGAACCTTATCACTGACCACTCAACTTTAGACATTGAAAGAGGAACTAAAAAAAACGCTAACTAGAAGTTTATTTTTGCAAAATTTTACACTTGCAAAATATTGCAAGTGTAAAATTTTGCAAAAATAACATTTTCTTTAAATTTCTTATTGTATTATTTAATACGCATTTCTTTAATAACTTTTAATAATAGTTATAAATTAGCTAAAATAGCAATACAATTGATTATGTTAATGATCCTTAGTGCATAATTAGGCTTTATAAAATTAACCTTAGATCATATAAGACGATCTAAGAAATTAACTAAATGTGAAACTCTTTTATCAAAAAAAGAAAAAATATCAAAAAGCCCTAAATCCAAATATGTATTTCGTATAGGTATTTAGTTACTTTTAAATCTATATAATCCAGATATTGCTTGAACTACTTTCGATGAAGATGAGCTAAAATCTAAAATATTTAGTCTTCTCTACTTCGCGTGCGTTAAAAAAAAAAAAAATATATATTTTGTCTTCCTTTTTTGAGCCCACAAGAACCAAATTCGATATCTTTTTCAGTCTATAGGGATGAGTGTCCTTTGAACGCTGCTCACGAAGTATAAATTACCCTTTATAGGTTAATTAAAATATGATTTTGCGCTTATTAACTCGTCAAATACAATTTGATGGGGCGATAGGTATGCTATGCTTAATATTTTAAAAAATATAACCTCTATTTCGATTTAAAAAAGTTACACCGAGGATTAATTAAAGCCTGTTTTGTCACTGTTATTCGTGAGGAGAATTAATGAAGTGCGAAAGTGACATAGTTATATTTATTCTCTGATCTTTCTTTATTCTTCCTTATAAAGATTAGCAACGGACTCTTCCTGGTATCGCTATGCTCCAAGAGCAGCCTATCCCTTACCATCATTACCCAAATACTAGTTTGCCAACCTCTTCTATAAAATAAATGCGATCTCAATAACAGACATGGCTTTTAGTATACTATTTTGGAGATTATCTACCAGTGTATTTACCTTGTCGAATAATATTATTGTCACTTTCCCGGAGTCGGGTCAAAGGGATTAAGTTAAGTCATCCCTTTATTTCTCAAAGTCCTAAGCAGCGACTGACATTAACAATTTACGACGTACGAGATCCTTCACTTCCACCAACATGCAGATTTTTTGTAAACAATAAGGGCGATACACACGGCGTATTTTCAACGCGTAGAGGACGCGCGTTTCAGGAATGCGCGTTTCGGCGCCGCCGTATCGCTCTAAAGCATTTTAACATTTTTATTTGAATAATATTATTGTTTTTTTGCCAACACTAGCGATTAGTGCCGTTTGATGGTAGTTACGCTATATTTTTTTCTCAATCGTCCCTTTTTTCAGGATGCTGTCGTAAACAAGAAATCATTATAATTTTTAAAAATTATAGAGAAAAAAAGCAAAGCTGATTGACATTTTTACAATGAAGATGTTGAATGTATGAATGGACTACGTAGCAGTGCGTCGATAGCCATTTTGCTGCGACACCATTTAAAAGCGAAAATATACCTACAGACAGCTGCACAGAGAAACCTGACTCCCCAAACGAAGTGAGAATTAAGTTTTCTCATGTAATCCTCAATGTAGTTATATAATAAAATGTACATTCTGATTACGTCTAGTATTCGATGAATCTTTAGCGTTACCTAAAAAGGGTAGTCCTTACTTCGTTTGGGGGTCGGATTTCTCTGCAGTCGTCTGTACTTAGCAAAATGAAAACAATGCGTGCATATTACTCAAATCAAAAAACACATTTAAAAATTATCACGTGCAGTACGGCTTAATGTTAAAATGATTTTATATTGAAGAGTACTTGAGCTGGTGCAGATTTAAATGCAGGCTGGCAGCTGTCGTGGATTATTACGCTCTATGCTCACGTTTAAGTCCTCAGATGTGATAAGCAGCCGGATAAAAATAATGATACAAAATTTTTATAGGTACGGTGTACTTTCTGGTGCGTCGAGGTAAGGGCAAAACACACTGCCAGCAGTAGCGAGTCGGGAGCGGCGACTATATTTCGTGTATTTGTATGGACGACATCGAATGATGTCTTCCATACAAATATCGTCCGTATAAGACGTCCGTATAACGTCCGTATAAGCGCACCTTTAGTGTGAATACAAAACTACAACAGTGCGCGTCTCTCACTGACCGCGCTAATTGTCAAAGTCAATATATTAAACGAATAGTTTCAGATGGGTATTTCTTTGAAGAAGGCTTGGACAGTTGACAATGTCAAACCTGAAACATTAACACCAACTTACCCGCATGTAACACTAATTGCAGACAGCATACAAAATGAATGACACAACTTCAGTGTTTCAACATTTTGTTGGTGTACGGCAGTTACTGACCATCAGGTTCTGGTACATTTGTCAACTCAACCATAAGAGCTAATTAAAGGCTTAAAAACAACATGCCGCATCAAAAATATTATTCAGTTATTCAACGAAGCCCAGCTGTCCTTCCTCGGACGTGTGACGTCATCTTGCTCTTTCAGCCGACCGTAATTTATTCTTCCCACGGATACTGAGCAACTATCTCTTTGTCCTATAAGTAGCTCTTTATACCAGCAATAGGATTCCAGCTTTTCCAAGCGGAATGTACGAATCTAGATGTTTCCGGATGCATTTTCAAAAGAACCGTTGGATTTCTTAGTAAAATTTTATTGATATTTTCTAAAAATAATATATAGGACTATTTGAAATGTTACTATTATTTTGAACTAGCTTTTCCCCGCGGCTTCGCTCGCGTTAATTTTATGACATAGATCTCGTTTGACAACGAAACAACCCATAGCGCGACTTGTGGCGCCATCTGTTGGCTGATAGCCCTTCCCATACAGCGCCCTCGATAGTAGAAAAATTATTTTCTCATTGGAATGACATACTTTCACGGGATAAAAAGTTGCCTATGTTGGACTCTGTACCCCTGACAATATATAGGTATATACAAATTCACCCCTGACAATATTTAATCATGATCGGCTGCTTAATCAAGCCGTTAAGGAATAACAAACAAACAAGTAAACAAACTCACTTTCTCATTTATAATATTAGTATGATATTCAATTTTAAAACTTTAGTTATTTGCCTTCTTATTATAGTTTCAGTAAGCTTAACTATCAAATAAAACTAATGAAGGATCATCCAAAAATATAAAATTAATTCCATAGGCAAGTTAATTGAAACTGAATTACCAATCTGTGAAACCCTCAAAAGGCTCTTTACTTATTTATTGACTTTCCGAGTGCGTAATGTTGTATGTAGCTAGTTTTAAATTTTATTAAAAAAAACGTACGATATTTTTATAAATGACAAAAAAGGCCGTAACTGGTTCTTTTACCAGTGGTCGTTTTGCTTTTGTTTCCGAAATGGTAGTAGTATATAGAGTAGATTAATTTATTACAACTGTATAGATACTCTGACAAGAGAACGTGTTTGTGAAAACCTATTCTCTGAATAAAAGTTATGAATTTGAATTTGCTCCTTCAAGACATCTGAGAATGTCCTCGTATTTTTTTATCATTTTCGAACTAATATATTATTATATTTTACAGACAGAGTTTTGCGATTTAGATTATGTAAACAAGTATAGGATCTGTTTTCGGATAAACTATCAGAAAACATTTCTATTTACCGAAACTCGGAAATATTAATATTGCGATGTCTGAAAGGTCCCAGCCACCAATATAAATACAGACCATTTTTCTAAGCAAACACCTAGCACACTTCAATGAAAGGTTAAATTGTGGGAATATTAGGGGAATCGTCCGCCCAATAATTCCTTTCCGAAATATTAATATTTTCGAGAGCCCTTTACTTAAGGGCTATTATATATTCTAACTAGGTACATAATTTATGAATATTTCCTCTCTTGTGCCCTATTATCGACATAAAAAGGGTAATTTGCCGTTTTTTCGTGTAAGAAGTAAAACGTTTTTGCTATCCATTTACATTAAAAGTCTGTAGACAGGGTTTATTATATAAAAATGTATATAAGTAGTTAATGTTTGACATCACTGGATATAAATTTCAATATTGCCTTAACGTAGAAATCGTGATCTGAAAAATCAAACGTGAAGTACTTTACGGAATAAAAGTAGTGTTAGCACTTTAAGTCCTAAAGTGTTTTCTTATTCGTCGTACATAACTTCACTTACCTGTATAGAATAATGGAAAAACCGGGCAAGTACGTGTTGGGCCACGCACAATGTAGGGTTCCGTATTTGCTGTGCTTTGCTTGCTTGCAAATGAGTCCAATATCATATTCTATGACATTTGTAAGTTTTTATCGAAGAAATTTTATTTTATAAGTTCGTCGGCTATTACTCGGTTACTAGTAGAGCCTCCTTAACCGTTATAGTTTTCATTGAAGGTTCAGCATATGGACGTTACATTACCATGATTTTTTCCCAATTTCTAAACATAAGACTCTCGGAGATAGAGGGCCACCGGACCACCGTGCAAAACCAAAATTGACACGATAAATGTAAATAATTCCGAAACGCATCATTGTATCAAAAAATTATTTTTTGCACCCCCTTAATGTAGGGTGAGCGCGAAAAAAAAAATCATTTTCACTTTATATGTATGGGAGGCAAAATTTTATTCCAGCACTTTGTTTATATTGGGTGTTCTGAAATTATATGTTGCATAATGAAGTGGGACATAGTATCCGTTTCATAGATTTTATTTATCCAGCAATTATCAATTTTTAAGCTCATACAATTTTCCATACACACAAAAATAATATTCGTGTTCTGCCTCTAAAGAACATAACTTTTAAGCGGCATTCACATTATGACCGGAGCACGCCGCGTCTTAGCCGTAATTCAAAAACCGCGCGAGAACCGTTGTACTGTTTAGCATTATTAGGCTCGCGTGGCTTTTGAATACAGACAAAAGTTCGCTTCGCTTGTAAATTTAACTTTAAGTGGTAGAAAACATGGCTGCAGGTACTAAATCTGGCATTAAAACAGGCTAAAAACGGGCGGATTTCCGCCGACAAACAGCGTCATATGTAGATGCATCTTTACGGCATAGCCACATCTATCTTTCTCTGTCACTCATTCGATCTCTGTCTTTCATTCAATAAAATGTAAAGTTATGAATGAAGCGGGGAAACGACTTACCTATCATATGCATTTACTTACCTTTACCTACTAATTACTATCAATCAAGCTAAATTTAACAAAAAATAAATCGAAATGTTCACAGCTGATAGTATTAGTAGATAGATAAGTACATATTAGATTTCAAATAACTATCGTACAGTAATTTGGCGTTTAAAAGTTCATTAGATACATTTACAAAATGGTACCTAGGCATAAAATGTCAAGGTTACTTACAAAAAAAAGTATCTTCCTCCGTTGTTCTTCACCGAACACGCCGACTTAACGTGCCAACAAGCACTCACTGCACTCACTATGACCACTGCTGTCAAGTCAAGAGCGCCCATCAGTCCATCGACTACACTCGTCACGCAAAGCCTTTAACACTCCATCCTCAGTGCTCGCATTCTCTCAAAGAAATCCAGCAAATCCTAAATCCAACTGTAGGTATTCGAAAGCGGGAGTTCTCCGCGTCTCCAGTGACCCAATGCCGCTCCAAGAATACTCTCTGTACACAACATTGACACTATGTTCAAACACTCATCATTCATTTGTTTACGTACGGCAAGATGATAAATGACCACAACACAACACAACCGTTTACTCTGTCTGACGTAAGTAAGAACGAGAGAAAAAAGCAAAAAGAATGAAATAATATTTTTTGCGAAAAATCGTTGTCGCCGCGGTCAAAGGTGCCGCTCGTTTGAGTTGAGTTTGACCACGCCGCGCCGCCACCGCCCTCGTCCCGCCCGCGACCCCGCGTGCTGCCCGCGACGCCCGCGCAGCGCCGCCGTCCGGCAGCCGGCGGCCGCCCGTGCCGCGCCCTGCAACCCCCGCGCAGCCCCTTTCCGTGATTCGGTTCGGTTAAAATACAAGTTAAATAAAAGCTTTTAATAATGCTATTTCGATACACAAATCAGTACCTGCACTACGAGGCAAGCAGTGTTTATGTCCAACTAGTTACATCAATGTAACTCTTAGAGAAAGGATGAATAGAGTTGTCATCAGGCGTATACCCGTAAAGGGCCCCACAGACTAACAGTTCGCCTGCAGTCCCTGGTCGCATCCGGCGGCCTGCCGTCCGAGGTCTGCATAGTCTGTGGGGCCCTACGATTATTGCCTGCCGGCAATGGTCGGATACCGGCTCGGGATCCACACACTAGCAGGCCGTAGTCGTCAGTTCACCGCAAGGGCGCCGCACCAAAATTATTGGAAAGTCGAAAATCATAAAACTGACGGCGATCGCCTGACGAGAGATGACGGTCGAAAGGCCGCCGGCCGGCTACCTGTTAGTGTGTGTTGATTTAGCCGTGAGGTCGTGGACGGTCCGGCCCATATCTGTCGACTTTGGCCGGTCCGGCCGATATCGCGAAGCGGCCACACACTATCAGTCCGTATCGTTCGTCAGGTCGAAATCTGAAACGGAACTGTAAGTGTGTGGCGTATTGCGATGAACTGACAGGCTAATACCTTCCGGCGGACTGTTAGTCTGTGGGGCCCTTAAGGGAGAGAAACAAAGTACATTGATTACGTAGTGTTACCAGAAAAGAGAATATTACCCCATGATTTACCCCATGTTTTTTTTATATTTTTATATACGATAAACTAATAGGACTATTGATGATTTGCGATGTATTTTTTCTTATAATCATCAATATATTGAGACTTCGATTTATACTTGATAAATAAATCAAAGTCGCTGTCCACGCCTGTTTTACTGTATCTTTGCTAACTCCTATTGTCTACTATAGTAGTATGGGAAGGTTGGTGTGACTACAGATCTCTCTCCATACAACCGATCCGTATCGGTTGGGTAAAATAAAAATAAAAAATTTGTAAGCTTTTTTGTTAAAGAAGACAGTGGAATGGCTTGCATGTTTGTTTTAAACTTTACTGATTGTTTTCAAATATATTTTTTTATCGTGATGAGACCAGAACCTCTGAGATTGTGAGATGTCTACGAACCCGTACTAGACTCCAGAGTGGCTGGTGAACTATGGTATATACATATAAATTAAAGTCTGTTCGCTGAGCGTTGATAAATATTATGAAATGTCTTGGAATAGCGACTGTCGCTTAATTATCGCATACTGTATACCTAATGATAATATACAAACAAAAACATTGTTATTCCATTTAACTTCTTTATTATATATCGACAAGAATAACTAGCGGGCCGCATTTTATAATGAGTTTAGAACCCCTGATTATATTTTATTTTTTATTTAAGTTGTCACTATTTTACCTCAATTGTGGGTAATATTGCATGGGTAAATTCAAGTAAATTGCTGGTATCCCCAATACGCGTGGTACCCGACTAAATTTAGGAGACACAGGTAAGTGGCCGCCTGGCTTCATTTTACTTACCTACTTAATTTGGGTGTATAATACTACAAAATACGATTATTTTCTTGAACATTTACGTTTTATTTCGTTATTTCTGTACATTGAAGCCGTCATTTGAGCCTTAATAAATATAATCTGTATTCATTTTTATCAATTAGGGCCGAAATAAAGTCTAAATAGTGTACTTACGAATGAAAGGTTATGTTGTCGATTTTACGTTCACTGCGGCTATTGCAGCCTAAAACACTACAATGCACCATAGTCTATGAACGCAAAAACACATAAAGTCAATCACAGAACACAGTTTTCACCTTGTTTTCACCCTGAAAATTCAGATTTTGAGAATTATAGAAAACCGCTCTCGTTAGCTGGGCACAGTTAGCGACTGTGCCCAGCAAAAAAATAGTATACGTCGATAAGGACAAAAAATGTTTCTCTAGCTCTTTTTGGCCTTGGGAATATTGTATTTACTCATCTCGCTCACTCCTACCGTGTCGCCTCTATTTATCCTTTCTCTAAGATGTAACTACATGGTAACTACAATGTAACTAGGTAAAATAGAGGTGAAGAACGGGCCTGTTTTTCTCTTTTAGTTAGACGTTGGGAGCCCTGTTTTAAGGTGCCATTATTACTTTAAAATGTGTTCGTGCAACTCACAATAAGAGATTGTTTTGATAATGTAATAGTGAAATTTGTAATACCTGTAATTGGTGTACACGTGAGAATAATACTGTATCATTAATTTAATGTACGTAATTGTGATGTGTACGTACACTGTTTATTGGTATGTCTGAATGAATAAAATAAAAATCTATGCATTTATTTGTCGAGTCTGATCAAAGAGTAACGCGACCCGACCGTGGTGACGGCATCAAATACAGGCTACGTACGTACGCAGTTGTAAAATCATCTATCAAATCAACCATCATCCCACTCAATCCCACTGCATGGATATGGGTCTTCCTTCAATAGAATAAGAGCTTACTCTGCCACGCCCTTTCACTACGGATTGGCAGAGGTCAGTGACCGTGTTTGATATACGCCATCGCGGGTGCGCGGGCGCGGGCGGCGCGGTGCGGAGTATCAGGCGCGGGAACGCCGCCGCCGCCGCCCGCCGGCCGCCCTCGACGCCGACACAGACAAGGACGGGGCGTATAGCTCGCGTAGTAACAGCTGTTATAATGAATGAACGCGGTGCCCCCACGCGGCACCCCGGGTTTGTTACAAAGGCAGAACATGAATATTATTTTTGTGTGTATGGAAAATTGTATGAGCTTAAAAATTGATAATTGCTGGATAAATAAAATCTATGAAACGGATACTATGTCCCACTTCATAATGCAACATATAATTTCAGAACACCCTATATATACCAAAATACAGCTTTATAGCATTAAGCGTCTAGGCGCTAGACCGCGGACAGACGGACATGGCAGAACTATAAGGGTACCTTGTAGTACTACGGAACCCTAAAAATTAGTTATTCGACAATTGTTAATTGTTAGGCCATTCAAGAATTCCTATAATCGTTTTTTTATATTCAGAGACTATGTATTGTCTTATACTATTTCTAATCATAATGCAAATTGTATCAGAAGTATTGGTAATGGGTCCTAAGACTGAAAATTTGCCAGTTAAAGCAGCTATGGAGTCCAGAAGTGCGACTCAGGAGGATAACAATTAGTACACAAAAATCTTATAGAAAGGAGAAGGAGCTGTATCAGCCTCCATTTCCAAAATGGAGGATGGCACAGCTACAAGAGGGCAGCTCTTAAATTTAGAAAAACAAAAATATACTTCCGTGAAAGTGAAGCCAAACACACTGTGAGCTTGTATAAAATAAAAAAGAATTTCAAACTAAGTCAGCAAATACCAGGTATCATTTTACGTAATAATACAGTACTTTCAACGAAAAAAATGTATTTCAAGTTTTGATGTTCTCCACTCAGCACCTCGATACTGTCGAAACAAGGAACATAACCTCAAACTTTGCGGGTTTTGTTTACAGATGTGCTCAGTAATTCGCCAAACAAAAAAAAGCAATTTGTTCTGCCAGAAGAAATTTATCTTAAAACCGCCTGGAGTTGAAATTATAGTATCTAATTGGGAAATTCTCTTGCCAGTCTTGTAATAAGACTGATGTTAAATACATGGTTTTGTTTTAAAATTATTCTAATTTTAATCTATGAAAATTTGCATAAATATGCAGAACCTTTAGAATCGATATCAATACATTGGTGTATCGAAAACGATACACTTGATATTTATTTATATAATATTGTTTATAATGTTTATTTGGATCATTGACACGAAAATAAAGGGTTACGTGTTGAAGTTAAGCTTTACATTAAGTTACGCTCACGATAAACGCTTTTAAACAAAACTAGCAGACGCTTGCCATTGTACCCATTTCCGAGATAATTTCCGAGATAAAAACTATCTTGTATTATATCTATAATACCTTTCGACTAATTGGATTCTGCGATACTTAAAAGTAAATTGTTAGCTGATTGACAAGGTTGTTTTCTCATTTCGTCGCTTATACCTTGCAAGTATTGAATAAAATATGTGTTTTTCCTGAAAATTTACTTGCGCACCACAAAACTTTATTGTAATAGGTATCTGTGACCTAAATCAAATAAACAAGGTCATCCTACTTAATCTTGAACACAACAGTTCTTACGAAGGTAAAACAACACAAGATAAAAACAATATCAAAATCTAACTATCCTAAGTAAAACTGGTCAATAATAGCCTCGTCTCGTTGTCACCAAGTTGTCAAAACTTTGATCTGGGTACGCAAAACAATAGTGTATCTCAATAGCAACACAATGGACAATTAGAGTCTTACTGCCATGATAATAAGGATAAAATTTATCTCAACATGTAACATAACAGTAAAAAGATTATTTTGCACATATGGTGACACAGCCGTTCCTTCACGGCATAACTGGGGATAATCAGATTGGCAAATTGACAATTTGTTGAACGAAGACAGATCCAAGGGAACATGAGACAATCTCTTTTGGAAAATTGACAGAATGTAGAACTTATATGACGTTTACCTATAGTTATTTTTGTGACACATTATTTTATACCACACAGGTGGCAAACAAGCATACGGTCGGCCTGATGGTAAGCGCTGGAGACCTTACTCACCGTAGGAACACAACATGGCCGAGACCAATACTATTTAGCTACGATCTTCTGTAAGGTGGAGGTCCTTCCCCAGACGGGCTGCTCCGATTTGAGCGGACTATCCGCTGTGCCCTACCTCTCTTAAAATTATAAAAGGCGATGACTTAAAAAGCCAGTAACAATTAGGCCTTTAGCACATCTAACAGACGATGTGTCATCTAGCAGTTTGTCACACTAACGCATCATCGGTTAAATGTGTAAGAATGAATGTTTTACTTTTTTTTTATTTTATTATAAACAAGTAACTTCATACAGATAATCCACACATACCCACTCACTAAAAACCACGCAGGGTTTATCTGTGAAGTGGGGAGTCGCATATACATTTGCCATAATCATAGGGTTAAGAGGACACACCTATGTCCTGATTAAGTTTTGGGTTTGTTAGATAATGTTTTTTGAGTTCTCCTTTATAATGTACAGAGTTCAAGTACAATTCTTGTAAATTTTTTGACAATTCATTTAAGTAAACGGGAATGACATAGTTTAACTTTCTAGTTCCGTAGACGTTGGCTACTTTCTAGACCGTTCTAGCGAAAATAATGATGTCTAAAATAGTCATAATTACATCATAATTTACTAAATGTTCGAAGAGCTTGCTATAGAAATGATCCTATGAAGTAAAGTTTTACTAAATTTGGTTGTTTTGTCTTTCCCTAGAATACATTAAATGCTTTAGGCAAAAGTTATTATTCCTTTAAATTATGGTTATCAATTGTGTTTGACTGTGAAAATCGTAGGTGTAATAAACATATTTGGAAACAAAGATGAATGAAACGTAAAGACTTTTAACGTTTATGATTCCTTTGAAATTCTACGTAAGTATTCCTACAAACTGTACCTGACCGTGAAAATTCAAAGGAAAAAATTACAAAAAAAAAAACGCGGCAAAAGGAAAAAAAATACACATTTCACAGTGTTTTCCCTCACAAAACATCGATTCTGAAAAGTTGGTTTATTAATTTCGCAACAAGGCGCTTGAAGATTCTTTTAGCTAAGGCATCCGGACGAATTTTAAAAGTAAATAATTCTTTTGGAGAAGTTAAGCTACTCCGCAGGTTAGGTAACGAAAACCTTCATACTTCCAAATGTTTGTAATTAACAAAGTTTAATTGTATTCTTCGGTAACTACGGCTTACTGTAAACAAGTTATGTAAAATATAATTTTAAACTTGTCAGTTTTTGTAGCATTGTTAGAAATTTATTTGACAATCATGGTCAAAAACATACTTCACATTACCATACAATATTATTACCAAAATTAGCTAGGTTTGTTCTAAAAAAAAACACATTTTCTTAGAAATAGAACGGTCTAGATAGATCACAATTGATATATTTTTTAGTTGTAAGGATTTTTTTTTGTAAGTTATCTAAAAAAAAACTGCACAATATAATCGCTCTCAAAAATGCCAGTATTTTATAAAAAAAAAACATTGTAATTGCATTTGCCCAGAACCATGAATGACCATTGATATAAAATATAACATAGACTTACCAATATTTAATAGTACAAATAAAAATATTAAATAGTTATTGCTAATCAAGAGAGGTTGGGCACACATCCGCTCAAATCGGAGCAGTCCGTCTGGGGAAGGACCCACACCTTACAGAAGATTGTAGCCAAATAGCATTGGTCCAGATCCAGATCTCTTGTGGGCCTTTTTGTCTCGATGTGAAGAGTGAATTACAGCCTGTGGTGGTTTAATTGCCAACGAATCTGCATTATCATGATCCTCATCAGACAAATTGTTGTCTTGCGGGCCTTCTCCGCAATTAGGCAGCCTATGTGCCCTTTGTGCGTGAATATAATATTATTGCAGCAATAGCATTGGTCTCGGCCATGTTGTGTTCCTACAGTGAGTAAGGTCTCCAGAGTTGGCAACGTGTGAGTGATACCCCCGGTATAACAAGCGCCTACCGGCTACGGTGTTGCCTACCATCAGGCGGGCGGTATGCTTGTTTGCCACCTTTCTGGCATAATATTTTCGGAGATAAAAATGGAAAAATTAAATAAAATATCAAAATAATAGTCCCTTTTGCAAAAACATACATCTAAGGGAAAACATTACGAACTGAGACTAACAAGTGTCGGAAACTAACAAAATCATACCAAGTATTTTTCTTTTCACATTTTTAAAGTTCCTCTATAATTAAGGCAATTCTATTTTTTTTTTATATCTACGTGAATGAACGAATGAATGAAGGTCTGCCAGTTCGTGCAGTAAAAAAAGCGACGCTGAAGCGGCAGGGGTCTACGTGACGAGACTAAGTGAAGATTTGAAATCATTCGATTACAGAGTTTATTTTCAAGTCAAATCAAATAAATTCCGATTCAAATAACAACTCGCTTGGCCTAATTTTGTACAAATTATTTTGTTCTGACGTAAGAGAAAAACATTCCAAATTCAAAATATTTATTCAGAGAGTAGGTCCTCAGACACTTTCTCTTGTTAAAGATTACATTACAGTAATAAAAGAGGTGATCCAAAAAACCCAGGCTCCTGCGCAAAAAAAATTGTATTCCAAATTTTAGAGGATATTTATAAATACTGTTCTAAACGTATGACTATATCTGTATCGGGTGGCTAACACTTTTTTTTTGCTCATAATGGTTTGTCGGAGTTCATATTAAAATCTTCAGGGCTACCACAAAAGTGTCCATCCGAAACAACGAAACACGTAGTCCTCTCGAAAAATACATTACGGCAGAGTTATTCTCTAAAAGGCAAACTCGTAAGAGAAGTGACCGCCCTTACTTCGATGCCGTATTCACTTCCCCTTTGATCGGTATTCTGTAATCATTGATGTCTTCTTCTTATTCTTATTTAATTAATGGCGTTTCTGTCGTGTCTTAACGACACATAGACAATTTCGCCAATGTCGAGTATTTCAAGTGAACACTTTTTAACAAAAAAGTACACTTTAAAAAGGCAACGTGGTACGATGAGATCCGAGGTCGCCATCTTGACGACCTTCGTTGACAAGGCGGCGATCTCGAATCATTGATGTCATATTAAAGAGCGCTTTCGAAATGAAGTGAGTTTCGGATTGAATGACTTTTGACTAGTGACAGGCGTGTTGCAATACTTAGCAATCGAGAATCGATCTTTATCATCATATTGTGTTTTATTGTAAAAACCTTAAATATAAATAACTAATTTCACATTTATCTGTCTATAAAACGAATAGTCAAGAATGCAGAAGCCAAAACTTGTAGAAAAAAAAACTAAACTACAGCTAATGTCAATTTGATAACTCACTTTGTGAGAGTAACAGTTCGTTCATCTCGTCGCCACGGTTACCGCACACGAGTTTTACAGAATACCGCGGATTCCGCTTTCGAGATAACATAACAATATTTATCTAATAAAATTATAAATTACTTATTTTATTTTTATTAACCTAATTCTTGATAATTGGACCCATATATGAAATGTAAGTAGTAAAATATTAAAATTAAAAAAAGAGTCCAAGGAATGAGCTTCTTTATACTACTTAATTAACAAAAACAATGGAGACAGATTCATTCGAGTGTCGAAAATGAAGTGAGTATTGAAAATTCCCTTAGAGAATACGAAATGCATACAGCTAAATGTTAATAACACATTTGGTGACAGTTCATCACGTCGCCACGTTCGCCGTGATGCGCACACGAGTTTTACAGAATGCAATTTTGGAATCTCACCGCGGATTCCGCTTTCGAGTTAACAAATGATGCTTAGATAATAGCTCTACTGGTTAGAATTCAACGAAACGATTCGAGATCGCCGCCTTGTCAACGAAGGTCGTCAAGATGGCGACCTCGGATCCTCACCGTACCACGGTGCCTTTTTAGAGTGTACTTGTTTTTGGCAAAATTGTCAATGTGTCGTTATGAGACGATAGAAACGCCAAAAGAAACGAAAAGATTCAACGAAACGTCATCGTCAGTCGGTATTTTCGGAATTTACTTGTGGATTTGGATCACCTCCTTTATTTGTGTAACTACTCTATAAACTACTAATTACCATTTCGGAAAGAAAAGCAAATTTTATTATTTAGGACCAATTTTACAATGTCTTGGTAAGTTAAACATGAACGTCAACACAACTAGAAGTCGTTCTTCGCGCGAATGGAACAGCTCAGCCGCGCTTGATATCCCGGTCCACTCCCTGAAGTTAAACTCATAGCATCTATCAGTCTATCAGATAAGTTGTTGAAAAATATTAAGATTTTCATTTTATCTGACTGATAGACTATCTGAATCATATCAAGAATTCTATGAAAACCGACCCCTAATATAGTTTCTTGTGTTAATCATTGCCAAAAAGCGTTTCAACTATGAAATGCCGCGATGAGATTCCTCTTTGAATAAATATTTTGCTGCTTTACCCAGCTACATTTTTAGATAGAGTAATCTACACAGACGCTACGCTGTTACCGACTTTAAATTTGTTGAGACAGCGTTTAAATTGCTTTGTGCTTGTAAACTTAAAGCCAGATTGGTTCCGTGTAAGCGATGTTAGATTACCTAAACATAAGATGAGATAGCTATAGTAAAGACTTTAAACGTTTTACTACAATAATATATGGCATTAGCCCCAATTACTGCTTCTATATCCATATCATTGGCTGTAATCAGGCAAGCCACGACCTCGCCTCTATCCGCGACAACCATCGTAGCGTACGGCGAGTGGTCAAAACAAATATATCAGAATGTTATTAACATGACTGTTACGAGATGGCACTCGATGGCAATGCGAGCGTTTTTACTACAACACACAGCGGTGCGCGAAACGCAAATCGCGAATATTATCGCGCGAATTCATAACCGTTGATGAAGTAACTGCAACGCATGGATTCGTTTGTTTAAATACTATTCACTTACATAAATAAAAATGAGGAATATCTAAATTATTTGTGATGTGAAAATAATAACTTATATTGCTTATATTACATGGTAATTTTGAAAGCTTTTCTCATATGTCTTGTGGCGTAGTTTGCAAACTCCGCCTACAATATGCGGCAGACGCGGCTTGGCTTCGTCGGTATGTAACTAGGATTTATTAAACCTAGCATCAAGCTCTGAATTGTAATTAAAACCTAAAGAACATTTTCATACTCCCAGTTGAATGCTAATTCTAGAATTTCGTCGCTTTTAGATATCAAAATATAGAAACCAAAAAGAGTTAAGAGTTTTAAACCGATTGGATTATTTTTTTTATAAATAATCAGCTTCTTAGTGTGAGACTTGCGATCTGTGATTTATAATATAACGTTCGAACTAATTTATGTTTTTTTTTAAAGCGAAGTATTTAATTAAAAAATATCTTTGTTTCTTGGTTGCGAAACAGGAAGGAGGCATGAAAGAAACAGGAATTAGGACACAGGACGAGTATTTATTAGCCTTCTGGCTTACACTCTATCGTATGAAACATAGCCGGCATATCACCGATATTTTACCTATCCACACGTATCTATTATTATTATAATAATTATATATATAATAATCACAGTGACAAGATAGATATCAATAATATCACTGAACCCAACCTTCGCAGGTTGTTTATATCTGAGTAGAGTAAAAATATTTAAAATTTATATAGTTACTAGTAATAGTTACTTATTTTCCTCATTTTTCCCCATCTCGCATCAGTTTTGATTTGTTTACTTTTTTGTTTCTAATTGCGAATTATTTCATTGCTTGTCAGGTTTGCCTATAATTAGTTAAACGTCTAAGTTTTATATATTGTATTTAAATAACGATTACGACGATTTACGACGATTTACGAGCCTTTTTTAAGCAACAAAGGTACAAACAAGCATACGGCCTGATGGTAAGAATCACCGTAGCCTATAGACGCTTGCAATACCGAGGGAATCACTCACGCGTTGCCAACCCTCCCAATCCCCCCAAGTGGAGCTCTGGAAACCTTACTCATCTTAGGATGGCCGACATGGCCGAGACCAGTGCTATTGGCTACATAATCTTCTGTAAGGTGGAGGTCCTTCCCCAGATGGGCTACTCCGATATGAGCGGATTATCCGCTGTGCCCTGCCTCTCTTAAAAGCCTACTAAAACTAGTTCACAGTAGAAGCTTACACCGGCCAAGTGCGAATAAAATTGGACTCGCTCAAGACCGGTTGGTACAGTTATCTATACAAACGGCAAGAAATCAACTTAAATATTTTACTCTTTTTTTACCTAAGTATTTATTGTTATAGCGGCAATAGAAACACATCATATGTAAAAATTTCGTCTAGTTATCACGGTTTTTGAGATACAGCCTGGTGACAGACAGACAGTGTAGACTTAGTAATACCTAGGGTCCCGATGGCACCCTTTGGATAATGACTAAGGAGTCCTAAAACGCATTCCGAAAAATATAAAAAATAAAAACAATTACGTAAATCAACCAATGAGTCAATCGACTTCAATTCTCATTATTCATTTTGTGGTCGTCCCACGACATAGTCACGGCTTTCGGAATTTGCGATGGGCTGTTCCCGATCATCATTAAACAGACCGCCAATTACGTAGATCAATTTAGGATTAATTTTAATTCTACAGATCACAATTATTCAATGATTATAGATCTAATAATAGTTCCTAAGTATTTCACTAAAGTTTTATGAATAAAGATTTTATTATTTTATTATTACTAACCAATAGGTATTAGTTTTGTAATGAATTGAATAAATCATACTAATATTTTAAAGAGAAAGTGAGTTTGTCTGTTTGTTATTCCTTTACGGCTTGAGTAAGCAGCCGATCAATAAGACAATTTGCACGCATTTATTAGGGTACAGAGCCCAACATAGGCTAATTTTTACGCGGACGAAGCCGCGGGTAACAGCTAGTTTAAAATATAATATATCTAATACTAATAAATAGATCTTATACAATAGGTATGTTTATATATTCATTACGCTACAGACGCCAGCTGTTTTTCCTTTCGAGATTTCCAGAATAAATAATATAATAAAATACTTGATGCATTATAAAAAATAAATTTTAATAAAGATTGACTGAAAAAAACGTTAATAAACAAAAACACTATTTTTTTAAACTGTTGGCTTGTACTTTTGTTTTTTATTGTTTTCTTTATTGCTGATAAATCAATTGCAATTCAAAAGCAAATATGTCTTCAGCTAGTAAACTTTACTAATCATGCCTCTTTCACCAGAAGAATGTGCAAGAATCATAACTTTACTCGAAGTAGGCATCAGTATGCGTCGTACTGCAAGAACGGTGGGTGTAACTCTAAGAACGATCCAGCAAGTAAAGCGAAGGTACAAAGAGACTGGAAACCATCTAAGGAGACCAATTAATGGCAGAGTAATGGCACCCAGGTGCATTAGTACCCGAGAAGACCGCTTAATTGTCTCTACTGTGTTAAGAAATCGTCACCTTAATGCAGTTGAGGTCCAGCAACAGCTTCTTCAGACCCGAAGAGACTACGTTAGTGAGAGTACAGTGAGGAGAAGACTTGCTGAAGCCAACCTGAAGACGTACAGGCCAGCAAATGGCCCCAAGCTTGAGATAGGGCAGTAGCAAGACTACGCTACGCCCGTCAACACGTACAATGGGGCGAAGAAGAATGGACAAGAGTTTTGTTCACAGATGAGTCTCGGTTTTCTTTATTCACTTCCAATGGAAGGCGGAGAGTATACAGGCGACCTGGTGAGCGATACATTCAAGGTTGCATCTCGGAAAGAGTTCAATACGGCGGGGGCTCTGTACACGTATGGGCTGGCATCTCTTCAGAGGGTCGCACAGAGCTAGTGGTCATAGAAAATGGCACTCTGACTGGTGAAAGATATGCATTAGAGATCCTTAACGAGTATGCAGGGCTATATTTAGTAAATATGGGTGATGGAGCGATACTAATGCATAATAACGCCCGGCCATACACCGCTCACCTCGTACAAGAGTACATTCAGGAGGTTGGCATCAGCTTCATGACTTGGTCATCAAGAAGCCCAGATCTTAACCCGATTGAACACGCCTGGGACGAGCTTGGGTGCTAGTCAGAAGACGCAGACTACCCCCCGCCAACCTCAGAGCCCTTAAACAGGCCTTGATAGAAGAATGAGTGAATATTCCCCAACACCGCCTCCAAAACTTAGTGTTCAGCATGCCAAATCGGCTCCAAGCTGTCATCAGAGCCCGAGGCGGCAACACCAAGTTACTAAAGTGGGAACAAGGCCCAAAACGTAAAAATTAAGTTCTTGATAGTTCCTTTAAAATGGTTAGCTTTTTAGTTTTTTCTTGATTTTTAGTGTAAAACTTTACTAATGCTAAATAAAATATTATTTTTAGAAAACTTTGTTAAATTTGCTATAAAATGTCTTTTATTTCAAAACTCTAACTTCTATAATTTAAGAGTAATTGCAATTTTAAAACTGTACTACTTATTTTTGACGCCCAGTGTATTTATTTATACTTACGAAAGCTCGAAGTTGGTATTACACACTTAGTCCTGTTATTCTCTTCTTCATGATTTTTTTAAATATTTACTTAGATACATCACGGAAAACCATCCTGTAAATTTTCATTATTTTATGTCCAGTAGTTTCAGCTGTGTGATAAGTAGAATAGATCACCTATGCGCTGGATCTACCAAATTAAGACTGCCCTTAATGGTACATTCTATGAATGTACCAGAAAGGCAAGAGCTCGAGAAGAATGGCGACGGCGCGACGGATAGTGAAGCGTACTGCCAACCTTCAAGCGACGACCACGACCACTCTGTCAAGAGTGTAGCGACAAAGAAGATAAGTAGAATAGATGTGAAAAGGCAATAATCAGTTAAATAGAATCACTTCTGCATTATTAGTAGATACAGAGCACGTTGAGCTTTACACTTGCAGTACAATTTTGGCTCTTATGACATAGAACTTAAGAATGGTACAAAGTTCGATATGTAAAGGTCGACCTGCTCTTGACTGTACGTAAAATCAGTCTGAAATAAAATGTCCTTAGTTCGTTGTTTTTGTTGTATCTTTGTAGTTTAATTTATATTTGGCGTTTTTTATGACGAAGAAGTTCGTCGTAGCCACCTGTTACATAATTACAACTGGTTTTACTTTATTGCTATGAACATATTTATTTGTTAGAAAGAAAAAAATGCCTTACATATTTTACAATCTGTTGTATAAAACATATATTAAGGTTGGAGCTGTGTATCAAAAACATAACACTGCATTATATTCTTAGGTACTTACTTAGGTATTTTTTTTATTTAGCCTAACAAGTTGACTCTACCCCACTCTTGAGCAGTAGTGGTATATTAAATCATTCATCTCAGCCCGTTTCTGCCCACTGTTGAGAATAGGTATTTTAATAGGTATATCAAATTTAAATTAACATCAAATAATAGTCTAATGCCCCTTGAAGCAGACAACTTAAGGCACCAAATACACGAGCAGCATTTTGCTGTCGACCACTCAACTGCATGCTGTCGACGCAGAAAAACTACAGCTGTCGACGCAGCAAACTGCGCTGTCGACGAAACAAAATGCCGCTGTCGACAGTGTCGACGGCTGCAGTCCATCAATGTCGACAGCTGGCACCAAACACACGAGCAGCGTTTGCTGTCGACCACTTAACTGCCGACGCAGCAAACCCCATGCTGTCGACATTGATGGACTGCAGCCGTCGACAGCGGCATTTTGCTTCGTCGACAGAGCAGTTCTAGCAACCAGTCTTCCGTGCTTTGAGCAAAAAATTATTTTATGTTTAAGCTTTATATTTGCTCAAATCAGGAACCCTTAAAACAAACCAGTTAGTAATTCTTACACACATTAGTAAATTTACATACGCTACGTCATCAAATTCTTAATATGCACCATAACAAACTTAATTTAATAATGAAATAATTTTGTGCGTCTAATTTGGCAAACCCAACTTACTCGGGTTTTTTGATGCAGCTAAAAAACAATATACCTACCTACCTAGTACTACATAATGCCCTATGTAATTTTACAAGGTGACACAAAGGTAACCAATCACGATTTTAATTAAATTAATAATTATAATTTTTGCTAACGGCGTAAAATCTGTTCAGACATACCTATTTAAAATGCTATTTGGCTACGATCTTCTGTAAGGTGGAGGTCCTTCCCCAGACGGGCTGCTCCGATTACGTCTTATAAAATCTTCTCGACTTGATGAAAAAAAAAATGTAATAAATTATATATATTTTATTATATAGTGCATCCACACCGCAGTTACTTTTTGTAGAGCAATGTTTCCGACGTATCCGTTCCGATAACAAAAAGTTATTTGAAAAGTCGCAAAAGTTGAAGAATGTTATCGTGTTGCATTGCATTACAAAAAGTAACGCGGTGTAGATGCACGGTTACATAAAATATTCACAAAAAGCTTATAAGAATTAAATTTATTCATTTGAAAAAAGAATTACGGCCAAAGTAAATCAGATGATTACTTTTGTCTCACCCTGTACTCAATCAAAGAATTTCCTCTATTCAAAAGTTGCTTAAAAGGTAAAAAAAAAACCAGGCCGGGCAGCTCCACTTGAGTCACCAAACGCCTACCTATCTTTTAAATGCAAGAATGCCTAATGACTAATACACATTTTACCTTAAAAACTGACATATAACGTTGATTTCATCGCGATTTTATACATTCATTCTTCGATGTTGTGGTGAAGAGACACGTTATGTATTATTCTAAAACTATCTTTTTATTTTTTATAAATATTCTTTAAATAAAAATGCTACTGTATAATCTGTGACTGTCAGTGAACTTTTAAAAAAGTTCAGAAAACCGGATTGCCTGTGTATCAAATAAAATAGTGGACAAGACCTTAAACTTTGGAGACATTATTCTGTGACATAGTGAAGTTTTGGAAGATGAAAATAAAAATATGTTATCTGGTTTTTATGGCATTAATATGTGTACAAGTGTTCATGATCAAGTTTGTGATGGCAAGTCCTTCTTCAGGTGAAATTTTCAAGGTGGACAAATGCCCAGAAAACTTTATAAGAAGAGTGCTACCAGATGGTACAGTAATATGCTTGATTGAAACAGATTATTGAATTTTACGGCATATTAGTGTGGACATAAAGTTATCGCATTCCAGAACGATGCAAAATCTATTGATTTCAATCAATTTTCCTTGTTAGGTTGTAAGGATATGGATATTTGCCACTTTACAATAATGTGATAATCGGAATGAATCATCTTATTTGTATTGTGAGTTATTTACACCTGCTGCGGAGAAATGAATACGTTTTAAAAACAAGGCGAAATGATGTTATAGTCGTTAATCGTAGTACTCTACGATTAAAACTTCTTTTGGAGTGGTAGAGCAATTATTATGAAATGGGCTAGCTCGACTGGGGAAGTACCACTCTCTCATAGAATATCGACGTGAAGCAGCAATGCGTTTCGTTCGGTGAGTGAGAGATCCGGAAGCCCGACTCCTTCCCTATCCCCTCTTACCCCCTCCTTCTTTCCCTTCCCTTCATCCTTCCTTTTCTCCAGCCTCCTTGGTGGACAACGCATTAGTTGCGCCCCCGGTGTTACTGATGCGGCGGTGACTGCTTTCCATCAGGTGGCCCGCTTGCTTGTAACTTGTAAGTTAGTGTGTAAAAAAACTTTGACCCTGGTCGGCTAACAGGTCCTTGGGTCAATTATTCAACACCATTATTTTAAACCAGGAACCTGTTAGGTAACATACTGGGTCCTATTGGTAAACCCACTAGTAAATTATAATGTATGTGAGCAGTATGTGCGCAATATTACAAATATACATACGCTTATTCCATACTTGGCACAAAATCCAAGACAAAATTGTTTGATTTAAAAAATAAATCCATGTGAATTAGACATGCGAATCGATCACAAATGCTTTTGTTGCCATAAAACACGCAACATTAGTACAATAAGGTATGACAAAGTAGTTCAAACACCATCATTGAATTTCATTGCCAATATTATTATTCTGTATCTTATTGTTTACCAAAGAATTCGTGTTTGTTCTGTAATTATGGTAAAGATGAATAACCTCCTTTGAAGTGCACTTCAGAGACCGGATTTTATTATTGCCTGAGTGGGCCAAATCAATATTTTATTATTTCGTCAGATTTTTTCAAATGTATGTGATCATTATACGATGTGTTGATTTTAACTGTTACAATATTTTTGGAGGCGAATCTACTATATTACGAATATACGAATATGTTAAAAAAACATTAAGTATAATAAACACAATATATTTTATGTTATGAAATCAGTCCGTGTGAATGGGCGCAGACATCTGCCTGTCAGTATGCGGTGGTCACTGAAAATTAGGAAAATTCTTCGATCACATGGTAAATTGTAATTTTCCATAAAACACGACATACCTAGGTCGAGATTCCATTTATTAACTGACACTACTCACAGCAGATTCGTGTCAAGCGACTTTATAAGCACGAACATCTCGCATACGTATGTACATTGTCGAGGGGTCTATTAAAAAAAAATTACAGGAATCTGTTTACTGCTTTGATAATACGAATTATTTAAAATGCCTCTTACGTTTTTCTATTCAAATATTGCAACTGTAAAAATCAACACATTGTATGTAAATTTACTTTGAGCTAATAATTTTATCAATGTCTTTGTAATTAATTATTTATTTTATGTAATGAATAAAGACTGAAACTTAACTATGGTGCATTTTATTTACCTTTCCCGTAAAATATAAAAAAAATTACATCTCCTTTCATCATCATCGTAAGTAGGTAGGTAGGTAGGTAGTTGAATGAATGAATGAATGAATATGCTTTATTTGCAAAACACTGAGAAAAAAAATAAGACATACAGTTAGGTATACACAGAAAACTTACGGACTAGTGTTTTTGCAACAAGGCGGCCTTATTGCTGACAGCAATCTTTTCAAGGCAACCTTACGACAAAAATAGTTCACGCTATGGAATGGGCAGGGCTAGCAATGCAAGAGATAAATGCATCTTTATCTCTTTAGCAACTTCATGTTACATTTTGTATTATCTTTGTGACCAATGAGGTTTTATATATTCTTCTAAGACAAGAGAAGTAACGCCATACAAAGCATTCGTAAAAAGCCGCAACCACTTCAGAGTGTTAAAGACGTAGCTTTGAAACCGATACATATTCCGAGCATATGCCAAAGTAAAATATGTTTGTCTCTTTTTTTCTAGAGTCAAACTAATTATGTCAAAATGAGACAAAAGCATTACTCCCAGAAAAATGGTCAGAGTTGCCAGCTCATGAATAATTTTCCCATTGAATGAATGTTATGAGTCTTTTTTTTTTTTTTAAAGTTTTTATACCATATTATTGTTTCTTAGGTGACAGAGGAATTAAAGATAGGAAGAAATAAATATATAGATGCGTAAATATTGGTACATACATATTATATTTCAAGAATTAATCATGGCGGAATGGAGAAGTTTCCATTTTTTAGTCATTGATGAATCTAACCGATGCAGACCTACTACTATTATCTATTCTGTGCTACTACTAACTTTATATGACAGCTGGCAAAATAATAATATAAAGATTCTAATAGCAGATACTAATAGCAAAAAAAAACTAAGTAAAAAAAATATATTTAATTACTTAAACACCACTGTGTAACATCAGTTTGTTATATACTTGTCGTTTATTTTCTTTTTTTACATTTATTGTAAACATTTTACTCTCATGGTACAATCTGATTTTTATATATTTTTGAATAATTAGATCGATTAATAAAAGATAATGGTCTATCTGCAATGATGAAACATGTTCCGCTGAATGGATTGCGAATCCCTTTAACGACACATTATCTTTTATTTTTTTAAGTGTTTTGGTGGCTAAAAACATAGGACCATATTTAGGGTGCAATGACTTTTCATCAGACATGGCTATGCTCAATCTAATGACGGCTTCACAGGACATGCAAATATCAAAAACCTGTTGCGATGGATAACAAAGACCTCCAATGTCTTTCATAATTATTAATTTGTGAAACCACAATATCTCAGTCGACCATATTGCTCTTATACATGAATTACATTTAATCTCTTTTCCTAATTTTGAGACAATGTAACCAGCTTTAAACCCAACTATTTGCTTAGTAAAACTAGTTACGATACTGAAATCAATTATTTGTTGATCGAACCATTCACTCTCTATATCGGCTTCAATTTCAGTTTCTTGTGTTTCGTCATCTTCTCTGTGACCAACTGTTGATTTATTTATTTCTTTTAAACAATTTTCTGGTGTGCCAATCAATACAGTGAGTTTTTCAAGCGGTACACAGTTACCTCTAAACGCTGATTTTAGTTCTAAATGGTTCAACAACTTTTTGTAGGCCGATTTAAATTGTATGGCATTTGGATTGTTGTTATATCCTCCTTTTTGCCTTATGCAACCGAAAAAGATTTCTAGGTGGTCTTGCGAGAGCCTGTATGTAGCTATATATTTCAGGGTGTTTGTTTGTACCAATTGCATGAACAAAATTTTAATGCTTTCTAAGCAAACTAACAATCCTAGAAATCCTGTTTTGAACTTGCACTGCAAGACGGGTTTAAATTCAGTTTTAATTGTTATTATTGGTAAGGCTTTTTTATCGTTTTGGTTATTAATTTTACTTTAATACTAATTTACGGTAGTTAAATAGGTTCCTGTACTACCACTTACACCTTACCCCGGAAATAACATACAATTTTTGAGAAATATTAAATACATGACTCCCAATTAAAAAGGTTTTCACACGATTCGAGTTCACAGTCATCGATTCTATTTTGCTACATTCAAAATAATAAAAATTCAAAATTCAAAATAATAAATTATATCTTACAAAATAATAAAATTGCGCCATCTGTCAGCAATATTCTTAAATTATTACAGAAACTAAAACAGTAAGTACGTGTCGTTCTGACACTATTCTGTGTTTTTGTTAAGTAATTTAAAAAGTTATTCAGAGATGGCGCCAAAATAAGCAGTATGTGCATTGCCCTGAAACGCCTGTGGCTTTCTCGTTTCCTCCAGTAGATGGCGGTAAATGTTTTTTCTATAGAATCACGCGAAAATTGCCGCGTGCAAATTTTCGCGGCATCAAATCGATCCCTACATTTTATATCACGCCTTCAAAGCAAGCTCTTTCGGACTATCAATTTTTCCAACTCAAGTTAAGTCGTGAGATAAATAAATAGGTACCTAGGTATTGGTACCTACCTATTAAAAAGAATTGAAAAGATACTTAGAACTTAGTACGAACCATATTGTAGATAGTTATATGTAAGCATGACCCACGACATTGAAATGGCAAGAAGACATTTACATTATAACTATAAATGCTAATAAGATTAAAACAAGTTTTGAATTTTCTTATTGTTGGAGTAAAAATTTTTTGTACCCACTTTGTACCTATGTCACAGAATTCATAATAGTACTAACGTACCTACCTATGTTGTAGTTGTAGCATAAGGCTGCGTTTAAATCTGCAATTTCTCATGGAAGAACTTGCGGAAGTTTCTTACAAGCTTTACGAGTTAAGAAAATATATAGAACTAAACCAACTATCTGCAAGAATTGTTAATAACATGTTTTTTACATAGTTATATTATTATTAACAACTTGCATGTGATGTCTAGTAGGTACCTAACAACTTGCATTGCAATACTAGTGCAATACTACAACTATAGGAGAGGTCTCAAATAATATCGGCGTAGAGCATCTACGCAGCATCTTCGTTTGTGATGTGCAGAAGGATCCGGAAGCTCAACTCCTCTGCTCAACTCAAAAAGGGAATAGAATGAGACTAATATATTTTCTTTTTCTGTCACTTTCTCCTTCTTTGTATTGTCTTCTTTCTCGGTTCTCTTCTTTCTAAGTATTCAAAGGTGTCGCGATCGTAAATCAAAAGAAAAGTAGGTACCTACTTTTGATTTCGTAAGGTAGTTTTTTTTCGGAGAAATGTAATTCGTTTAGAAATTATTCATCATCATCAGCATTTTCTATATATTACTATATGTATCTACCCACTGCTGGCTATAGGCTTTTCCCAATGCCTTCCACCAAATGCGATCCTCCGCTTTCCGCATCCATCCGCCTCCAGCCGCCTTCTTGAGGTCGTCTGTCCATCTGGAGGGAGGGCGCCCTAACCTCCAAGACTTTCTCCCCCCACCTACCATCGGTAGCACGGCAGATGTGGCCGGCCCATTGCCACTTCAGCTTGCTGACTTTGAGAGCTATATCGGTAACTTTGGTTCTCCGTCGAATTTCGGATCTTGTCCCTTAGAGAAACTCCAAGCATAGCTCTCTCCATCGCTCGCTGTGCGACTTTTAATCTATGGACCAGCCCGACGGTCAGTCCAGAGTTAGAAATTATTATAAGCGCATAATTTCGAAACGAATTTCATTTATATGTTTCTATGATAGGTTTACATAACTCTAACTTAATTACCTAGTTGTAACGATATTATGTTACAGAAAAAACTATTTAATAATCTAATTTCAGGGTGTATTTACCTACATATTAAGATAAATGGTTTCGTGCACTGCGAACATTTGCGATCTAACAAGGTCACTATAATTTTTGTCGCGGCTTACCAATAAATTGTGGATAACGACCGTGGTGCCTTGTTTATTATTATTAATTATTTTCGGACATGCAAATACTAAATTTTGGTTACTATGCGATGACCGTAGGATACCTTTAGATTCCACAGATTAGGGAACTACTACACATGGATATGACAAGCACGTGTCGTTTTGATCGCGTACATTTTTGTATGAACATTTTTGCACATCACGGTATCAAATATTAGGCGAAATTGCTGTTCATTGCTGTTTTAGATGACTCAGTTGTTACCGCGCGCTTCCAACACGTAATGTAAAGCGAACGTTAATTGTTAGTTCACTGGGTTGCGTCGAAATGTATAAGGCTCTAGTCGGCTCTACACACACGCATTCTTGTACAAAATAATGTAGTTGCCACATATTATTATATAGAATATTTTTTGTTTGTAAATGAAATTCTTTATGATTCTTTCGACTTAATTCCAGCAAAATGCAAACTCGCGAAGTTAATCGAAGTGAAGCGAAATTAGAGGACAAAAGAGAAGTAAATACGAATTAAGACGAAGAGTCTCTCGTTTTTTTACAACTTCGCAAGAGCAATCAATTCAATCATTTAAAGTAAACGTATTAATTTACTTTATTAATATTTTTTTAAATTGTACTGTACATCAATAAAAAAAAATGAAATAGAAAATAATAAACTGTCACATATTGATTTTATGACAGACGGTATGATATGGGTGAGTTATAAATTAAGATGCCCGACCGTACCTAGATCAATTTCAATGGTTGGACAGACAATATTTTTGCTGAAATCAAAGTCAAATAATAATTTATTCAAATACCAATATTGAAGTTTCGAATTGCCTTTTCCCTAATAAATAAATTAATTTTAGTTGTTTTGTTTTACAAGTTGGCGTATTCCAGTATGTCTGAATAAACACCCAAGTAAGATAAATATAACAACAATGTTTTTGTCGTAAAAGTTTTCATGTAGGTAAAAACGTGGCTTTAAGCAATGAAATTCGAGTCTTGCATTTCATACGTGAATTTCACTACCAAAAGATGGCAGGTAGAGAATGCTATTAGCATTAAGTTCGCCTATTGTGTCAGTACTCTAAGCAAATACTATAGAAGACTAATACCCACAGCTCTTGACGTTTCTCATACAATGACTTGGCAACCTCCGTTCACCTCATGCCGCTAGGGGCGCTATAACATTTTGCATACAAAACGCACAGTTCACCTCATGCCGCTAGGGGCGCTATAACATTTTGCATACAAAAGTTTTGAAATCGTGCACCTCATGCCGCCCTCATGCCGTAGGGGCGCTAGTGTCGCGTCTTGCCCGAATTCTTCCGAAGCTGTGGGTATTAGTCTTCTATAGTATTTGCTCTAAGGCCCCGTTGTTTGATCAGTAGTTAAGTATACTAATGGTTAAAATTCGTTGAAATAACTAACTATTTTATAAAAATTGCTACGAATTTTAACCAATAGTATACTTACCTACTGATCAAACAATGACCCTATCGTGGCCAATAAGTTAAAAAAATACCATGACGCTTAAATGTTATGTTCATATTTTAAAACGGGGTACCACGTCTGCAAAACATTGTTACCGCCGCTGTGTTTCCTGTATAGCAATACAATGAAAATAAGTAGTAAGCTTATTGATATCTCAAAGGAAAAATTGCAACTGTCGCAAACTGGAACTCACAACAAATTGAAACAGAAAAACATTAAAAAGGGGAGGAAGATTGAAATATTTCTAAGCGAGTATGTGACGAATACTTTATGACCCAAGATTGACTCACGGGAACTGTGCCAACATTGGGACATGGAATAGTTGATTTCAATGACGTCGGGGCAAGCATTAATGTTAGCGTGAATGCAGCTTGCACGTTCGTGTGAAATATTTCGGTGGACAATGGACAACATGACTCTAAATCCTTACTTCCTTATATCCTTACTTGCTTTTTAGTTTGTTTGTTATTCCTTCACGGCTTGACTAAGCAGCCGATCATTATGAAAATTTGCATACATATTGTTAGGGATAAAAGCTAGTGTATAATAAATCGAAGCGAAATCAAGAAATTCAGCCAGTTTCTTAAGTAGGTTGTAGGAATTTTATTTTATGTAAGTCATTGACACGAAAAGTAGAAGAAGAAGCCAGTTTCTGAAGCGCATTTTTTTTAAATTACTTGTACACATGTACAAGCTTTATTTTATTTTCTTCTTTAGTTTGACAGTGACAGCCATAGCATAATCATAATGTGAGTAACTTTGGCACTTTTTCTAGTCATAGTATAGGTACAAATAATAATGATTTTGTATATACATAAAAATACTTATATACTTTATGATACTACCATTTTGAAAACAAAAACAACATGGCCGCTGCTGGTAAAAGATTTTTTTGTCCAACATCCCTATAAGGCAGGCGCAGGCGAATTTTGTTTGGTGTTTACTGGGCGATATATGAACACTAAATGGGTGTAAAGTGGTCTAATGAAGCGTGCATTTATGATAACCCTTCGAACGCTCCGGATTGGGTGCCTTTTGTTGATGAAATTATGTAATAATACGATATATATCTACTTGATTTATTGGCATATGTTTCTACGTGTATAAAGTGTCTTCTTTATCAATAAAATTAAAACATAAACTTAGTCAAATAAGAGAAAAATGTTGGCTAATAAAATAACCAGAATGTGTCAAATATAGTAAAATCATTCGTTATACGAGCGAAGATTCCAAAAAACCAATAACATTGTCGACCCTTTCTCAAAGTGTCATTCATACAAAGTACGGTCGCATTATATTACATATCCGCGATTCAAATAATTTGTTGAAGTATGAAATTGCGATAAAACCTATTCAACCGTGAACATGTCTCAAAATAAACGCCTCTCTCAAAAAACCGAATCAGATGATTGTTTTTCAATTATTTTATTAATTAACCTCCTGACCGCTATAGTTGATTATAATCTACAAGGCAGTAATGCCTGTTTTCACCAATCAGGTGTAACGTAAATATTCCCTTTATGCGTAAAATACATTGACATCGGCAGTCAAGTAGGTCAGTAGTAGAACGGGTGCAGGAGATGCGTGCTCCGTTTAGGGCCGATTGTTTGATCAGTAGTTAAGTATTCTAATAGTTAAAATTCGTTGAAAAATGTATAATTGATTAACTATTTGTTAAAAATTGCTACGAATTTTAACCATTAGTAGGTATACTTAACTACTGATCAAACAATCGGCCTTTAGTGTGATATCGTTCATACAAATATATCGAAAACAGACGAATGAAAAATTGTCTACTTACATCTTACTGTTGGGTTGAAAAGCCTCTCTTCTTTCCACCCTCCTCCCCCCATACCCTCTCTATTAGTCTCCAGTTGGAACTGGATATCTGAAAAAGGATGGATTCTTTATCCACATATACATAAATATATAACTTTACGTTACAAAATAACAAATAATTTAAGATTACACACAAAGTTTTTCAATCTGGACACAGTACTCTAAAAATCAAATCCTTTGGGCATCGTAAGAAATCGAGAGATCCCAGAAGGTATCACTTCTAATAAAATAGTCGCAGGTAAAATATATAAAATGAAGCTTCGCGGGAATCTGCGGCCATGGTTTACGGTTATGGTGATTTATGTGGGGAATGTTATATCTCTTTTTTATCGTGACAAACAAGCTGAAGGTAAAACTGCTTATTATATAATTTTCTTTATGACTAGCGGGTGCCCAAGGCTTCGGCAGCTCACACCTGTTGTTGGTCTTTGCTATTGACTGTGAACAAAATAACGAAAAAGAACTAAATAACATAATAAACACACTCACATTAAAATTTATAAATATTAGTGTAGATTACGAATTTATCTGTTGTGGGTAATACAATACATGTACGGTGGAGGGTACTTTATAAATAAAGTTAGTTGTCTTCTTGATCTCGCGTTTGACGCAACACTACATGGTGACGGCGGGCGCGCCAAACGCGGCGCGCGCGGCCAACGTGGTGGCCAGCGAGCGCCGCGAGCGCCTCTCACGTGTGGATGCGGAGGCAGTGCATGACCGGGTCGTGCCGGTGCCCGCCCAAAATGTGCACTGTTTTGTGTGTCATAACTTCGGACATTTGTCTAGAATGTGTCCATCGCGAAGTGTTAAGAAGATCAGGGTTCCGAGTATTTGGGGTGGTTGTCGGGATACCTCCACGTGGTCCACCCCGGGCAACGCCGGCGCGTCCTTGCCGGCGGCTGAAGTCCCGACACGTGGGTTCCCTGCGCTCGAGTTGCGGCGAGCCGCGGGTTGAGAAGGACGAGCGGGGTCCGGTCCCTGCGTTTCGCCGGGTGCGGGTTGCAGGCGGACGGGTGTGTCCACTCCCTGCGCTCGGCTCGCGGAGTGACGCGGACGCTCTAGTGGGAGCCGGCCTTACCAGCCGGCGTGCGGCGAATACCGTAACCCGTGGGTCCTCCACCCACGGGCCGGGGGCCTTGGCTTAACCGCCCGGGCCGCGAGGAAGACAACCTCTATAAAAATCACGAGCGGAGCTGACGGCCGCGCCACGCTGAATAAGTGTGGTGTGGCCGTTGGCTGGCGGTCGGCACAGTGGGTGCGATCGCCGAGTGGACGGGGACCATAGCCCAGCCGAGACGGCGGGCCGGGGAAGGCCCGTCGTCTTGAGGGAGCGATGGTCCTCGGTGTCGACGGAGCGTATCGGGGGCGAGCGGGTCCGGCTGGTACCTTGGCCGGACGGCCCTGGCGGGGTCGCGGTTGTATCCCAGTTTCCCGTGGCCCACACAGGGCAAGAGGCATCCCGTCAGTTTTTTAGTGGTAAGTTCCACAGTCCACACCGCGTGCTCCCCGGGCGGTGGGGCTGCCACAAAGCATTTTTCTGACGTAAAAATAAAAAAGGGTTCCGAGTATGAGGACGAAGACAACTGTGAGTTATTTTATATTTCTATGTTTTCCGATGTCTCGGTTAATACAGTGAGGTCTCAGGACGAATGGTATGAACAATTACAATGTGATGGCGGACTTGAAAGATTTAAACTAGATTCCGGAGCTGATATTAATGTTTTATCTTACGAACGTTTTTAGTCTTTAAGAAATCCTAATAATTTAAGGTTGCAGTCGTATAGCGGAAATATCATCAGTATATTTATGGTAAGCAGAATGTATTCGTAGAAACCGATCACAAGCCATTGGAAATTGTATGTTAAATAAACACGCACAAGTGTCATTCCAATCACACGATGGCTTTCACGTAACGTGAACAATTGATCGCTCTGCACACCATGCAATAATCACACACAGCTGATTTCTACAGAGATTTGAACTTTAACAAACGAATCAGCCAACTTTGACCCCAAAGAGTTGAATTTCATAACTTTTTGCGCAGTTTCTATGGACAGTAAACGGAAAGCGTTACATGAGTAAACCCTTAATTTCTCCAGGGACTGACATTGAGACGCCCCACTTGAAATGCAGCTTCATTAATAGTACTATTCGTTACTGAAAGCAATATATACCTTCGAAATTTACGTAGTATAAAATATAGACCTCTTCTGATGTATCTCCCTCGAAACATAATGTTTAGGCGAGTTTTGAGATCAACATTTTTTTAATGTTCGTGTTTATCCCATTTTTCTCGTTCCCATGAATATTTAGACCCGAAAGTGTACCTGTCAAAAGCACGATCGGTCAATACGTTTTATATTTTTAAAGATTAAAAACTTCTAATACTACCTACTTGCAAGTGAAGTACTACTTAAAATATCACTTGAAGGAGATTTTTTTTTTTTTAATTGAAGCGAATCCACATCGTTAAGGTCAATAGAAAAACATTTTGTTTTCAGCACCCAGGGATCGAACCAGGAAATTCTGAAAATACTTTTGTGGTATTGATTGATAGGTTTGATGATTACCTCTGTAACTAACATTGTTTACATTGTTTGAAACTCTTTAAACTAGTTGACCGAAGTCGAATAGCAGTTGAAATCTTCCGTTTAGCTTAACAAACTTCTGGAAATGTAAGCCAATAAATTGAGCTGCTGGATTTCGACTTCATTTACGTCAAAGATGGTGAAATGCAACAGTGTATACTTTCTGATGCATTCTTCTAACTTTATGACTCACTTTTGGCATCTATCGTTTGCGTCGTTAGATGAAATGTGGAATACAAAATAAAAAATTCTTTATTTTGTCGACCTCGAGGAAATTTATACAATATCAGTTTTAAAAGGGTTCTTTTATTTTCCAGATTAAACTACATTGTAAAGTCAAAAATCTCAAAATTATAACTAGGACATAAAAATTAACCTATACGAGGGTCAAAAAACTGTTGCTGCGCCCCCGCAGACGCGAAGCTTTGAGCAATTAGCTTTGCATACACATGGTATAGATTTACCCGTCCTGCGCGACTCATTGGATCCGTGATTACTTATCATCAATGTTGTCTGTGTCTGTTTTCACCAATGAAATCACTGGTTTTCACCATGAACCAGCAGTTTTACCTGCCACGATTGTCTCCTCCATGCAGATCATATTCGTACGTGCATGGCTGACTATAGCCGATGACGACTAACGCCGTCGAGTTTGTCTGTGTAATCAAATCATTCCCATTTTCATGGAAAAAAACTTACTTATAACTTTAGTGCCTTTGATTTGAAGTCCCACAAAAATCTATACAACCATTTTAAAGATTAGAATAAAAAATATTTTTTTTCATATTTATCTTTGCTAATGTACCTACATGGCATGACCCCAGTGGAGTACTAAATACTAGATGCAATGGTGCATACGGTACAACGGGGCATTAACTACATATAAAAGGAAGCGCTGTTACTTCATGTCGATAAATGTATGAGAGGTTTAGACCAGGTCGATCCATCTTCTAAATGGGTTATTGATAATGCATTTTTCTGCCACATATTTTTCCCGTAGTCATTTTGCTTTTGATCCCAAAAGAAGCTTGTACGGAATTTTATTTCAACAATATGAATAAACTAATAGAGAAACTTAATTCTCTGAATAAACGATTTCATTACTACAGTTTCTGAAAACTCATTAACTTGTTGATTTGAAAGTCTACTTTCTACAAAGTCGTCATGTAGTCAAACTACGTTTCACTCAATTTTATTGACAATAAAAATGCTTTAATTTCCAAGATAATTTTCTAGTCTAGAAAACTATAAAAGTTTACCACTGGTATAATAATGAGATTACTTTTATTCTTGTCGTTGGTATGAACAAACATTTTAATTGAGTTTAGTTTTCATGGACATGGTCATGCTTGGGAATTACTACGATGTCTTGTTTGACCTTTACGCCTGAAACACAGAGGACGAAACGGGAGCAAGTTATAATGATCCCACACTCTACAAATTCAGTTCTTTGGCTTGATGTTCATGCAAGGCTTGATCTTCTAGAGCGTCGGCGTCGCGCGTCGGCGCGCCCGCATTGCGTTGACGTGACGTGTGCGGAACGTCGCCGCTATGCAGTGTAACGTTTTTTCAAATTTTCAATAATGTCGTTTTGCTAGCGTTGGAATAAACGTCGTGTTAGAGCCGAGATTTAAACTTGTAATTTTTATCACACTTGACATATTACTCGCTTTTCACTTTTCTATCACACATAACCTGGGGCCCGATTCTACTAACACAAATGCACCAATGGACTCTCAATGGTGTCTCAATCGTGTCTCAAAAGAGTGCCGGTAATAACATAATGTTTAACTTATTGTTTAAGTCCATAACAAATGTGAAGTCAAAAACTATTCCTCTGATACATTATCGGCATTCTTTTGAGACACGATTGAGACACCATTGAGAGTCCATTGGTGCATTTATGCTAGTAGAATCGGGCCCCTGATCATAACACTTAACATTGTCACCACACCTAAAGATTTAGTGCAAGTTGAATAAAAACCCGACGGACTATTAATATTTTAAGAAGGATTCTATAGAAATTGTAATGTGAAAGTATCTCCGCTACATAATACAGACGTCCTATATAGTATATAAGTATTATACGGTTCGTTTAACATGAACTATGCTTAATTAATACATAGGATCTTCCTGGGGGTTTTTAGTTCGAACGGGCCAGATTGAACGGGCCATGGGCCGTTCGACCGTATAGTCAAAATCGTCTTGCGTCCCAACGGGCCACTGATTAAATTTTGTAAAGAAATTGAATGTAATAAAAAATTTAAGTACATGCAGGTAGAAAAGTAAAAATGGGAAAATTAAAACACGAATTGTTTTTTAATATTATTTATTATCATCTCTTAAAAAAGACAAGCTACTTACTTATTAATAAAAAATTCTCAAAAATTTAACGTCATCTTCAAAAGTTTTATAATACAAATCAGTCTTATGAAGATTAATGAATCAAATATAAAATTTTGAGGAATGGGAATATTCATATCATGTTGAACTGCTGCAACGCATCTTTCCATTTCTTCTTCTATATAATTTGTTTCCTCGTCCTTCGGTTCATGGTTGTGAGCTGTCTCTCGTAAAACACTTAAAGGGTTGTTTCTTATTTTAACTGATGCTTTGCACGTATTCTTTTTCGAACATACCCAAATTTCGGTACGGTCTTTATTTATTATTTTCCTGGCGTACTCAAACCCATTTATAAATAAAAGCTGTCCACCTTTTCTTGTTGTGCCTACACGTACAGATCCATATTGAGACGTAGATGGCTGTTCGTCGTCCATTTTTTTAATACCCTAAAATTAAACACAATATAATTATAAAAAAAAGCACAACAATACACTTATTTTTTTTTACAATAAAAAATAATTAAAAAATAATTGTAGACTAGATAAATATTTAACTTTATGAATTATGTAAAGATAGAGGAACTTTCTATTTGGAATTCAAACATTATAATATACCTTTTTTTGCTGAAAATAAATATGCATATTGTAAAAATAATATTTGAAACGTGATAATTAATAAAGCAAATCGAATTTTGGCTTAAAATCATTGTGTAAAAAATACTCACCACAAAATTTTTTCACCACTAACACGGCACAAACGCAAGCAATTGCAAAAACTAAAGTGACCTCAAAGTGCGCGTCATACACCATCCCTTTTCATTAGCCAATCAAAAAGAAGTTACTTATCTGTGACGTCAGAGGACTCTGACGTCACATATAAGTAGCTTGTTTCTGATTGGCTAATGAAAAGAATCGTAAGATAAGGATTGTTGCTAACTGCTAACTGAAGACTGAAGTGTATAAGTTGATTTTAATGTATTTTGTTTTTTTTATTTATATTTAAGTAGTAAATAATAATTACTTTATAAAAAATTAATAATATTTATAAAATAAAATAAATAATAATAAAATATTAATATTTATTTATATTAATAGGTATTGTTGTTAATGAACGCTTTTTTTATGCGACTGTACTGACAGTATTTTAAAATAGTAATTTAATCAGTGGCCCGTTGGGACGCAAGACGATTTTGACTATACGGTCGAACGTCCCATGGCCCGTTCAATTTGTCCCGTTCGAACTAAAGACCCTTCCTGGAGCCTAGCTTTTCTAAGGATATAGGGTAATGAATAGAAAGTCTTCAGAGCATTTGCCATTTGTCTAGACCTAGAAGGATTACGACATTACGACTTATCGGAATATTATATTTTTCTGTTTGGCATAGATAGTCATATTATTCATTCTAATAATTTGTTGTATTTACTGCTTACAAAGTAGACGAGGAAAAAAGATAATTTTATATTTCGGTAAACTAATTTAAAAATCTGTTATTTCTACATTTTGTAAAAATATAAATAAAATAGGCATTATTTTATTTGTATAACTTATTAACATACACATTATAATATTTCTTAATGAATTCTATTTACATTTTTTGGTTTATAATGTCGGCAACCGGTTTTTCTTTAACAGCTTGCCTTCGACGAAGACCTCTTCTAAAGCTTTTCATTTAGTCATGTCTATCAGTGCGTGTCCATGAAGGACCAGCTATCTTTTTTATGTCGTCTTCCCAACGTTTAGTATGTCTTTCCTTTTAGGGTTCCGTAGTAAACTACAAGGAACCCTTATAGTTTCGCCATGTCCGTCTATCTGTCTGTCTGTCTGTCTAGCGCCTAGACGCTTGATGCTAGAAAGCTGTAATTTGGTATGTATACACAAAAAACATATTGACAATGTAAACAAAAAAATTCTCGATGCCTCACCTACATCTAAAGTGGAAATGTTTTTTTTTCGCGCCCACCCTATGTTGTGGGATATTGTTAGATAGGTTTCTTCAAAACATTGAGGGTGTGGGAAGATCATTTTTCGATACAATGATCCGTTTCGGAATTATTTACATTTATCGTGTCAATTTTCGCTTTGCACGGTGGTCCCCCCCCCCGCTCTATCTGCGAAAGTCTTATGTTTAGAAATTTGAAAAAAATCATGGTAGTAGTCCATATGCTGAACCTTCATTGAAAACTATAACGGTTAAGTAGGCTCTACTAGTTACCGAGTAATAGCCGACGAACTTATAAAATAAAATTTCTTTGATGAAAACTTACAAATGTGATGGAATTCTATATTGGACTCAACTGAAGGCAAGCAAGCGTTTGTGCGCATTGTGCGTGGCTCAACACGTACTTGCCCGGTATTTTTTTACAGTCTCGCGGGCACCATTCTGTTAATTAATCTCGTCCACTTCTCTTTTCCTTCTCTACAGGTACCGTACGATCTTACAAAATCACAATTTATGACGCATTAGTAGGGGACTTTTATATTTCGGACAGGCTGTGCAAGCGACAATAAAGTGGCAGTTTACGGAAAATTTTACATTTTTATGCATTTTCGATTTGCGCATTGTTCGATATTAAAAGATAATGAGGTCTAACTTACGTTTTATTACAACTAACATACTTTGAAACACTTACAATATCTTTCATAAAGTCGGCGATAATATTTGAGCTGCATACAAAATTATTCTTGGCTTGAGAGACTTTGTGTCTACCGTAAACCGTAATGTCCATAATATCTAAACATCGCATGTGCGATGATGTCTCCTAAGCGTCGTAAGAAAATGTAATAATTTAATTAGAACCTTTTTACTTTAATATACTGGCACGCAGTTTTTTAATACCATCGGGGCTACCAGCATGAAATGAAATTTCGAACATGCGTACTGACGTTTCGTTGCAATCTAACCAGTTTTGAACCTTATTTTAACTAGTAGTGTCTTTTTTGAAAGGACTACGTCTTTCGTTGTTTCGGATGGACACTTTCATGGTAGGCCCCCTTATAAAAGACAAGTAAATTATCCGTTCTAAACAAGTGATTGTCTTCCAAACAATTAGGTCTTATAAACAAACTTGACGGTAAAGAAATAGACCCTACATGCTAAGCCCTACTGTCACAGGGCAGGTCAAAATTGTCTCCGAATAAAAATGAAACTTTCCCCAACCCTCCGATGTTCAGATCCTACTCAATCCAGGACTTAGTAGTATTTATATTGTTGACGGAGTCTGTTTATTTGTTTCGCCTGTTTACTCGTCGGCGGATTCAATGGCGTTTATGTAAATCACAAGGACTTGAACAGTCAATAAAAAACGAAAAAGGATTTTGTTTTTCTTGTGTAGAAATTCTCTCCGCTTTTCAAACGTCTAGTCGTAGAATATTAGACACATAAAACCGCAAAAGTTTAAGTCTTGCACATAGTCGTTGCATAGCTACGCAATACGCGTTGTATAGTACGCTATGCAACGGGCAACGCAGAGGACACACTTTGCGCCCACTACCACCAACTTCTCCTAGAGGTAGGAATAACCTAATGGCATCAAATGTCATACCATAAGCTCCAGCTGGTTTCAACGCAGTGCAAGGAGGCGTCGGTGAAAAAGTGGATTAGTCAATTTGTTTGATTCTATATTTATTAATGTTATATTTGTTATATTAAGAAACACAAAATAATTAAAGTTTGAACGTAAAAAATATTATCTTTCAAAATATTTCAACTAAGCAAACTCTCTAATGCGAAGCTTTACTTAATATTAGAGTAAAAGGCTCGGAGTAAATTTTGAGGCATGTAAAAGTGAAAAATAGAATAAAAAATAATATATTACTGAGTTCTCTCTGACCTCGGTCGTAATTCTCATAAATAAGATCTAACCTTTACTTATTCTCACTTCAAATTATTATGAATGGCGAAGATCTGTTATTCACGTGCTTACAGTTAATGGATTTTGTGACGAACTGTTATTAGTCACGCGATAGATAGGTGGGTAATGAAATTTTAAAGGTTACCGGGAGAAAGGACGTGCGAATTTTAAGCTGTAAAAACACTTGTAAAGCTTTCAATGACGCCCTCTGTGGCGTAATGGTTACCACGCCAGACCGCCACCCAAGAGGTCCCGGGTTCGATCCCGGTTCGGTCGGGTCATGATGAAAAACGAACTTTTTCTGATTGGCCTCGGGTCTTGGATGTTTATCTATAAATGTATTTATTATAAAATATAATATCGTTGAGTTAGTATCCCATAACACAAGTTTCGAACTTACTTTGGGGCTAGCTCAATCTGTATGAATTGTCCCTATATATTTATTTATATTTATTTATTTATTAATGGAATATGGACATTTTTGGAGAATAAAATTTATGGATTAGACAGTAAACACATCGTGTCGCTATCGCATCTTTTGTTTATTTAAATGTGATTGAAATGTAATTTTTTAATTATAGCACATCATCATCTTAGCCACAAGAAGTCCACTGATGGACATAGGCCTCAAAAGCTTCTGAATTCTCGGTTAGCAGAGCGGTTTCAAAATATAGCACACTAGCTTTTCCACGCGGCTTCGCTCGCGGTTAATTTTATGACATAGATCTCGTTTGACATCAAAACGATCCATGGCGCGACTTGTGGCGCCATCTGTTGGCCGATACAGCGCCCTCTGATGATGAAGTAATTGACGGGCGGGCAGGATTTACTAACACAATTTCCCGAGTTTTGTTCATCGTCATTTATCGTACTATCTTTTTTTTATTCTGAATAAATTCGTTGTGAGTTCCAAAACAGCTGTGTAGTTTCTACTTTGGGACCTCAATAAGCTGCATTGCTTATTGTCAATCTAAGGTCGCCGCTGTTGATCCTGGGTCTACAGGAGACAAAACGGTGGAAACGACTTGTCCCAAATTTTTTTCATAAGTAAAAATTAAGAGTCAGTTACAAAATATTTTTTTATTACAACCCATTAGGTACTAGCGTAACCATATGGTCACGTTGAAGTTCTATTTATTTTTTGTACTCCGTTTTGGCCTAGCGTGACCATACGGTCAAAGCATCGAAATAATATTACTACGTATAGAACGGACACCGCGAACAAAATTTTTGTCCCCATACGTTGAGGCCCTTAGATCAACTCGTTTAGTCAAGTCACTTGTCCACGCTCATCGCGAGCGGTCCTCGGACTTATGACAAAAAAAAACATTGAAAAATGCCGTCATGTTCGATAAAAACGTGTAAAAACCGTTCAACAGTGGAAGAAAGATAGCGGCGTGACCTATCATCGCTAAGAATACAAAAAAATTAAGTAAAACCAACCAAAAAAATTTTTTTTAATTATTTTCTAATGCATCGTGATTGCATCCGCCATTTCTATGTTAAAATCATAGATTATCAAAAATTAATCGTACAGATGGGATACGTAGGTAGGTACTAAGCGTCAGTTAATTTTATAATATAATTGAGGTATTTCTAAATTTTTTGTAGCTTTTTTTTTTAACCGACTTCAAAAAAGGAGGAGGTTCTATGTTTTTTTTTTGGAGGTCGCCGATTAGCCTTTAATTTTGGACCGATTTTAATCATTTTTTTTTTAAAAATATGTAATTTAAATATTGATTTTAAAACTATATTTCCAAAATATTTTCATATACTAGGTAAAATACGTAAATGTGGATAAAGTTACTAACTAAGTAAAAAAAATAAGTTTCTAGAAAACAAAAAGATGGAAAATGAAACAGCATTTTAAATTTTGTCCAACCATTTTCGAACAAATGAAATTCGGGCAAACAAGTTTCGGAGTAAAGATACGTTACCATTCAACACAACTCCTCTTGTCTGGCAGGCGACCGTCTCCTGGTTATTGCATATATTACAAAATACTTCAATATATAAATAGCTTCACTATAAAGTTAGTTTTATTTAATATCAGTTTATTTTTGACTAATTTTAAGTTAAGAACAAAAATGTAATGTAGCTTCCTACCTATAAAGCTAATATTATACCTATTTTCTATTAAATTTATTCTATTAAGTAAAATAAAATATTGTAATAAAATAAAATAATCAGTTAGATGTCCAATAGGCAGAATATAAACAAAGTGTCGCCCCTGCGTAGTAATGTCATATTCTATGACTCGGTTGGGGGCGGGGCCAGGGAGGGGCGCGCCCCGCACGGCCGAACGCGGCGCCAAAATTTGAAGGCGCTGTCATTTCTATACGTAGTAATATTATTTCGATGGGTCAAAGCAGTGATCTGTTATTTACTATAGATTCGTAATGTTTGACACATACCCGCTGCCACGTCGACTGAGGCCACAGTCTTAGTTGAATTTCTTCCGACTTAGTCGTAGTTTGACGTTCAGTGAATGCGTATCTCACAATAATATCACAAAAATGGTTAAATGCACTGTTAAAACATGTATGTCGTGATCCCAAACTAATAACAAAGCAAGTGGTATCACTTTTCACAAATAAGAATGCTTAATTATGTTAAAATTATACCAAAATAGTATTAAAATCGAAATTAATATATTACGCATTGTTTTTGTCAACAGTGTTGCCAGTAAAAACGATTTTAAGTTTCCCAAATGTTGGGAGTTTAGTCAATGACGAACTCATACGCCTTTATGTATCGTTAGTAACACAGTAGAAGTAAACCTACAACCAGGCTCAAACTAGAATTAATTATTTACTTAGAATTGATTGATACTAAAATCAATCGCTAGTGCTACGCACGTCAAGACAAGAAAAAACAAATCATTTTCCTCTTTTTGATATGGCTTTTAACTGACATTTGACATAATGATATTATTACTATGACAGTGAAGTAACAATTTCATCTTTTTCATTGTGGTAACGGTGTTTAATTTAAATTGTTTCTGCAATTATCAAATGTTCGATTGAGTACAATAGTTTTTTTGTTTTATGTTGTATTTTATTCAAATTATTTAAATTTATTATTTTATTTTATTTAAATTTCATTTTCATTTCTTAACAATAAAAAAAATCTACTGAAGACTTGGCTGTATGGGCATAGTTCCCTTTGCCTACCCAGAATGGGTGAAGAAAACAAAAAAAAATCTCTGCTAAAAGAATATGTTTTACGGTTGGCGCCATTTTCCAAAAATACGTTCAGTGAATGCGTATCTCACAATATTAACACAAAAATGGGTAAATGCGCTGTTAAAGCATGTACGTCGCGGTCCCAAACGAATAACAAAGCAAGTGGTGTCACTTTTCACAAGTAAGTATGCTTAATTTTGTTCAAATTATACCAAAATAGAATTAAAATCCCTCTACACTATCGTGTGTGCCTTTAGTCGCCCATCATGGCCCATTGTGAAGAGGAGGCTTTACAGTTAATGAAATACATAGGTACAATTTATAAACTAACAATAAGGCCAATAACAGGTTTCCCTGATTATGCCGATAGTTGCGTACGTGCGGGTAGAAGTCGGTATCCGACTTTATTAAAGAATTTACTTACAAAACTTCTATATTACAATTTGCCTCTGATGACAAATTTAAATATTGTTCTAAATTACCGTGAATAACTTTCATCAGTATTACAGTCTTGAATGGTCTATAATTTCCTAAAAATTTTTTTTCATCCGGGAACATAAAAAAATGTGTAAGTTTAGGTACTACCTACCTATTCATTTCGATAAAATGTCTTAGTTTCCTTCCTTATTGATATTATTTCTACTGTGTTAGTAAATTAACGTAATTTCACTCATCTTTAATTTGTTTACCAGAAATAACGAACTATTAATATTATTTAATGATTTTTGAAAAAAAAAAGGTAAAATCATTCATTCATTCAATGGGAAAATTATTCATGAGCTGGCAACTCTGACCATTTTTCTGGGAGTAATGCTTTTGTCTCATTTTGACATAATTAGTTTGACTCTAGAAAAAAAGAGACAAACATATTTTACTTTGGCATATGCTCGGAATATGTATCGGTTTCAAAGCTACGTCTTTAACACTCTGAAGTGGTTGCGGCTTTTTACGAATGCTTTGTATGGCGTTACTTCTCTTGTCTTAGAAGAATATATAAAACCTCATTGGGTCAAAGGCTATATCTCGTTAAAAAAAAATTTTCTTTTTTTAAATGATAATCATGGTCTAATAAAGGCGTTCTGCAGAAAAAAATAATGATTTTAGAAACTCAGTCCCTAATGGGTCTAAATGATTTAATCTTATTATTTCTTCGTGATAACACTTTTAATTAGTTGCTGTTTCATGTAAAACAAAGTTATGTCATGCATTATAATGGGGTCAATTTGCATTTTTAACAGGTAAATATTTCAGTTTACGTATTTTCGGTAATTAACATTGAAATTATGTATAACGAATAATGCTCAGTCATGTATAATAATTTAAAGCATCATCTTTTTAATTGGATTCTGTTGGTCATAAGTTTTTTAAAAATATATATCATACACCACGATTGCGTTATGCTGTGGAAGAACATAGACAATTTTATAATCAGAGCCCCTAAGAGTCGGATATATATCGCTTTTTCATCTTTTCAAAGGTCTAAAGTAATATTATGGTAGCAGATCACCTAAAACGAACGACACCCATGGCATTTGTCATTTGCGTAAGGCTTGCACCGCCAATCTTTTTCAGCGGTTCATGCGTTAATAAATTTATACAGAATATAAAAAAATATAGAGAAATGGGGAGAGGCCTTTGCCCAGCAGTCACTGCTGGATACTGTCCTACTGTGGAACATAACACACCCAGGCTAAGAAAAAAAAAGAAAATATAACAGACCGAGTTGCTATGTTTAAACTTCATCACTTTAATAATACAAAATTAAAGTCTAATTAGCAATATAAAGTTTCACGTCAATAACTTAGAATTGTTGAATACCGAACATTATTTTAAAGTTTGTAATTTTAAATTAACTTAAAAACAGGTGTTTCTGAAAACGATTTCACAGGAGAATTGTTTCCACAGATTAACTATTCAAACATGACGCGTTAGACTGAAAGTAAATATTTAATTTAAAACATTTTGAAGACAGACAAATTGTTTACATTGTTTAATTGTATCATTTTGATTCTAGTTATTAAAGTTAACTAGTTGTTATCCTCGAGTTTGAATACTGTTTAATAGATTCCTAGGTTCTTTAGGAACTATGTTGTAAAACTAACTACATTATACACTACGCAACTACGTGTTGTCCTTTTTCTGTTAAGAATTTAATTTTTTATCAGATTATGTGAAATTCTGAAAATCTGTTAATTTCTTTTTTAAGTCTTAAAGAAAACATAAACTGAGTTAAAGTATCTACTGCAATATCAAATACAGTCAAACACTGAGGTGATAATCATATCGAATTATATAAAAGTATTTTTACGAATGTAAAAAAAAAACAAGTCGTAAAACAGAATTGATTATTTAGTAATAAACAAACGGCAGTATATTATATTGTATACGAGCCGGGTTCAACCTAATCGGGTTAGCACTCAAAAGGTAATGGCTACACGCGAGCTTTTATGTGTTTACTTCGAACTATACACGTGCAATGTAAATGCGAGTATTTGAGTATATACCTCCACTTAAGGGATGTGTAACGAGTGCTTTGTTTTATTTCACTCGTCCTACAAAATTATGTCTGGATTACACTACCGCTATTAGGCTACACTCCTGTAACCGCTGTAGGTACAGTACACAATTTCGGAGAAGGTTAGACATTATGTTTGTATGTTCATGTTTATATGCCATTAGGTTCTAAAAGACGTCATCAGTACATTCCTACACAAAACATAGTGAAGCACCGTACAGTGTAGTAATGTATTTTTTTTTAGTAGGACATCACATTACGAACTGAGCCACTGTTAACAATCTGCTCTAAGACTAAAAAAAATATAGCCTTAGCACAGAATTTTAACAGTGGTTCAGTTCAGTGAAGTCTACTGTATATTCGATTCCAATTTTTAAAAAATTGTTTAATAAAACAAAAACATTTTGTTACAACAAACCATCAACGGAGTCGAAATTACGTGGTTTTTGAGTATTTTTGTCGAACTTTTCTGACATGTTTTTTACTATAATATGTATAAGGAACAAGAAGAGAGGAGGAGATAGGGAGGAAAATAGACTTCCAGATCACTAATATTCCAAACGAAAAGCAGATGCTTCATGGCGTCATTCTTTGAAAGAGACTTCCCCGATCAAGCAATTTTATACTCAGGTAGGCTGTCACTCGGTAAAAAATAAATATAGAATCAATTGACATGGACTAATTTAATTCAATAAACACTTATCGAACGAAGACTGAACAACTCAAGTATGCAAATCAAAGCCTTTAGCCACTCAACCAGTGAAATGTAACGGTTGGGAGCACTGAAAAGGATTCTTACAATTGAACTTTGGGAGTGGCAAGTCGAAAAGTGATTTTGAGAGTTTCTCCGAGTATTGCAAGGTTTTCAAAGTCAATTTTATAAAATGTGAGTGTATGCTTGATGTTTTATAAGTTCGCTGTTATTTTCCTCGCGTGGTAGAAAATAGTTTATTTTATTTTATTGTGGTAGAGCATTAATAGGAGTGGTACTTATCACGTTCCGGGGGACAGGCTTTCATTTTACTGTTTTCATGTCTTACGGCAGACAGACAAGCAAGCGGGCCACTTGTTGGAAAGTGGTTACTGTGAGGGTTACTGCCGCCGAATCTGGCCCTCACAGCGTAGGGGAGCGTCCCCAAGGTGGCGGATAGGGGAATGGTCGGTAGTACAGCCTAGCAACACTAACCGGCTAAGTCCGATGGACTCGCTGACCAACGACGGGTGTGGTCCTCCAACATTTCGGAGGTTGTGCGGCGGGTTGACACCTCGCCCACGTAAAACCAATGTTGCTGGTGAAGCGTATCCCGTTAGCGCTTCACTAGCTTGCACAACATTGTCAAAAAAATATATACCAGCAACATTAGGAATGCTATCAATACCCACCCAGTCTGCAACAAAGAAGGTGGGAACTCACCGAACGAAATGCATTGCTGCTTTACGCCGATACATAAAGGGTGGTACTTCCCCGGACGAATTAGCCCATTTAATAATTGCTCTACTACTCCAACTACTTGCCTATCAGTCTTATAACTCAAAACCTAATCTCACTAGTAATATAGATTATGTGTCAGACTATGTCCATCAGTAACCTATTTAAAGGGCTTTTGAATATCAATATTAATCTGTTATAACTCGTTGACGTCACAACTTCAAAGGACATCAACACACAGTGCACGTCCCGTGATGTCCGGATAAAGCATAGCGTAAACAGAGTTTATGTCAGCTCATTCTATCATTTGTCATGATCGTAAACATGTAACAAGTATACTTACCGATTCAATAGAGCAATAAACATGCTCACGTAATGTTTATGCAGTGAAACGTGACGTAATAGAACCTGTTAATTACGATTTATGTTTACTGTAAACAGATTTGACAGTCCTTTGATTTGCTATCCGTTTCAACCATGTTTCAACTCTGACAGGGAATGAGAAGAGTCTGAACGTCGAAGAGTCTTTGTTTCTGAAGTTGTCTGAACTTCAGAAACAAATGTCAAATAATACGCAACGTTTAATTAGCCACGTGCTAATAGCAAATAAAGTACCTTTAAAAATAAAGTTATATTTAAAAGTTGTCAGCCTTGGAATATTGGCTGGCCGCCCTTCGTTCATTATTTTTCATTATCTTTGTTAATGTGTAGTGAGTGACTAGATTTCGTGTCCACAACGGCATCGGTTGATGCTCAAAAAAGGAGTAATATAATGTCGATGAAAAATTTTGCTGTAGCGTTTTATGTGTTTAAATATCTTTCTGTTAATAAAAAAGAGGTAGAATTGACTTCGAAGAAACGGTGACTCCACAAAACGACAGATATTGACTAAACACAAAATGAGTTCTTTTTTTCTGAACATCAAAATGAACCTCTCTGATCTCATTTTTGTCTCAAAACACCGTCTAGTAATTTTATTATAAAATATTTTATTATTTCGCTCAAAAGAGTACCCAATTATATTTTTTTAGAGTTATTGTTTTCTAATATTAATTTTTAATAATGGCTGTATTGTTTAACTATTTTGTGTAATTATTTCATTTTGTCCTAGAATAAAATAAGTCTTGTATTCCTATGAAGTAACTGAAACTTTTCTTCGAGATTTTCTTCTTAACTCAATGCCTCATAAGAATGACTTACTACTCTGTAATAAAGAAACGCAATTAGATCAATATCGCAACGAGAAAGCTTTTAGAAATCTGACCTTTTGAGCTCTGAAACGCCTTTATGTAAGAAAATGGAGGTTGGGATTCAAAGCTGAATAGCAGTGGCTTCTATCAATTGAGAGCTATATATGTATATGTAGGTATGTGCAAAGTATGTTGGATATTGCATGTCAGTTTTTGAAAAATTTAACAATTCATATATCATTGTTATGAACAATATCAACCTTATACATATTAGATGTTGTGCGCGCGAATCTTGTAATACACTGGGCGTCAAAAATAAGTAGTACAGTTTTAAAATTGCAATATCTCCTAAACTACAAAAGCTAGACCTTTGAAATAAAAAAAAGTTAAAAGACAATTTAATTTCATTTAATAAAAACGTCATGCATAATATCATTTTTTTAAAGATTGACTGAAAAAAAACTTAATAAATAAAAATACTATTTTTTTTAAATGTTGGCTTGTACTTTTGTTTTTTATTGTTTTCTTTATTGCTGATAAATCAATTGCAATTCAAAAGCAAATGTGTCTTCAGCGAGTAAACTTTACTAATCATGCCTCTTTCACCAGAAGAATGTGCAAGAATCATAACTTTTCTCGAAGTAGGCATCAGTATGCGTCGTACTGCAAGAACGGTGTGTGTAACTCTAAGAACGATCCAGCAAGTAAAGCAAAGGTACGAAGAGACTGGAAACCATCTAAGGAGACCAAGTAATGGCAGACCCAGGTGCACTCGTACCCGAGAAGACCGCTTAATTGTCTCGACTGTGTTAAGAAATCGTCACCTTAATGCAGTTGAGGTCCAGCAACAGCTTCTTCAGACCCGAAGAGACTACGTTAGTGAGAGTACAGTGAGGAGAAGACTTGCTGAAGCCAACCTGAAGTCGTACAGGCCAGCAAATGGCCCCAAACTTGAGACAGGACATTGAGTAGCAAGACTACGCTACGCCCGTCAACACGTACAATGGGGCGAAGAAGAATGGACAAGAGTTTTGTTCACAGATGAGTCTCGGTTTTCTTTATTCACTTCCGATGTAAGGCGGAGAGTATACAGGCGACCTGGTGAGCGATACATTCAAGGTTGCATCTCGGAAAGAGTTCTATACGGCGGAGGCTCTGTACACGTATGGGCTGGCATCTCTTCAGAGGGTCGCACAGAGCTAGTGGTCATAGAAAATGGCACTCTGACTGGTGAAAGATATGCATTAGAGATCCTTAACGAGTATGCAGGGCTATATTTAGTAAATATGGGTGATGGAGCGATACTAATGCATAATAACGCCCGGCCACACACCGCTCACCTCGTACAAAAGTACATTCAGGAGGTTGGCATCAGCTTGATGGCTTGGCCATCAAGAAGCCCAGATCTTAACCCGATTGAACACGCCTGGGATGAGGTTGAGACGCTAGTCAGAAGACGCAGACCACCCCCGCCACCCTCAGGGCTCTAAAGCAGGCCTGATAGAAGAATGGGTGAATTTTCCCCAATACGGCCTCCGAAACTTAGTGTTCAGCATGCTAAATCGGCTCCAAGTTGTCATCAGAGCCCGAGGCGGCAACACAAGTTACCAAAGTGGGAACAAGGCCCAAAACGTAAAAATTAAGTGCTTGATAGTTCCTTCAAAATGGTTAGCTTTTTAGTTTTTTCTAAATTTTCAGTGTAAAATTTTACTAATGCTAAATAAAATATTATTTTTAGAAAACTTTGTTAAATTTGCTATAAAATGACTTTTATTTCAAAACTCTAACTTCTATAGTTTAAGAGTAAATGCAATTTTAAAACTGTACTACTTATTTTTGACGCCCAGTGTATTTAGTTGAAAAAATAATTTTGTTTTTTTTTGTTATTTTGCAAGACAAAATCATCACGGACACATTGGACTATTTTAATGTTTAGTAATGTCTAAATACTATTACTAGATATGCATTAAATTCAAATAAGTATGTTTTTTTTTGCAAAGATTGCCTCAGAATGATGTAAGTAAAATTTTATTTTGTTTCAAAAAAGAGCGCATCGTAAAGAGAGTGTTTGGTGTTTGCTTTTCATCAGATGTTTGATGAAAAGAAATTATGTACAAGCAATTTATGTTAAAAATATTTACTTATACAGATCAAAATTTGATGCTCGAAATATATCGCAGCAAAGAGTTTTAAAGGTTAATCAAAGCAGGTAAGCACCAGCGCTCAATCAGAATGAGTGGATTCCAATTTGAGTGTTTAATGGATTGTGTCCGTTAAAGTTGTTGATGAATTTGTTTACTTTTAACAAACATGCATAGAATAAAATTACTTTATATGATATCGGTCATTGATTATCTACCCAGATGTCATTGACGTTCAGTTCTGACTCGGTGTTGGGAAGGACATAATTATATGAACGCAGTTGCGTCACATTTGGGTTTCATCGTCTGTTTTGGGCCTTACAGAGTAGTTTAATTTATATTAGTTTAATATTTAGTGATACAAGAATAGAAAGAGCGCCTAAGAATGGTTATGCCCGTTTTTACCAACGAATCCAACCGTTGGTTTAAGCTAACTAGAACTTGAGTTGGCGAATATCTACGCATTAGCACAGCCCGGACACTCCATACAACGCGCGTGAAATAATTACATATTTCTACTACATAGGCCAATATCATCTGTACACGCGCACACGTATGCGCACACGTATACACATTCGTTCACTAAACGCACACCTTTGCGACTGCACCCGCCACGATACCCGCCTGCGGTTGAGGTAACGCGATTCGGTGCGGGGCGGAGAGTGGCCATTCTACCTCAGGTTATTCTGTCTATGGCAATAGTCTCTGAATAAACGACGAACATAACAATTTTATTGCACGTCATTGTATTATGAAGGTATCATAGAAATATCGTTTCTCAGTTGGAAAACTAATTTAATGAAATATGTAATAAATTCAAATCCCTTCACATCGGGTGTTCCGTCCAGTTTCGTAACTCAATTTTGTTCATTGCTGGGAAAGTCCAGAGTTTTATGGACCCGCCAAAGTACACCAACAAAGTTACAAACTTCGGTTCAATAAAAGGATTTTCACACAATTGCTATAAGCTTGCTTTCGTAGTAAGTAGCCTTGTATTCAGATCCTTATTCATAGATTTTATACTAGACATACGAAATATATCTTAAGCTTTGTATTTAGGAATAAGTCCAAATACATTTTGACGACCTCCGTGGCGTAATGGTTACCACGCCAGACCGCCACCCAGGAGGTCCCGGATTCGATCCCCGGTCGGGTTATGATGAAAAACTAACTTTTTCTGATTGGCCTCGGGTCTTGGATGTTTATCTATATATGTATTTGTTATAAAAAAATGTATTATATTGAAGAAGAAACTTGTGCTAAGGGATACTATCCCTTAGCACAAGTTTCGAACTAACTTTGGGGCTAGCTCAATCTGTATGAATCGTCCCTAAATATTTATTTATTCATGCCTATCGTTACCAATTTTATCAACCCTCTTCTAGGAGGCGCTTGTCGCTACGGTTCTGGAAATGGTTACCTGTCTGTAACTTTTCTATTATAATAATACTTTTTTCTATACTTACCTAACTCGTGTTGCTGATTCAAATATCACCTTGATATGACATGTACACTTTTTAATGAAATTTTGTCGACACAATTCAATATTCTTCATTTTTATACAAGAATACAACAGGCGGTCTTATCGCTAAGCAGTCTCTTCCAGACAAAAAATATACACAAGAACAGCTAGGTTACTCTGCATAGCAATCGCGATTTTAATTTCAATTCTGTATAATTTCAAATGCAAAATTAACAGCAAATCCTATTTCGTACCCTTGAAATTTATATATATAATTTACTAACTATTTGGTTAGCATACAATCCGATTTCATTTAGTTTAGTATTTAGTTAGCGCTTAGTCTAGCTGTAAAGAGTACCTAAAAGTAACAATTCAATCGCGATCGAGCGGAATTATCTTCAAGAGTAAGGGGGCAGGTAGGTGATGTGACAAACAACGAGACTAACAAACAGTGTAGTTAAATCAAAAAATTGTATACATATCATTGCACGTGAATGACGTGACTAAAAAGATAAAATACTAGGCCCCAGGCCCTACTAGGCCCTCACAGGCACTCTCGCATGTCGAAGACAAATAATATAGATTTGTAGATAAATCTACTCTATAACTCTATCTATAAATAAGATATGACTGAAAAGAACAAAAAAAACGATTTCATTTTAAAAATTAGGTAGTACTCTCAACTACGAGTATTATAGCAAGAATTATAAATAAATAAAACACACAATACATTCTCATTAACATTTTGAATGTTGAAATGAACAATACATTAAAAAATATATTATATGTTTTCTAACGTAACCTATTACAGAATAAAATAAATAAATAAATATATAGGGACAATTCATACAGATTGAGCTAGCCCCAAAGTAAGTTCGAAACTTGTGTTATGAGATACTAACTCAACGATACTATATTTTATAACAAATACATGTATAGATAAACATCAAAGACCCGAGGCCAATCAGAAAAGTTCGTTTTTCATCATGACCCGACCGGGATTCGAACCCGGGACCTCCTGGGTGGCGGGCAGGCATGGTAACCATTGCGCCACGGAGGTCGTCAAATGAACAATACATTAAAAAAAATATTATGTTTTCTAACGTAACCTATATTACAGAATACACACAATCCATTTTGGCGAATATCATTAAATACCCAAAGGATGAAATCGATATTCAAGTACAGTACTGAATTAATAAATAAATTCATCGGAAATTCTGTTTCAGTTATCGTATATGTTACCGACAGTTTACGATTACATTTGTAAAAACAATAAATTTATATAGAGACAGATTTAGTTAGCTCGGGAAGTACCTCATCCTACATATTTAGTATGTACCTATTATAACTTGCATTTTTTTAAATAACGTTCGTTACATTAAAATACTACAATTGAAAAATTTATCAGCGCAACAAAACGGTTTTATTTTACTGAAAAATTTATCAGCGCAACAAAAACAATTTTATTTTACTGTACGCTGTCACAGTGTTATAAAAAGTATTAAATTTATAGTAGGTACAACATGCACTGCACATTACAATAGAATTGAAAGCAAAGAGTCACCTATTATTATATATTTTTGACAGGCCCAGTGGTCGAGTGGCTAGCAATGGTCACTTTAACCCAAGGGCCGCGGGTTCGAATCCTGCGCAAGGCAAACATTTGTGTGCATGAACATGTCTGTTTGCCTTGGTCTGGGTGTTTTCTATGTATAATAAGTATTTATTTACAAAAAAAAAAGTATTTAAGTATATTTATCAGCAATCTAGTACCCATAGTACAAGCTTAGTTGCTTAGTTTGGGACTAGATGGCGTTGTGTGATTCGTCCAAGAACATTTATTTATTTATTATTGCTGTTAGACAAACATGCGATTGATTATTGAGGGGGCAATGCAATGCTACCTCCGTGTGCCTGGTGTTCATAGGCGGCTGTAACCACATTTTCATGTACTCGTTCAACCGTCCTCTCCCAGAATTGTCCTAGGCCATGGCTGGCCAAACCCAGGCACGCGGCCAAGGGATTTTATTTCTCCGCTATCCAACACGTCTTATAAAGTCTTTTGAAAACGTTACAAAGTATTGAATCTGACAAAAAAAATATTGAGCTATATGAATACTTTTGCTATCAGTTCAACCGACTTGCTTGAATATCCAGTAAGTATTCAGCTCGAAGTCACATATCGACGGTCCCTACGTACAAAGCAACTAACAGAGTTGTAAATTTTTGGAAAATGGTCTCTACTGAAGATTTCCTAACATAGCACGACGACGTCTCTATAAAAAAATTAAGCAGGTTTGGTTCGACCTATGTGTCTAACTTGATCTAATCGTTTTGTGGCCCGCCGCCGCCACAGTCTTATGAAATTTGGCACACCTGGATAATCTATTGGCCAGACTTGTGTGCCTTGTTGGCTGACGCGAGTCGTTGGGGCGCCTAAACGGCCTTTCGTTCCCGCAATTGCTTGGTGTGTGTGCTGCTTTCGTGCCCGCCCAAGATCGCAGCGATCTGACTATATACAATAATGTCCATTAAAAAAAACACATGGCAACAGATGACCCACTGGCCTCTTTGTCTGTCCTGTAACATTGAATAAAAGATAACCAAAAGTGTTGTCATAAAGGATTGCATGACTACAGGTTACTTTTGGGACTTACCTACTTAAAAGTCATCAGTAATTAAAATCATAAATATGTACCTACACCGCCAGCGGCTCAACTATCGATAGTGAAAAATATGTGGCTATATTTTCATAGTTTATATCAAAATGCCCAATAATTATAATCTAAAGTTAAGCGCAGAACCAATTAGTATTTTAATGAAACTACGGCGGCTCGTTTGAAAGTTTCGGAATTCACTTACATCAGACAATTTGCACTCATATCGCATATGTTCGACAATGTTCTAATTAAATTACAGAGATAATGGGCTATTGGTAAAATGAATATTCTATGAATAGCTTGTTTTACCATAGTTTATACATAACATTTACATATTTCAGCTCAGTTTCAAACTCACTCACTATCTCACTCAATTTCTATTTGTATGAGTGAGACAGATTGACATGGGATTGTAATTTTGTAACTGTTTTTGTTACAAGAATAAGGGGTTGGGTTTATGTAGTCTTCTTTGTCCTAGAAAGATAAAAATAATAGATAGCGTCTACTTTTGTACAATATTTTATTATTTTTCTTATCGCTATTAGGTACCTTATGGACTTTGACTATTCTGTGTTTGTGAACATGGGCACTTTCCATCAGATTACGTGTGTAAAATACCCTGATAATAAAAGGAAATATGTCCCTAACACACATACTATTTTCAGCAGTTTTATTGATTTAAATAATGCTAATATTTATGTTAACTTTATTTTATCTCTTTTATAATTTTATTCTCTGCATATGTAAAAGATTATAATTTCATTTACTATATCTCTAAACAGTGTCGAATAGCCTGTTATTACTTAACATGAAAGACAATTGCAAAAACTCATATTATACTTAACTAGAGAAACCCGTGCAACTTCGTTTGCATTTATCCCGCTTTCCCGTGGGAATTTCAAAAAATCCTTTCTTATCGGTTGCCTACAGCCTCAGCCTACAACCATCTCTACAACAACACTACGAAATATTAGAGCGAGTCGACGTAATGAGATTTCCTATAAGTGAGAAAGAGACAATATCAACATGCCATTTAACCATTGACCAATTTAACTTGAACCCTGTCAAATATTATAAAATGTATTGTAGTGTTTATCGATGAATGATTCAGCCCGCTTTATACACAGTTAGAATTTTAGCTGTTTTCCGAAGATCACAAACAGAATAAATAGTACGACGACATTATGAAATCATTTTGTTTGAATAGGTATTCACTATTTATAAAAATATTACATGACAGATGACACACTGCACTTCACGGATGTGTCAATGAAATGTAATTGAAATCAAATAAAAGCACTAAGGAGTTAAGATATCAACTCGAAGAAAATTATTCACAATATAAATTTTTTTCAAGAATTTCAATAAAAAAGAATCACGTATTCCATCAATTCTATCAAACAATTTTCATGCCAAATTTGAAGTAGATTGGACCAAGGAATTAAGCTGTCCAATAGTAACTTACCCCCCTTTTTTAGCCCCTTAGAGTTGGAATTTCGAAAAATCCTTTCTTATCGGATGCCTACGTCATACAATAGGTCCACTTGCCAAGTTTCAGTCAGTCAGTCAGGACAAAGCATTTTATATATATATATATTTCACATTAAGTCTCAAGCTTTATCGTTTCTCCTTTATTTTGACGGTAATTTAATGTTTCATTAACTTTAATATTCTTGTGCAATTCACCATCAGTATCTTTAAAAGGGATCATAGTTGTGTTTCTAGTGAAGATCTTTTGTAAACACTCTTTATGATGCAACTTTACAACTAAGATAAAGAGTTTTAATAGCTCGTGTTACTAATGTAGTACTTCCTTCACCTGAATGGATTTCAAGTTTATGTGGGTAACGAAGCTGAAATGTTTCCAAGTACATGAAAATAAGAGTTGACTATCTACTTGGCTTGTTTACGTTGATAGGTAAAGCTTGAAACATACTTATGGTTTGTTGTGGCGTAGCGCGGCGTTGAAGGCTTTCAGAACCTTTAGTTTTCATACGTTAAGTATAGTTAGTAATATTTTGTAACGCAGAGCGATCAGCATAACCTATGTTGTATTATGTTATATTATTTAAAAGAAAAATAAAATAAAATAAAAATTATAAAGCAGTATCTTAGAGCAATCATAATATAAGTTGTTTAAGGTCATTACAATTTTATGAACTAATAAGATGTTTTATGTCATTTTAAAAAATACACTAGGTACATGATAATCCATATTGTAATTATGTTTTGACCATTGCAGTACTCCACTGATGCACCTCTTTGATATTGATCCCGTGTATTCTCAGCAAAGCCGATCATGCAGAATTCACTGTCTAGTACGAGTATAATCTTTGGGAGCTGCTTATATTAGAAGGACTAATAGCTCAAATTAAATATAACTAGATTATCTTTGAGCTCGATGGTGTCGCTGTGTGTCGCACTCTAATATAAACACGCAAGTAAAGCGACGTCGACGTCAGCCAGTATTTGGATGGGTTTCGTTATGTCGAGCTTCTCCGTGCTTCGGAGGGCACGTTAAGCCATCGGTTCCGGCTGTTAGTAGGGCGGTTTGAAAACACCGGCCTCTGCCAATCCGCATTGGAGCAGCGTGGCAGAGTACGCTCTAATCACCTTCGATTGAAGGGAGACCCGTATCCCAGCAGTGGGATGATTAAGGGTTGATATGATGATGATGATTATCTTTTGCTAAGTGTTAAGGGGTACTTTCGAAATTTAAGAACTTAGCAAGCCATTTACAAATGACAACAGGTTTTAAAATGTATTGTATAGTTTCAAACAACAAAACTAAGTAAGCAATCTGTCCAAGTCACTTGAAGCAATTTGTTGTCAGGAGTTCTAACTAGTTAAACTGAATACTGTATTTTAAGCGCATAGGTATTAAAACTTCGCAAAATGTTAAGGAGTGTTTTATTTATCAAAGTAATTTAAATTTAGTACAAATCTACACTAATATTATAAAGAGGAAAGATTTGTATATTTGTGTGTGTATGTATGTTTGTAATGAATAAAGTCAAAAACTACTAGACCGATTTCAAAAATTCTTTCACCGTTGGGAATGTACATAGGTCATAATATATTATCAAAAATAAATATATAAATAAATAAATAAATAAATATAAAGGGACAATTCATACAGATTGAGCTAGCCCCAAAGTAAGTTCGAAACTTGTGTTATGGGATACTAACTCAACGATATTATATTTTATAACAAATACATATATAGATAAACATCCAAGACCCGAGGCCAATCAGAAAAAGTTCGTTTTTCATCATGACCCGACCGGGGATCGAACCCGGGACCTCCTGGGTGGCGGTCTGGCGTGGTAACCATTACGCCACGGAGGTCGTCATATAGGGACAATTCATACAGAATATTATATATTAGGGATAATAAAATATAAGGGGTCCTTAGTAAAACCCTTGCGAAGCTGTAGCGGTCCACTAGTTATATAATATATAAACATACATATTATGCAATCAAATGTAAGAAAAGCTTTACATTTTGCTTTCATGAAAATGTTCAGTGTGGAACTTGAATACAATCTACACGTTTTTCTACTTCATATTGAGACAGCTTAAAAATATTATTGTTATTAATTTGTTTTCAAATAGCTAGGAATAACTCAAACACAATTTAAAAAAAAATTTCGTTGATCTTAAAATACCTTTTGCAAATTTACATATTAATGACTGATATCTAATAATGTCTATAAGATTGTACTAACGCACGTGTATTGCACAGGATTCTTACTTTTAAAATTCTTCATAATATTATGAAATGGATCACCTTTACTTACTACATACTGTACTGCTTAGCGACTGTGTTTAAGCCCTAAATAGATGGATTGGATAACATTGAAATTTTCATTAGGTTTGGATATTAAAACCCAGAATTTCCTAAATTTTTAATAATCATAACGTTTACTGGAAAGTGGTTGGATAAGACCTTGGGATAAGACAGATATAATTCGAGCAAGACAACCGACAAAATTACATAGCTCACGAATAATTAAATAAGATTATACCTCGCTGTTCAACCACATTGATGCATTATTAACATGGATGTGCGTATGAAGCATATATTTACATATGTGAATGTAATAAACCGTATATTTTGTATTTACATAAGTTACTATTCCTGAAACATGTAAATTGTATTTTACAACAGAAGTACTATTGATACTATTGTTTTAAAAATATTGTACTTACTGCATTGCTAATGTTTTAATGTAATAAACTGACAAATAGCAAGATTGTCTGATGGTTTGTGAATTTTTTATTATATGTTGGCTTCCTTTTACCTAACGGTGAGGTTAAATTTCAAAGCCGTCTAGTAGGATGATAAGAAGCCATTTCATTCTAATCAGATGCCACTAATGTTGACCAACTAAAATCGAATCATAAAATTTTTATTTTGGAATATCGACATATTTGATACCTACCATGTTCATCTAGATTCTAGACCAACGATATGTAGGAGCGATAAACGAATATCATTTTTATACGGAGCAGAGGTTCGTTCGAGCGAAGGTACAGAAAGCTCACGAAGCGATTCTGCTCGAACCTTATTAGATTTTAAAATATCGATTCCCATCTCTTTGTGTTTATACAAGTGTAGATCACTAACATTACAACCTTCTATAAAATTCAATGAAGAATGCATGAATATTTGTTTTACTTATCTATCATTTATTTACAGTAGTAAAGGTGCGTGGCGAAGCGTTCTCTACACGACATCTACTGAGAGAAGTCTACCAAAACCAACCCACAAACACCTTATTTTCGAATCTTTCCTACACCGTGTAATATATTTCTGATTAAGTTCGTTTTGAGTTCCAAAACAGTTGTTGTTTTCCACTCGAGACGTAAAATTTATTTCACCGCTTATTTTCAATCTGTGGTCACCGTTGTTAATCCTAGCTTTACAGAAATTGATGTGTGATAGGATTGTCCCGAAGTTATACCTTATTCTGTTTGTCTATCTTACATTTGATTGGTATTGGTAGCTATATCTATAAGGTATGGTCTTTAACAAATTTCTCTCAAAGAGTTTGACTTTTACATTTATGATTCAGTTCTGATAACCTTTTGCATACAACACTTGGTTTACTTTGTCTGAAAAGTCTTTATGACGGCAGATAGAATATTAAATTTGATGCAACGTAACAAATCATAAAAACAGACCGTTCAGAGATGAAATGAAATATGGGAAAAGAATTTGTGAAACGTCGATTTTAATTCAATTCTATCAAGGAACAAAAGAACACTGACACTAACGAATTCATCAAGCTTATTCCAAAATGTATCAAAGACGACAAAGTGAAAGGTTATCATCGCTGGACTGGAATAATGTAACCCTGCATAATATTTAAGCATTCATGTGATGTTTTTATGTTATATTTTAAACATATTTCGCTAAGATATTTCTTCGCATTTAGACTTTTTAAATTCAAATTCAAAATATTTTATTCTTATTTATAAGATACTAGCGAAACCCGCGCAACTTCGTTTGCGTGTATCCCGCTTTCCCGTGGGAATTTTGGAATGTATTATACATAAAAACCTTCCTCTTGAATCACTCTATCTATTTAAAAAAAAACGCATTAAAATCCGTTGCGTAATTTTAAAGATTTAAGCATACAAAGGGACATAGGGACAGAGAAAGCGACTTTGTTTTATACTATGTAGTGAAGCTCTTTCGAATCGTCACAATTTTTTCCTACCACCAGTTCAGACGGCAGGTTTGTGCTAAGAAGAAACTGGCAAGAAACTTAGCACTTGCTCTTTTAAAATGGTATTAATAAGATAAATTACAATGACAGAAAATATATAAACTAACACAAAATATTTTCAATTTCTGAAGACGATAAAAAAGTTTTATTTTTATTTTGAATTGATATCTAACACTGATTGTGCATAATATTATACTCAACCACAAATTGTAACTTAAGTGGTTTTATTTTCAAACACTATTATCAAAAAGAGATCCCCTAAAACAACCCCTGTGGAGTCGTTAGCCAACAGATGTTATATTGTAAGAGTGATATCAAAAAGTAATGATCGCAATGCAATATATCAAAAGAGAGAATTACCTATATCAGAATGCAAAATTGAACATAGCTGAAAGTGATATGTAGCTAACAGTAGATCTAATTTTCGTATATATTATATATAACATTAATTTAAACAATCAAAGAAACTCAACAACAGAGAGACTAGCGGAACTAAATCATGCGGAGGGAATGAGAAGTTTTAACGAGAAAAGGCTCGGAACTCCATTTAGGAAGACGCGGCCCAAACTATAAGCAAATATGCCATTTAACCACTAACTTGTGTAGACAACGCTTCACGAGTATTTTGGTGAACATTTGCATAAACTTAGGTTACCATTAGAGGAATTCAGTTAACAAGTCATAAGGTTTTTGATTTTTTCGTATTCTATAAAGTTCCAAACTCGGTTTTAGAGCCGCTTCTTCTTCTTTCTATAGACAATTACAAGGAAAATTCAGTTATTGCTGGCCATAAACTATTTCTATATAGAGCAGCAAAAGAGAAAAATACAGTAAGTTACATTTTACATACTCGCATTATGCTGTTGGTACACGGATTGCGTATCTGGTATAAGTTACATATTTTGATATCCCTGCAAGTTGATAACATGGGTGCCATTCCGCTTGACAGAAAAAGGTCCATTATCATAATCAAGGCACAGTTCCAGAAATTAATCCATTAAAAGTAGATCATGCCACCCGTAACAACTCAATGCTTTCAGCTTTTAACTTGAACGGCAGAATCATAATGTGAATTCCTTAAGACAAACGTCACTTGTAGAGAATTTTCCTCAATAGCTAAGGTTTCCTTTTGTTACGTAACAGTTTATTACAGAATAAGCAAAATAATAGGAATAAATGTTGTATTAAAGATAATTGGAGGTTATTTTATTTTTGGGACACAACTGCTAATAACCGTAATCTGTATTCAACTGTCTAGAAAATGGAATTTCTGTAGATGGACATTTATAGAAATTCCATTGGAGAATATGAGTTTTAGGAAACTAGAATTCCAAGGAATTGTGTGTAATCTGTGACTATTGTATTATTAATGTATCTTCTGCCAAAACATCGAAATGAAATGTCATGGTCGTCATTTATTCAGAAAGACTTCACAGACATGTTCTCTTGTCATGTTGTACATATTATTATGTATTAAATATTAAATAAATAAGGTAATCAATAAACTACCAACATTTCGGAAACAAAACAAAAGACCACTGGGAAAAAGGCGAAAGTAACCCATCGAGATGAGCAAAATTTCTTTAACCCTCAAAAATACATTGGGAAAAATCCACTATCTTAAACCTTATGCTCTTCCCACTCCACTTAATATCTTTTTGATTAAATACGTTGTGAGTTTCAAAAGTTTCTTCGATGGGACGCTTCACCATTTGTCACTAAGCCATTGCACCGGCCTTATGATAAGGAGAAAACTTTATTATTTTCAGTCTTTTATATTAAAAATTACTTATTACTCTCGGACCGTTTATCACACGGTATAAACAGCAGGTGATAATTCATAATTAATTACTCGAAGTTAATGAAGCACACAAATTTAATTAGACAGCTCATTACTGTTAAGTCATGTGATGGTTCTATTATTGCTGAAACTGATTAATTAGGATTTATTGACCAACCATTCATATTTTTTTTTATAAATGTGGATTTTTTTTTGTATTTGGACAATTTTATCAAACGAATAGACCCGTCGAATAGGCTTAAAAGTTGTTTGTGTTTTTTCCAAGAAAATAAAATGATACAGAATGTTAGAAAATGCAAAAAGGCTTATATCCAATAAACTGTTGAATCGTAAAATAGTATTTTAGAAAATATGTTTTTAGTTTCTTTGTAAATTTTGCTTTGATTTATAACTAGAGACCTTAGCACAGAGTTGGATAGATTTTCATATAAAATGAAATAAGGATAATATACAATACAATACAATACAATACAAACTCTTTATTGCACCAGTAATTTTCATAAAAAACAAAAGTAACAATGAAAAGAGAACGCAATAGGCGGCCTTATCGCTATGCAATATAACACAATTATACAATAGTGTATGTACTGACAAAGGCGCGTTCTGTATAAAAATACTAATAAGATTAAAGGCAGGTGTAACGCCGCGTTTACACATATAAATTTTCGCGAAAGAACCTGCAGAAGTATTGCGTGAACTTATTGCCAACAGCTGTGTATGAGCAGCTGAGTGCAATATACGGAATTGAACCCATAGTCTGCGGGAGCTCTCGCGAAGTCGCGTTGCATATAGACGTTAGGAGGTACCCGTTTAGTGGGGTTGTTTAGGGTGGTGTAGGTTAAAAGTTTTAAAAAAAAATTCGTCACAAAATATTGTATTTTTCTATGACGAATTTGCTTTGTGACGAATGTACGACCCCTAGTATTATGGTAGACATCTTTTACAACAAAAAAATTACGTGTCGGGCCACGCACAATGTAGGGTCCGTATTGGCTACGCACTTCTTACTTGCAGATGAGTACAATGCCATTTTCTATGACATTTGTTCGTTTTCGTCAAATAAATTTTACTTCATAAGTTCGTCGGCTATTACTCGGTAACTAGTAGTGCCTACTTAACCGTTATAGTTTTCCTTGTAGGTTCACTATAATGGACTACTACCATGAATTTTTTCAAATTTCTAAACACAAGACGTTCGGAGAAAGAGGGGGGGTGGACCACCGTACAAAACGAAAATTGACACGTTAAATGTAAATAATTCGCAAACGGATCATTGTATCGGAAAATGATCTTCCCACACCCTGTTTGTCCTCCCCACGATGTTTTTAAGAGACCTATCTAACGATACCCCACAACATGGGATCGGTGCGAAAAAAAATTACACTCCCACTTTACGTGTAGGGGGAGGCATCCCAAAAAAAATTTTTTTCAAAATTTTGTTCCACCACTTTGTTAGCATTGTTAATATGAGTATACACACCAAATTACAGCTTTCTAGCATCAAGCGTCTAGGCGCTAGACCGCGGACGGACAGACAGACAGACGGACAGACGGACAAACGGACAGACGGACATGGCGAACCTATAAGGGAACCTAAACCTTGTAGTGAACTACGGAACCCTAAAAACATTACATAATGCTCATAAATAGCGGCTGTCGCGTTTGGAACACATAAGTGTTGAGTATTGTTTTGGAAGACGAGTATTTGATCACTTTACGAACTTGGCTTTGGGGTCATTACCCTCATCCATCCGTCATCTCCATCCTCTGTTTACTCTGTGCTCTTTTATTTTTATTCTGTTAAAGTGGTTCCAATGTATACAAGTCAAATGACGTCAAATATTGCTGATGAACCGGTGTATTTCTGAAAAAGTGAACGGTGACTAATTAAAATCATATTTTTAAATTTAGTTACATGATTTTTTTCAAACACTTTGCATATAAAACACCTAGTAGGCATTACAATGTTAGGTAAAAGATTCATAATCTAGGCGCATACCTACCATGAATGTTAGGTCGTCGGTGTATTTGAACAGCGCCGACGTAGAGCGCCGTCGCGTTCGAATCTACGGCCTTATATGTGCGGGCACGTTTTCGAACAATCAAAATTGTTATCTGTCAAAAGACATCTGAATAAATGAAATGAATTAATAATATCCCTTATTCAAAACAGGTGACATTACAAATAAACGGGGCAAGCAATATAAATAAATAATAACAAATAAATAAATTCTTTATTTTTAGCAATTTTACTTATAGTAACTAAAAACTAATACATTTATCCTTAAATTAATAATCGTGTAACACTTCAGTATCCCTGAACTCCACACTAGGATTCCCTGTGTCGTGGGCGTCCAGGTCCTTCCCGAATTCACGATTGAAAACAATTTCTTACATAATTTAGTTTACTCTATTTAATATAATTTAGTTGTATTATATTAGGTGTTTATAAATGTATTGAGTGTACCTTTAAATATATTTCTATTATTAATAATATATGTGTATAGATTATGATCTAAGATCTTTTTATATAAATATACATTTTATATATATATGAAAACATTCTATCGTCATAATAATAAATTAGTACTGTTATAGTTACAAAATTACAGAACCTACCATCAATTTCTTATAAGAGTTATAGATTCTCTGTAGATTCTCTTTTATTCCATATTATTTGTAATTTTGGTTGATGGCTTTTTTATTTTAAAAAAAGCTAAATCCTGCAGGTACTCATCATCAAACTTTACGTTCCTACTTCTTCTGCGCGTGTGCAGTGCACAAAAAGCTCCTTACCACCTAAAGCTCTCAGTCGGTTTCAGTACCAACCCTAAAGCGGTAGGGTGCTCGCCCAAATTTCTACCGCCGGACACTCGTAAATAACTTGTCATAAAACATTACATTGATTATATTATTTGTATTTTGTGTAAATATAGTTTATTTATAAATATTAGATAATATAACACATGTTTGAAGTGAATGTGCATTAGTTTTATAAGTGATTTTTAACGAGAAAAGTTTTAGTCAAGTTTGCCCGGCAAAGGTAAGTAACGAAATTTTTGTATTTTTTGACAACTTTTTCATGGTTTTTACACTTTTATACATAAAAGGTATTTTTTTAAATTAAGTATAACATTATACCTATTCAAAGTATATTTCCTTGATTATTATTATTATTAGAAATGTACTCTTCAAGCAATTGAGTGAATGTATTTAATATTTACTTTATGAATTCCTTATTTAAACAAAAAAAAAATATACTGATACCCAGCCACTATTAATTAATCTGCTTCCAAAATACTACTAAAGGTGAAACATCACGATGGCTTCTTCAGCAAGCCACACTCTTGATAACCATTGGATATTTTGCTAAGATACCCCAACTGCTTTACCTTGGCCCACATTAAACTAAAATATTTTAAACGGTTTATCGCGTGTTCTCCCACCAAAATAAGTTTATGGTACATGAAACATTATGAAGGTGCTCCTTTATTGATTTGGTGTAGTCAGCTGACCTTTTCTTTGATTAATTCGAAAAACTTGCTCCCGAGTTGGGATTACTTTAACCAATATTAATAATTATTTACGTACTTATTTCATTCTTTATTTTTGGGATAATTATTAATTTTCCAAACTAATTATTTAAATACAGTATTCTCATTAACTTAGTTCAAATTTAACGTCTTTTACAAAATAGTCATCATTATCATTATCTGATACACAAGAAGTCCACAGCTGTACATTGGCTTTTTCTTTGCGATCAGTTGCACTAAATTATATTAAAGTTAATTACTAAATCTAATGCTGTCATGTCACAAATAAAAATGTAGATAAAAATAAAATTGTTAATGAAGAGACTAATGTTGAGTGAATTTAAAAATATTGTATGTTTTTTTATTATAGTGATTGAATTTAAAAACGAATTAAAATTGAATCACACTTTTAATTAGTTTTTAAATTCAATCACAATTTAATGCGAAGTACAAAACTGCTGGAAAGGCTTTCTGGGTAATCTAAAATTAACTGAGAAGTCCTCAAAGACATGATTAAGTATTTAGTTAGGTTTCTAAAGGTGACACTGAAATGAGCTCAGACTACCATTAAAATCAGGTATTACCTTGATATTCAGCTGTAATTTTTTGAAATCATAATGCAAATAAATTTAGAAATTAAAGTAAAATAAAAATCTACTTATTTGATATTTTTGTTGTCTGTCGAGTCATATTAAAAAAAAAATACAATGTATTTTTCATAAATTATTCAATGTTTATTTAGATTAAATACCTGGTAGTTTCTAAAAAGAATTCAAAATGGCATTGTCTGTGTGTTGCACACTAAAACGAACATGCAAGTTAAGCAACGTCGATCCTAGGCAGTGTTTGAATGGGTTCCGTTATCTCGTGCTTCGGAGGACATGTTAAGCTGCCGGTCCCGGCTGTTATCGGTAGACGACGGTCGTTCAGCCAAGTCGGTGGCCTTCAAGCGGCTTGTAAACACTGGCTTCAGCCAATCCGCATTGGAACAGCGTGGCGGAGTACGCTCTAACCCCCTTCGATTGAAGGGAAATCCATATCCTTCCAGTAGGATGATTACGGGTTGATATGATATGATATTATAAAAAAATAATCATGAAAATCACACTTTCTTGCAGCCATAAAAAAAGAGACAATCTTCTTCATCGTTACAGGGAAAAGTCATCAAATTGCATGTACAAAGGACGGAGGTACCTAATTGTCTAGCTCACGTCAGCCAGTGTACCTATACAGAAGGCCTAGCCTCCAGGCCTAGCTCCCAATTACCATGCCATTCCAACGCTTTGTTAGGTGACAGTGGTTTATGCTCCGTTTGTTAGCAATCTACATTATTAGTCCATGAGGGAAGAAGTAATTTGTTAGTGTAAATAAAGGCTTCAGCTTTATTGCCTTTTAAAATTTTATAGCTTGTTCCACAACTCGCAGCGATTATATTCGACAGATAAATGTCGAATTGCTAAAAATCATATTAAAGTTTATGAGACATTAAATTATGGCTATAACAGTCAAACTAAGAGCGGAGAAAAAGACTTGAGTTTTTAAGAGATTTAAGTTTTAGTACTAAGTTTTTACAATACGTTTATTGCGAAAACAAACGAAAAAAAAAGTTTATAAAATACGTTTTACAAACTTAATTCTATATGTACCCTCACTGTAAAACTCTTAAACATTTACAATATACCTATATGATTTGACAGGCCTATCCAACCGTGTCCGTCAAACTGTTTTTTTCGTATCAACGATTTTGTCTATACGAAAATACGCATATAGGTACTGAAGCAAATTGCAACATGTATTTTTTCAACGGAAAAAAGGTTCGCGGTCATAATATCTCAAAAGTTATTAAATTTTTATGCAATGTTATTCAGTGAGTTACATTCTAACTGTGGTACACATAAAACTCGCGGATTCAACGAATTCTTCATGCGTACATTTTTGCGCAAATACCCCAACATTATGAACGGATACGCGTAGAAAGTGACGCCACTTTTGCTCTCTGAAATTCATTTGTTTTCATTTAAAAACTGAACACATAAGCTGACAATGTCATTTGTTTTTATTTAAAAGCAGAATACAAAATTGAAAAAAAAAGGTTTTATTTAAAAAAAGAACAAAATGAGCTAATTTATTCTGGTTATACTTGATTGAAATCTTTTTAATTAGGATGTTTTTAATTACAGTTTTCTATAACTTTTTTATCTCGTAGAACATAAAATGTAACGGGGCAATAAAAGCCTTCTAGTACCCGCAAACGTTCGATCCATCCGATGTCGGTCTGAAAGTAATGGGTATCTATTACCGTAATGTGTAATTAGGTAACAAACAAGATGTGCCAACTGTTTTTCTTCTACCTTATCGACGATTACAGGGGCGATAGTGAGTAGCCGGATCCACACCAGGCGATCCAGCGCGATACAAATGTGCTCGGCAGAATCTCGATTCAATGGAAATCCTGGCGCGAGGCACGTCCACATCAAACGCTTCATTGGATCGCGTTGGATCATCTGGTGTGAATCCAGCTATACTCTGTACACCGAAACGAGATAATAGGGGGAAAATGGGCTGGCATGTGATTGGTTATTGGTTATTGTAACAATTACGCTAAGGCTGTGTACAGGGCGCGAGTTTTTTTAGTTTGTTCGTGTGACTCGCTAACTGCTCACTGTGCTAGTGCAATTTGCTATAAAAAATTTTGACTTTGCCTTTTTGTTATAGTTACCGCGCCGCGCTTTTGACCTTCTATAATAGTCCTCTTCTCTCTTTCTCCAACTATCTTTTTCTGCTGTTTCTTTTTCTATAAGTTTTGTCAAAAAGAAGCTGTCACATTATGATAAATTAACCAATATTAATATCAGGTACAATAACATATTAAATGGTATTTGTATCGAAATATAATATCATGGAATATTTTCCCATAAACCTTAAACAATGGAGGACCACGGGCGGGACATCAATCACAATGTGTTTACCCGGGAGAGCGACAAAGAAGACATCCCCGCTCCCTTTGAAAAATAGCGAACGACAGCTATTGCTATGTGGGATATCTACCGACACGTTTACCAGACTTGTTTGAAAAAAAAACTAGTACAGATAATTTTACAGGATAAGTAACAAAATTCTCTATTTCAAAGATAGATATGGACAGTATTTTTTAGGATCGATGTATGACGTTCAACACGAAAACGCTAAATAGATGCAGATGGTGGAATGAATAAATTCAATTGCATTTGCTGCAATAAAATGACAAAATAATAACTTATTATGGATCAAAATATCGGGAGTTTAATGTTTTTTTCTCATCTTACCTCAATTAAAAATTTAATAAGACTTCGGCCAGTTATTTGAATAAGCGTCGAACTCAATCCATCATCGTCTTTTTGGTCTTTCGAAATGACGAACGTCTTTTGAGACTTTAAAAACTAAACTGCGCACACTAAATAGCAGTCATTACACATTTTATAAATACAAAGAAAACATACCTAATATAAAATAAAATATTTTGAAGCGCACAATTTAATATTTGTCTTGTGCAAAATTGAACCTCTTTGTAAACTTGATAGACATACAAAGTTATTTTTCTTAACAACAATAAAATTGTCTAGATATTTTGATTCAGTCTTGAACAAATACTGAACAATTATTTGCTTTGCGATGAAGTTACTTCAGCTTTCAAGGCAGTTTTATTACCATCACATAAAAGATACACAGAATCAAAGTTATGTTTATGATAGTTGATGAAACATAAAATTGTCATCAATACACATACAGTGATACACGCAACTATTAAGGCCAGTTTTAGGCTAAAATCTGAACTTGACCATTAACAATAGGATGTGTTTAATGTTAACCGCTTTTTAGGGTTCCGTAGTAAACTACAAGGAAACCTTATAGTTTCGCCATGTCCATCTGTCCGTCCGCGGTCTAGCGCCTAGACGCTTGATGCTAGAAAGCTGTAATTTGGTATGTATAGGTACTCATATTTACAATGCTAACAAAGTGGTAGAATAAAATTTTGAAAAATTTTTTTTTTTTGGGTGCCTCCTACAGGTAAAGTGGAAATGAAAATTTATTTCGCACCGACCCCATGTATCGTTAGATAGGTCTCTTAAAATCGAGGGTGTGGGAAGATCATTTTCCGATACAATGATCCGTTTGCGAATTATTTACATTTAACGTGTCAATTTTCGTTTTGCACGGTGGTCCCCCCCCCTCTATCTCAGAAAGTTTTGTGTTTAGAAATTTGAAAAAAATTATGATAGTAGTCCATATAGTGAACCTACAAGGAAAACTATAACGGTTAAGTAGGCACTACTAGTTACCGAGTAATAGCCGACGAACTTATTAAGTAAAATTTCTTTGACGATGCATTGTACTCATTTGCAAGCAAAAAATGCGTAGCCGATACGGAACCCTACAATGTGCGTGGCCCGACACGTACTTGCCCGGTTTTTTTATGTGATCTATCAGGACAACAAGCAAACTGGATGGTACATCAGTAACACCAAGGGCGCTATCATCGTTGCCCGCTACCGAATTTTTCTTACGATTTCATATTGTGAGCAGTTTTTTCGCTCATTGAGCGTTTTCGTTCTTTGAGCGTAACATATTACATTATATTCTGATAGATCATAAATATTCTGAGGTGAACTCTGCTATCATGAAAAGCTGAAAATTCTATACGTCACAAAGAAAATATTTGTGCATAAGACGTACCAGACATTTGTAATCCTTCATTAAACCTTTTGAAGTTCCCAAAGCTTGTTAAAAAACAAAATAGTTAAACAGGCAAATGTTATATTGATATTGTAAGTATAAACAAAATACATTTCTGAAATTATGATAGAGCTTTATGAAAAGGGCAAGCGCGACCGGGGAAGTACCACCCACACATAGTATTTTCAAGTAGACATAGTCTAAATCCCAGCTCATAATAATAAAAGTTTTTTATCGAGAGTTTAGTTATATTATTTTATCACTCTCATTTTTTTAAAGTAAGGTTGGAAAATGAGCATGCGGGTGACCAGATTTTAAGTAATCAATTCGTACGAAAAAGAACTGACAAGAAACTTAGCATTTGCTCTTTTAAAATGGTACTAGTAATGCAGGTTACAATCAATCTACATATTTCTTCTATCCATTATTCGTAATTTCGACTGTATCACTCTACAGTTATCATTATTAATTTATTCTTTTCGGTCTTTGCCTACGTCTAAAAACTTTTGGTAACACAGTTTAAGAATTCTATAAGTTTAATTTCTAGAAATTTCTTATTTTAATCACGATGGAAACACAAATTTCTCTAGCCATCTTAGTTGAAAACTGTAAAGTACCACTTAGTGTTCGAGTTGGAAGCGCTAAGTGCTAAATTTGTGCTTGCCCTGCACAGGAACAACGAGAATGACGCTACGTGCAAGAAAATAAATTTACAATTTATAGTTTATTTTCAATGATTTATTCTAAACCCAAGAAAATTCCACTCAGCGAGAACATCATGGTAGGTACTGTAATTTATATGTATTGGATTTAATTTTAAGTAAGACGCCTTTTTTATAAAATACACAATTATTTCTACGTATAATAAAATTTTATCGGATTCTTGTTACTAGTAATGTATGAATATCCGTTTCTCTTTCTTACAAAAATTCTTTGGTATACAAGTAGCTAGTACTTATATTATAACCCTTCATGGCGAATTACTTAAATTTATATTTTTTACCAAGAAATATCAATAACACAGGCAAGAGAAAAATAAGATTATATACGTGTACGCGAGAGAAAACACAAGCTCCATTTTTTTTCATATTGTTCGAAAAACTTAAGTATTTCCACCGCCTAACTTGAATTCCGTAAAGAGGACAGTCCATCCATTTATTCAACACAAGGCCACTCCCATTAAGAACACCATAACTCGTTCCCTGACTCCTACAATCCCCGTCTCACTAATGGCACAGATATAATATCTTTATCGTAACTCTATATAACTTTTATAAGCAGTGAATTATGTTATTGTAACTTTTACGCCTTTCGAATAAAATCAGTGAGATACCTCTCAATCGTTCAGTGAATATTCAGAAAAGGTTTTAACTTTATAGTTCGTTTTACTCTATTATTTTACTTAAAATGCTAGTTTACAAAGTTGCAAAATAAAAAGTAACGATTTTAATTTTCAAAGTTATTTGGTAAGAAAAAGTAAAAAAAAGGAAAAAAGTGTTTATTTTCTCCAAAATTAAGTATAGTAACTTAAATTAAATGTAACAATATTGTCTGACTGGTACCTGTTGAAGGCCAAGCCTGTATTACACCAGTGCTCTCTCAACTGGATATAAGAAAAGAAAAAAATAGTGTTACTTATGAATACATATTTTAATGAGCATGTATGCAGGTCTAAATGGGCATGGATCCTCTAATATCAATTAATTTGAATAGTACCTATATGAGAATTTCATGATATTGAGTTTGTATGAGTAGGTAGGTATATTCTTAGATTAAAATAGGATTGGAGTCTTAGAATTATTTATTTAAAAAAAATATTGATGTTAGGTAAGTGAGATTAGGAGGTTTTCGGTCTCGTCATAGTTAAGTGTAAGTAAGTAATTCATAGAAGTTTTTTTGCAGGAAATTTTTGAGAGGGATAGCATGTTTAATTTTAAATGGAATTTATTGTATAAGAAGGGACCCGTGAAGCATATAAATCTGTGTGAAAATTCAGTGATAAAACCAGAAGAGGAGGCCACTAGTCGGTTGCGCCTTAAGGAGTTGTGGTTATAAGGAGTGCGGCTGTGCTATTTAGTGGTGGTATGCAAGATAAAACTTCACAAAATTGGTATAAATCGAAGGTGCGCTTGAAGGTACAGACTTTGAGAAGGGCTCTTTGAGCTCGTTCAAGTCTGATTAGGATAGTCTTTCCGGCACCACCCCAGGCAGTATGTTAGTAAAGACTGACCCAGAGCAATATAGGTCATTTTCACAGTGATTGGGTTAGCCACAAGTCGTAACTTTTTGAAAATGAAAATTAGCTTACGAATTCATCCTGGGTTATTAAAAAAATGATTTGATATGTAGATATAGTGCTTCTCAGTAAATTCTATGAAATTTCTCAATGAGGATTACTGTAATATAAATAATAAAAAATACTCCAGCTTTTAGTAAAAAAAGATATATACTTAGATATTAAATAAATATATAGATTAAAATATTAATATATTTATATTTAAGTTCTAGACTTGCGTTATAGGATTCTAACTCAACGATACTATATTTTATCTGTACTTATAATAAATAATGAATAAATAAATAGATAAACATCCTAGACCCAATCAGAAAACGTTCGATTTTCATCATGACCCAAACGGGATTCAAACCAGAGTCCTCCTAGGCTAGGGGGCGGTTCGGCATGGTAACCATTACGCCATCGTCGTCGTGTATGACAATGATAGTGTCAGTTTCATTAACTTTAAAATGTATTTTTGTATCTCACTGTGAGTTATAGGAATTCCGGCGACCAGTAGAAAATCCAGTGGCCAAACAGAAAAACCAGGGCGCGGCATGACATGTGTCGATGCACCATTTCGACAAAACTACAATATTATTTCTGTTGCAGGGTTAAGATTCAACAGGAAGTTGACTCCGGTGAGAATGTATTAAAATCATCAATTTTAAAAAAAACATTAAATTTCCTTTAAAAAAAGTACACGAATTAATAATGGACGAGAGCATAATATATTATGTTGCCCAGATGCGGTCAAAAGCCCATATTTTGTGTGACAAATTCCGGATGGACCTTTTTATAACGTGTATTTTGTCAATGTAAAACTTTTTCAGTGCTAAGGAGTAACTAGGGTTTTATTCTGACTTCACATTCATTTATTTTTATGTAAAATAAGTATTTTCTTGTCGAGAAAACAAAATAAAGGGAAAAATTAAAAATATACGCAGATGGTTATGAATTTTTTGGTTTGTTTTATCCAAAAAATTTTTTCCATTTACTTATTCTTATTTAGAAAACTATTTTGACATGTTTCCCTGAAACCGATTCACTGTTTGATTGTTTGGAAGTACAAAACTGCTTAAAAATAGGTAATCACATTTAGTTAGAGTCAAAATGCTTTTTTATATATATATATATATTTTTTAAATAATATTTTTATTTCATTTCATAAATCAGGATCATTCAATGAGACTACGTAATAATCAAATATTACATACAACAACAACAGCAATAACCTACATTTCTGTTATTATATTACATTATATATGTAAAACATTTCAATAGTAGGTATCATGATATCCATACTTCCATATTAATATTATAAATGGGAAAGTGTGTGTGTCTGTTTGTTTGTCCGTCTTTCACGGCAAACGGCAAAACGGAGCGACGAATTGACGTGATTTTTTAAGTGGAGATAGTTGAAGGGATGGAGAGTGACATAGGCTACTTTTTGTCTCCTTCTAACCTCCCACTTCCCTAAAATGGGGGGTGGAAGTTTGTATGGAGCATTCCGCACTTTTCATGGTAGAAAGCTAAAAATTGGAATGTGGACTATTATATTTTGTGACTAACAAAAAAAATCATGCATCATTTTTTTTTTATGTGCCCCCAACCCCTTTAAAGAGGGGGTGAAATATTATACGGGACTTTTCGCAGTTTTCAGGGTAGGAAGCAAGGGGAACCGTGTTACTCCGAATTTAACGCGAGCGAAGCCGCGGGCAAAAGCTAGTTCCTACATAAACTTGTTTGCAACAAACAAACATTTCCGTGCAAAATATTTTTGTCTTGCACAGACTAAAGCCCGTAGCGTACAGAAAACAGTATATAAGGCGAAGTTAGATAAAATATTAGCTTATATTACAACTTTTCATAATAAACACGGATATATGGCGATGTTATTTCGCTTAGTGCTGTATAGCGGACCGCACAAGCACCGATAAATAAAATATAGCTAGTTATTATGTAACTTGTGCAAGAGGACTATATTTTATTGTTATGTTCTTGCATTTTTTACGTTCGAAGTGTTCTTTGGAGTGGAATGACAAAGATGTAAATAAATTATTCTTGCATATATTCGTACTACGTACATTTTTCCGTATTTTTTTATTTGACAGTTACCACACCGCGAGTGAGTGTCGTGGAGTTATGAAATTATTATAGTTTATTATATATTATTCCTAGTTTAGCCTCTAGCATATACCGGACACTCCATACAACGCGCGGGAAATAATTACCTATTTCTATTATATAGGCCAATGTCGTCTGACGTATACACATTCGTTCATTAAACGCACACCATTGCGAATGCACCCGCCTCGATACCCGCCCGGGGTAAGGTAACGCGATTCGGTGCGGGGCGGAGAGTGGCCATTCTACGTCGGGTTAATACTTATTCTATGCCTCTAGTCAATACTGCCTCTCTGGAAATTATATGCTATCATGTAATGCTAGCCCTACACTATCTATCACTATCACGCCCTATTCAATAAAAAAACATAAAATTGATTCACAATCGACGACTATATCTCTTAACCATGACGTAACGTACAAAAAATACTATCGGTTATCACTTAAGAAATATAATAGTACTAGATGCGGTATATTGTCTCATGTCTCATATTTTGACAGAAATTCCAGTAATTCGCTATTGTTTAAACTGTCTTGAATGTTTAAAATAATAAAATGCGTTTAAACAAACACATTTTACGTACGTTTCTTCTCTACAAACAAAATGACAAAAATAATATCCATACTTCCATACTAAAAATTTAAACTATGTGAAAGTGTGTTTGTTTGTTTGTTTGTTTGTCCTCCCTTCACGTCGAAAGTAATGAACGGATTGATATGTTTTTTTTTTATTGCGGATAGTTTAAGGTCTGGAGAGTGACATAGGCTACTTTTTATCCCGGAAAAACATCTCATTACCACGGGAAAAAAAGTATAACATTATTTTATTATAATTTTTGAACGGGGATAATTTAAGGTTTGGAGTGTGACATAAGGCTACTTTTTCCCATGGGATAAAGAGATTACCATGGGAAAAATTATGACATTTTCCCTTGACCACAGCCGATAGTTAACAATAAAAGATAAAATCCTATGTAACCACAAGTACACTGCTGGACTTAGGCCGTGGTAATGAATGATCATTCATATGAAATTTATAGCTCATATTGTTATAAATACAAGGTGGCAGAATTCAAATAAATAACTAAGAAACATCTTTACTAATCTTTACACTCACTAGACTAAGAAAATGTAGATGCTTATGATTGATCAACGATTTCAATATATTTCAATGTTATTCCAATCATATCTTGACTTGTTTACATCTTAAATACTTCCAGAGCTATCAACATTAGTATCCTTCTACGGTGGCATCGTAAAAATGACACTACTCCCCTCTATTCAGCTCAGATAATGTCCCAGTCCACTCTCTTTGTTCCGTATAATAAATTGTCAACCAACAAAGGGTTGAAAACGACGTTCACTTTATTTATGTGCGACTTAACATCAGCTTTTTGCTTTTTAAATGTGTCCGTTTATGTTTAAATACAACTGGGATTTATCAATTGCACGGATAAATTTATAGTTTTTGTAGAGACCTTTACATACTAAGAAATACATGTAGGTATTTGACTTGGTACTTAAAAAGTATAAGTAGTTTTTCGGTTGACAAGTGATATGGAAAGAAACGTGTCAAAAGAATTAAAAGTCTTTTATGTATCTTACGGTTCCAACTTCCAGGTTCTGATGAGGATCTGATGAAGTAGAGCATATTGTTTTAAAGTTAAATATTATGTGTTAATTATTACATAAGCTACTCGATACCTAATAATGTTTGATAATATCATCATCAGCCTATATTGCGTTCCTCCGTTTGACAAATACAACAAACTTATCTAATCACACTAAAACTCCTAACTAATCTAATTACATACATTTTTGCTTCTCACGCAATTCTATTTGGGTATTCGCTTGAGCATCACTCAATATGGAAATCTACCATTCACAATACAGTTTCCATCCAATTTACAAATGCAAATTTACATTTTATGCGCGAATTGACCATTGGGAGACTTCATGCTTGATATCGTTTGGGTATAACCATGTATGTAGATACACAGTACATAGACATTACGAGTATGATAATAGATGCACTAATAAATTATGCAACGTGCCACTATCTAACATTTTAGGATAGAGGAGGAAAAACTAGCTAATGGGTTACCTGATGGTAAGCAAAACGTCTGCTTAAATACATCCATTCAGAGTTCACTTCTATTAGCGTCTTGTATGCGTTGTTCACCTATGAAGAAATGAAATATGAGATCGGAGTTTACTTCAAATTAGTGTCTTGGATGCGTTGTTCACCCATGAAGGAATAAAATATGAAGGGAGGTGGAAACAGAAGTAAGAAGTAGAGCAATTATTCGATTTCAGACTCTTCTCTTACTCATCGTATGAAACACAACACCTCTATTTCACGTCGATCGGCAGCAGTAAGTACCATACTGTCAGTATGGTACTGTTCCGGTCGAGTTAGATATTTAGTCCGTACTTATTTTTATTTTTTTTTACAATTTACACAGACTGAGGTAGCCCCAAAGTAAGTTCGAAACTTGTGTTATGGGATACTAACTCAACGATATTATATTTTATATAATATCGTTGAGTTAGATAATATATTTTATAACAAATACATATATAGTAAACATCCAAGACCCGAGGCCAATCAGAAAAAAATCGTTTTTTCATCATGACCCGACCGGGGATCGAACCCGGGACCTCCTGGGTGGCGGTCTGGCGTGGTAACCATTACGCCACGGAGGTCGTCAAATTGCCTGCCTAGTCCTCATAATTAAGCAGAGAAATCTCAGTACCTGTCATAAAGCTCGCGTAACATTACCCGGGAGTGATTATGTTTAACATTCATTGTTTTAATTACAACAAATATTGTTATTTGTTAATTAACTACTTATACTAAACGCAAGGTTATGTTATTAGCAATGTTATTTTTAACTGTGCATCCACACCGCCGACTTCTTTGCGACTTTTCAAATAACTTTTTGTTTTTAAATGTTGCTCACTAACACTTGTAAACGTTGATCTACAAAAAGTAACTGCGTTATGAATGCTCGGGTATACAATCACAGTTCCGACACAACAATTTGTTGTGAATTTTTTTTTTGAAAAACAATTATTTAATACGAATTTTCTGAGTGGAAAATGTCCCTTTTCTCATCCCTAATTTCATACCTTTACGTTATTTCCTCAATATTTTTATCTGATACGATGTTTAATGGCACTTAAACCTTCGCCATTTAATTACAAATTTGGACGTTACCGCTTTTTTATCACTATATTTATCAATCTCTGTGGATATAAAATTTTATATCAAAAATATGGAAAGGCCTCATTATAAATTTTTGACTAAACTGTACCTGCGGATTTACTTCTGTCTAACTTTTTTTTTATTCTACTAAGGTGACATACAAGCATACGGCCCGCCTGAGATAGACAAAATGATAATTGCATTTGAAACCGATTTCAGTAGGTAAACAAATTCTAAGTTGTGTTGGTTGTGTCTAAGTGTTGTTCACCTCATCTTTTCGTTGGCGGCGCCAAGTTGTCTCCATGGATAAAATTAAAATGAATTGCAAATAAGAAACTCCAGGGTTTCTAGGATATTACATGCAATAATTACTTTAAGACATATTAAAGTTATGAAAAAGTTCAGATATTAAGAAATTGTATGACAGCGTTAATAAATAGGAATACATGTAATTATGCATAATTTAAAATAATAAATCAGAAAAAAAACGCGTTTGATATAGATTTGGAGAATTGCAGCTTTGGAGGAAAAGACGGGAGGCTCTTTTCCAGGCAGCTGGACTGCTACTGGCTAATTAAAGTAATATAAAAATAAAATATAAATACCTATCTGATCTGTCAACCTACATGATGTCCGAAAAATATAAAACTGTTAATTACAATTGAGAAATTATTTAACACTAGCTATTCCCCGCGGCTCGCGTTTAATTTTATGACATAGATCTTGTTTGACAACAAAACAACCCATAGCGCGACTTGTGGCGCCATACTTTTGGCCAATAGCCCATCCCATACAGCGCCTTCTATAGTAGAAAAAATATTTTCCCATTGGAATGACATACTTCCACGAGATAAAAAGTAGCCTATGTTAGGCTCTGTACCCCTGACAATATATTATACAAATTTTTATAATGATCGGCTGATTAGTCAAGCCGTAGGAATAACAAACAAACTCACTTTCTCATTTATAATATTAATATTATGATAATTCGATATTATTATCATTAACAAAGTGTACCTACCTAAATAAATGATAAGTCATTATATTCATAATTTCATAATTTACATTTTCTTATCGTACCATCAGTAAACTTATAAAGATAACATGTACAGATATCCCTTTTGTTGTATAGAATTGTATAGATTTCGTACCTGCATTAAAAGATTTAAATTTAGATATTAATCCTCACATAGGGTTTTGGCAATTCGTTTCAATGTGTTACCGTGGTGGAGTGTGTAATACATCAAGTTAATGGTTTGTGGGTAGAAGTTTGTCATTTAGGCCTGGAGATACGTTTCATACGTGTTTCGTGTTTGTAATTCGTTAATAGGTGCCTCCCTCGCATATAGATTACCGATTAGTAAGGACATTCGCGTGACATAGGAGTTTTGAAACGTCCAATCCAGGAAAAGTTAAAATTTATTTCTGGTTTATCTTTAGCTTACTTTATCAGCAGTATCTTTTAATCCTTCCAGTATGCTCTAGTCGCAGTCATTTTATCACTCACTTCACCCGTATTTAATATTTTTATAATAAAAAATATACAGCCAATTTTCAAAATTAGTTTTAAAGTTATTGGCACAAATATATTGGTCCGTGGCGTAATGGTTACCACGCCAGACCGCCACCCAGGAGGTCCCGGGTTCGATCCCCGGTCGGGTCATGATGAAAATGTATGATCTTGGATGTTTATCTATATAAGTATTTGTTATAAAATATAACATCGCTGAGTTAGTATCCCATAACACAAGTTTCGAACTTACTTTGGGGTTAGCTCAATCTATATGAATTGTCCCTATACATTTATTTATTAAATAATGAATAAATAAATATATAGGGACAAATCACACAGACTGAGCTATCAATCAATCGCAATCGGGGAATGTGAACAACAGGTTTGCACGGGTAAACCCGCAGGCATCCACTACTAAAATATATTATGAGTAAATTATTTTAATGGTTGATCATACATTCTAATTACATTAAAGTACCCTTATAGTGCGTAGGCGTGTGTATGAAGAACTACTTACTTAAATAACACATTAATGATGTCATTAAAGAGTACGCAGTTTGTAACTTTGTTTCGGTATCATCAGGAGGTACTTTGGAATTATCTTACGTAGTACCTTAATTTTGACATAATAAACAGATAAAATATTTATTTTAATATTTTTACGCCTCTTTGTCAGAAACGTATTATAATCGTTGGTTGGAAAGAGAGAGTAGCAAATTTAAAAATATTTTTCAAATATTTGTGCTTCTATTTCCGCGTAAAATTAGCCATAGCATTAATTAAAGTTTATTAGACGCAATACAAAAAGACGCAATCATTATTATATTTGTTTCGTAAAAAGAGAACAGAAATCATTCTATTTATCTTCACCCTCACGAACTTAATAGGAAGTGTAATCAACCAATTCCAGGATAAAATCTCCGTGTGAACGAGCCCTTAAGTTCGGTATCTGGCGATCCGGAAATTGATTTTCTATATCCCCCAACCATCCTATTTCCCAATGTCTACGGTACATTTTTGAATTGTCGTATATCACGGATATTGCTACTTGATACAACATGGAAATAGGAAGCGTTGTGTACCAAGCAAGACATTAAATAAATCCGGAAGTGATAGCACTGAAAACCTGCAAAAAAAATTTTTTTTCATAAAAATGCAACCATTAATTTTTTTTAACAGCACCAAAATGTGGTGACATTGTTGATTTGGGATTTATTAAAAAAAACGTTACTCACTTGGTACAAACATATTAATATTAATTTCTACACTCACACAGTGCCACTGAAAGTTACCTAGGATTAATCTGCTTGTTTTATGGGTCTCAGACAACAGATATTCTAAATACATGAAAACACCCAGGCTCGAGACAAACTCAAATTGCCATCAAAAATGTTTGTACCCTGCTCAAACCGTCAAACGCACGGAAGCTGCCACAACTACACATTATCTCTTCTTAAACCATATCCCGTGACCAGAAGGTTTTAAACGTGTTGGTATAAAATCAAAACAAAACGATGTAGCAATAATCGAGGCAGTCATTGTACTTAATTACCTAAAGTATGCGGTAATTAATGCACGTGATTTGCGCATAGCTACGTCGAGTTTCTCTCCAGATTAATTTCCAGTGCGAATGCAAGGGAATATTGCGCCATGTTTAATTCCTTTGTGGTTTCCTTCATTAGAAATCGTATAATTACTGTGATCCTAAATATTAGGATAAATTATTAAGAGTTTCATAAATCTCATTGTATCCCACTACAGGACTAAGAAACTTTACAACCTGTAACTCTTTTCATTTAGGGTTGTGCTGTCAAATATTTCCAGTTAGCATCGCATTCATCGCTCCAACGTCATTTTAATCTTTTAAAATGACAAAATTAAACAAAATTTTAATTTTAAAAATTCGATCAAAAAAGTTACCTAATTTACAAATGTCAAGTCATATTTGATGTGCTAAGAATAATGTTCTAAGAAAATAAGTTTACTGAAAAGGCGAAAATGAAGGATTGTGTAAAACAGTTATGTTATACAAAACTTTCTGAAATAAGACAAGACGACACTGACTCAGTATTTCAGTAAATTACAATGTTGACTGTTCTTTGATAAATCTCTTTGAAATACCCCTTTTGTACAGTTTGATTACTCGTTTGCTGCAAGACAGGGGCTTTATGAAGTGAGAGAAAATATCTAAGAAACAGCGAAACGCTTGAAAGCAACTGCCAAAAGTTTCTGAAGTCATGACAGTGCATTATCAGCTGAAATTTTCCAAGATGCGAGGCGTCTCATCTTGTAGTAAAACCACTTATCGTACGTAAAATACCAACTTTAAACTTTACCGTATCTCATATGAACCTCGACCAAAATAAATGTACTGATAGTCAAAAAGTTTTAGGAAACAAAAAGCCATTAGTCGAACCACAGAATGTTGTATCAAATGTAACTTGGGCCATTAAGGATGTGTCTGGGTGTAATTATTCGTTGGCAGCTAAGTATTACAGTCAGACATGACAAATAGTAGTATTCTGAGCAAATATTCGATCACTATAAAATACAATGTGCTTAGTAACATGACTATAATATGTGCCAAGTTACTCGAAATAATAGTAATTTGTATGGCAATGACTAAACTATAGAGAAAAAAAGATTTATTTGTTTGTTTGTTTACCATTTTGCTTAATCCTTTCACATATGGGAAACTTTCCCATTAATGTTACATAGGATGTTTTTTCTTCTAAAATAAAGTAGTCACGATGTATATTTATATTCACTAGAAGAAGGCACGCTCAAATGATCATTATATGAACCAAGATAAATAACTTAGCTTATCTTGGATACAAGAGAATTTTCTTTTGTTTTATACACCGTGTTATATGGGTGTACTGTCCCGGATGGATGCAACCATATGACTGTATTGCACCTTATTTAATTGTCTAGAATTTTCAAATATTACCGGATGGTAATCTCGGCTGGTCACGTCTCACGTGGCTACGTGAGAGTCTAATATTATAACCTGTGACAATATGGGAACTACGAAAAGTGATAAATTAATTACATTTTCAGTAGACTGGTACATGTCTCGCTTGAATTTATTACCCACATACATTGTATCTTAATTTAGTAAGTACTTTATTAATCTACTAAATGTCGGCTTCGCTTGTCTGGATTTCGTGTAGGTATCTCAAATTAAATAGAGGTTCATGGTGTCGTGTGTATTAAAAAGATATAAATATTTATGTATACACCTTATAACCTTTGGAACGCCTTTTTTTTTTTTTTTTTACGTCAGAAAAATGCTTTGTGGCAGCTCCACCGCCCGGGGAGCACGCGGTGGGGACTGTGGAACTTACCACAAAAAAACTGACGGGATGCCTCTTGCCCTGTGTGGCGGGGCCACGGGAAACTGGGATACAACCGCGACCCCGCCAGGGCCGTCCGGCCAAGGTACCAGCCGGACCCGCTCGCCCCCGACCTTTGGAACGCCTTCGCAAACTTTAGTTTAGTCATAAAGGATAGGTTACATAGTGCGAGTTGGCATGCGAGCTGACCTAGTCAGTTACTGAGGTGACCGCATCATACAAGTAACTGTCATGTGCGAGTGGATCAGTTGCTCGCGTCCGAGTTAATACAACATTTTTTGTTTTTACTCGCCACCGCCGTAGCTGTCTACTGCGACGCCAGTAGTTTGCATGGTGTGACCTAGCGAGGCGAGTCGAGCTGTCATGCGAGTACACAGGCACAGTAGCTGTCTACTGTCACTTCAACTGCTCGCACTGTGTAGCTTACAGTGGCGCGGGGTCCTAATAACAATATTCCTGTCGGCTTCCCTTTTAAAAATAGTAAATTATCTAACAGCATCGACTCTGCTAATAACATGATTTCGATTCATACATAATAATGATATCCAAACGCCTATACAATAATAAATAGCAATATCACACATCGCTGTAATTACCGGCTTTCGACGAACAGGCGTTCGTAGAAAGCCGGTAATTCTCGAGTTGTAACCGCATACAGTTTTAGGAGCGGCTGTCTCTTTCTTACGCGTATATTTTGTTCCTAGCGCGGTCTCTTTCTCACGCCGATTATATGAAGCCGGTAGTCGCCGAGTTACGACAAGGATGGCATATATCAGATTACGTTTGTGCGACAAAGATAAACAGAGGTATTAACCTGAGAAGTAAAAAAATATAGTTAATTATGTGTTTAGTGCTTGAATAATAAAACAACTATAATTTTGTCGCGTTGTAATTGTCAAACATATGACTTTTTTTTTTCAATTCACTTTCGCCGGTGCTTTCGCTTGTATTTTTGTTAGTTTTTTTAATTTGTTTGTTGTTAATTTAGTAAATTTGAATAGATTAGAGTGAATTGGACAGGGGTCGGTGTGAATTGTGTTATAGTTATAGAATTTATCGGATTCAGGTGTAAGTAGTTAATTATTTATTTTGGTTTAGTCTGTTTTGTTTACATTCGTAATGGCTGCAATTTTAGACGTGGGTTGTTGTCTCACAGACTTTTTATTAGATAATAACTTTCAAACACACAGTTTTGAAAATAAAAAAGATATTATACAGTGCGGCCGTGCTTGCCCTTCTATGAAAATAGATTATAGACGGAAAGATGGCTTTACAAAACATTTTCATTGTAATTTGTACGAAAAGTATTCGTGGCTCACAGGTAGTTGTAAACTTAAAACGCTGTTTTGGTTTTCCATATTATATCAGTGCTTTTATGTATGATAATGGATAATTTGCAACTTAGATTCAAGACTTGATATGGTATTGGGAATTCTCCATCCCTGTGGTAAGATAACACTGTTTTTTTTTTTGCTCCGGCTTCCCCTGAGTAAAATTTCACCCTTCGCCACTGGAGCTGAGCTTACCTATCTTATTGGTACATTTTCAACTCTTAATATTTTACGTAAGTACATTCTTTTAGTCATACATTTTCATGAAATAAGTAGATAAGTGCTATTAATTCAAGAAACTTCCAGTACCTCACATAATTAACGTAAATGTTATTCATGATGTTAGAAGATTTATTTCCCACCAGTGTCCTTGTAAATATCTTTTGTAATTTAGTAAATTTTCTGAAATAAAAAAAATACCGAGGAAACTTTAGTCGTTTTCATAAATTATTCTCAACTCGAACGGCCTCCTGGCGAGCATTTAGATTAGACAGTCGAGTCTTGAAATGAATAAACAATAAAGCTATCAATTTTAATTTTTCTTTCTTTCCTTTTGTTTTACGTAGATAATATAACTATTTATTTTGCGATAAGACCACCATTTCCTGTTGGACCAACTGTTATGCACAATTAGTTGGTCCAATAGGAATAATTCAGAAAAAAAAATCCTGTTCGCACAACTAAGTTTTGCTATCCAAAATAAGTATTCCTATTAGACCGCCTTTTGTTCATTATATAATTGTTATTCAGGCAATAAAGAGTTAAAAAAAACTAATACTCTATAGTATAAAATATAGTTTGCATTTCTATTGCCTTGGGTACGCTGCCACAATTTTAGTTTAGTTTTAATTTTCAAAGAATTTATTTTGCTTGTTGTAAATAAAAAAAATAAAAAATAAAAATAAATCTTTTCATCATATATCCTTTGTAACACAAGAAAAAATTATATTAGAAGGTATTTATTTATTATTACTTATTGTTTTTACTTTTGTTTCAGCTTACAAAAATAAATATATTGGGACAAACCACACAGCTTGAGCTAGCCCCAAAGTAAGCTGGAGACTTGTGTTATGTGATTAACTCAACGATACTATATTTTATAACAAATACATACATAATTATATAGACATAGCTGGTATATACACGGGCCAAAGCCAAGTGAATGCCATTGGGAGGGAATGTAAAGTTGAATGATTAGACGGTTGGATTGTTATGTCCACCGTATAACCTGTTGTATACGTGTACAGTATACGGTAGAGTAGCGCGGTAGAGTACTAACTATCCCACTAACTATACTAATGTAGACAGCATTGGTAGAGTAGAGTTCTAAAGAGAGGTAGGGCATAGCGGTTAATCCGCTCAAATCGGAGCAGCCCGTCTTGGGAAGGACCTCCACCTTACAGAAGATCATAGCCAAATAGCATTGGTCTCGTCCATGTTGTGTTCCTACGGTGAGTAAGGTCTCCAGAGCTCCACTTAGGGGTTGGGAGGGTTGGCAGCGCGTGAGTGATACCCCCGGTATTGCAAGCGTCTATAGGCTACGGTGACGGCTTACCATCAGGCCGACCGTATACTTTACTGCCACCTGTGTGGTATAAAAAAAAAATATTTGGAATAGTAGAGCAGCTAGCACCGGGGGCAAGCTACTCTACCACTTTCTTTTCCCCACCCCGGTGTCTACTCTACTCTAACGTCCACCGAGTCTACTCTACCGTACACTGAGCCATGTAAACGGTTAGTAGAGTAACAAGTTAAGTTTATTAGTGCGTTCCTTACATTTTCTCGAGTGACGTTCATGGTGTCCTATTCAGGCGTTACTCTACTAACAAAATGTAAATTTACGTATAGACAGTTACTCTACTAAAACTGGTAGAGTACTTTGAATGGTAGAGTAGTATGCTAGTTGACTCTACTGTATACTCTACCCGCGTACAGCAGGCTTATCAGCTGTACTTATTCATGAATTTTCTTACAATTCAGCAGATGTTTAGGATATCAGCCTTTTGCATGTTTTTATGTACCTACACGCTGTGAGCATGAGATCTTTATCTTTAATGAATGATGCTGGTGATTAAAACGAAGAACACAATACTTTTGTAATATCCAAGTAGAAATTGAATTCTCCTTTATTTCATGTTCCCACATTTTTGTAAAAAAAAAGACTACAATGCGGCGATATCAAGCGAATTCTCTTTTGTATAAAATTAAATCTTCGCAGTAATATATTCTTGGATTTACAAACAGTAAAACCCAATCCAGCCTTGTACAGTTCCTACTGTGATACAGATTCTGCCTTGTTTTGTTTAATAATGTTTGTTATTCGTTATTCTGTTGTTGATTTCGAACTAAGTAAATTTAATAAAATCGTATTACGTCTTTATTCCTAGAAGTCGCCTTATTAGTTCCTATTTTTTTTTTATCACGCAACGCCATCTAGTCCCAAACTAAGCAACTAAGCTTGTACTATGGGTACTAGATTGCTGATAAATATACTTAAATACTTTTTCTTTTTGTAAATAAATACTTATTATACATAGAAAACACCCAGACCAAGGCAAACAGACATGTTCATGCACACAAATGTTTGCCTTGCGCAGGATTCGAACCCGCGGCCCTTGGGTTAAAGTGACCATTGCTAGCCACTCGACCACCGGGCCTGTCAATAAAACCCTATCTTCACTGATAATGATTATAACAAATTTTCAACTTATATAATTTTGTTTTTGATTAATGTACTTTATTAATAACTAGCGGCCCGGCCCGGCTTCGCACGGGTTATAACTATCTGCCTGTGTTAAACAGTCGTATACTTACATATATAAATAAATATTTTAGTTTGTTTTTTAACATACTAAAATATTTCTTTATATACCACATTGACAACTTCTGCGTCATTTCGTGTAAAAACAAACATTTTTTTTTTTTTTGATGTTACACGTGCGTGACAGGGCAACATACAATTGTCCATGTGAAAAACATTGAGTAGTTAAGTCGATTCCAGCAACGAATACGGTCGTTACGTAAGCGGAGTTGTCTATCTTCGGGCGTTTCTGTCTCTTTGAGCGTTATGTCTATCATTGTCCAACGCTAAACGAACTGTGCGATCCACCGACGATTCTCGCGCTCTTTGGGAAACATGCCTTTCACAGTCCAACGATAAACGAACTGTGCGATCCACCGACGATTCTCGCGCTCTTTGGGAAACATGCCTTTCACAGTCCAACGATAAACGAACTGTGCGATCCACCGACGATTCTCGGGCTCTTTGGGAAACATGCCTTTCACAATCCAACGATAAACGAACTCTGCGATCCACCGACGATTCTCGTGCTCTTTGGGAAACATGACTGTCACGGTCCAACGATAAACGAACTGTGCGATCCACCGACGATTCTCGCGCTCTTTGGGAAACATGCCTTTCACGGTCCAACGATAAACGAACATCCCTCTCTTGATCATTTTCGTTGCTTCGACTCAAACGAATTCTTTTGGCAGAAGATGTACTGCGTCCTATATTAGACTTTCGTCGAGGCATGATTAAATTGTCATGAAATAGGTACTTTATATTGCTAATTAAACTTAAATAATTGTTATAATCTGTCAAAAAAAAAAAAACTCAAAGATAACATAAATCAACACGAAACCATTAAAAAATGCGACAGATGTTAAAATAAGCCCAAACAAAGGACTAAATTGAAGCGAGTATGTAAGTGTCTATCCATATCTATCTATTTACAATAAATTGTATCAAAAATTATAACACGAAACAAATAAAATGCACCCTTAATATTAACTTTAAATAATTCAAATTGTGAAGCATAAACAAATTAAAAGTATGTAAGTATCTATAATTTTATTTTTAAACAGCGCCACCTAGCGTAAAAGATTTAAAGTGCTTTAATTTTCGCGCGATATTTATAATTTAATGAAAACGTAACCATAGCGCGATGCTTTTGAATAGCGCCATCTAGCGTAGAATAGAAAGAACTTGAACTAATTTCGGCAAGCGCGTAATTTTTTTGCTATAACTTCTAAAGTATCTATTTAAATAATATGATGTAAAGATTATAATAATGTACATGAAATACTTAAGGTAACTAACGTAGTTAACTGGATAAGGATTAATATTGTATACGTCAAAATCGGTTTCCAATTCAAGTTCTTTCTATTCTACGCTAGATGGCGCTATTTCCGCATTATTACTCGGAAATCGCTTTTTATTTTATAGTAAGTTATCCGTATACGATAAATATATGCTATCGCGGACTTTTTTGGAGACCTAAATAAGAGGAATATCCTATAATTTTTGTTTTGTTATATCTCAAAGGGTTTAGCCAGCGTTTTCGTCGACAGCTCCCAAGCGGTTGATTTTTCCGACACTCCCAACAATAATCTTTATATTTCAGCCAATTTACATAAAATCCTGACAAATTTTATACATAAACCTTCCTCATGAACCAGGCTATCCGTTGGTGAAAACCGCATCAAAATCCGTTGCGTAATTTTAAAGATTTAAGCATACAAAGGGACAAAGGGACATAGGGACATAGGGACATAGGGACAGAGAAAGCGACTTTGTTTTATACTATGTAGTGATGGTTTTTTAATAATATTTTTAGACTAGTTATTGAACATTTCATCATTGTGAGCATAAATAATAGTTTTAGAAGAAAAAAACTATTGTAAAATTACCAACTCTGCCACCGGGCTGTCCAAGTTTAGCTTAACTCTGCGTCGTTTCATACTTCAGCTCAAGAACCAAGCAAAATGAACTGCTTATTTTCTATTTGCTGACAAAGTAGAGAAAACAAAAGAGAACAGTGACTTGAACATTTGCATTAACATAAACATTATTCTACGAAACAAAGACATCTTGTTACATTACCTTACCTTGCATTTCTCTAATTATAACATATCTGGAAAATATTAAAAATTGTATATCTTTGTCACAGAGAATCTTCAGTGCAGAGAACAAGAGTAAAGTTACAACGACATTCATTAATTACCGCCACGTTCCGAGTAAGAAGTTCCATCAAACTCGAGCTTTTAATATATCTGTAACACAGGCGTAAATCATAACAGATGACCCCATTTGTTTCTATAAGAAACTAAGTCAAGGTTTCATTTTTGTATTATTCCACAATCATTCATTTTGTTACGCAAATTACATGTAGAATATGAAAATAAAATAGGGAAAATAATCACCCTATTTCGTAACTTTATTTAAACGAATCAGCAACGGATGTCAACCGAAAACTTAATGTCTGGAATAAATAAAACGGATTTCAACGTCATAATTTTGCTAGTTGAAAAGATATTTAGTATTATCAATAAAAATTTCATGATAGAGCCCGATCGACTCCCGTCGCTTCCTCAAGTGGTGGGACATGCAGAAATGCATTTTTTTGTAAGGTGTCAAGTAGAAACCTGAATTTGACTGATTTATTACGAGAATGTGATATAGTTGCTAGCTGATGAAAGGACTGGCGGTCTCTATGTAGTTTCGTATCTGTGATACGTTCGGTTATATGGAATGATTAGCTACTTTATTGTTATAATATAAGTTTGCTTTCTCCGCACTTGAAAATTAATATTTTGATGAATTTGAGAAGCCTTTCAGTAAAGTCTCGGAAGATTTAGCTTTTTACATACAAAGAACTTTCCGGGCATAGCCTTATACGGGTACGGAACGAATATTATCCATGTCCGTAGGTAGTCCTTAAAAACTTTCTTAATTGAAAAGTTCTTTGGAGCATCAGAATGTAGTCTGATCGAGGAAGAGTTAACATTGTTAATAATATATTTTCTTCGAAAAACCTTACGCTTACCCGCGGTACTTTGTCTGAGTAGCGTGATTTTGAAAGCCTTATAGCAATAGACATGAAAAAAGACCTAGGACAAACAGTATATTATTATGTTCCGCTGACACAACACAAAGAAAATAAAAATAATGCGGTGTAAATATTGTTTAACCTTTACTGAAAAAGCAAAGAACCCTTCGTAAATTCACTTACCTTTACTCAAAATATAAAGTCCAAAAACAAACCTTAATCTATAAAAGATGGGCCGATGTTTACGGACAATCTGTTCAGCTATTTACGTAGCATTTCGGTCGATTTGCGACACATTAAATATTACCCCGAGAGAAAAGTTTCACAAATATTTCTTATTAACTTCATAAAGGTTCGAATAACTTTCTTGGAAATTTTCACGTTCCTTGATGTGTCGATACGTTTCTGAGTGAACGTGAGCGCAAAGTGATGTTTGATTGTGTAATAAGTGTGAGTGTATATAATAAGTCATATTTTTAGGAAAAGGAAAATTTGTAAGGCTCATTGTAAAAATACCTACTTATACAGTTTTTAGTCATTATCAATTGTGATATTAATATAGTCAAAAATAGGATACTTAATGTTGACAAGGTTCAGGGTTAGTTATCAGGCTGTACACAATCTGCAAGATCGCAAATCGCGAGCGGGTTGCGAATGGATTTTGGATCTGAGATGTCTAAATTGATGGGCTACAAGAAAATCAAAATTACCGACAAACAAGCAACAATATTAATTTAATTAAATGGCAAATCGACTACTCTGTTCGAATTTGTAGGCGCACTCATATCGATAAAATTGACAAAATTACATAAAGAAAGAAAAAATGCTATGAATATTATATTTAATATATTGTTAACCCTCGAATACGAAGCGGGCACGGTCGTGACTAACAGCTACTTTCAGTATAAATTTGATTTAGAGAAAACCCAATAATTCCTGTCCCTGAATAGCGGGGACCCTTGTAAGTAATTTTCTGATGATTGGTCAAATTCGTATAGCGATAAGATCTACTTGATCTTTCTGCGACTTCCGTTTATGTTACGAAAAATTATTATTGCATCATATTAACTTTACATACAAGAAAACAGATTTTGGGCCCATAGTCCATTTAAGTGGACATAGGAGGAGAGGAATGATATTCTGTAAATAATCAATAGCCAGATCGACACCAGACGATTCAACTTGGAATGGCGATCCTCAAGCTGCGATCCAGGAACATAGGATCGGGTATCGCACTGTCTGTTGTATGCGCTGGGACGCGCGAGGCAAGTCCACATCAAACCCTCCTATGGATCGAGATCCTGCTGCGCGCATTTGGATCGCATTGGAACGTCTGGTGTGGCTCCGGCTAATACAATATTTTTGACTTCAAGGGCTCAGAAACTTCTTTGGTAATTCTGTGCGGCGGTGATCGCTTAACATCAACATCAGGTGACCCGTATGCCAATTTGCCACTTCCATAGAATAAAAAAAGTGTTCAATTGATAACGCAGCATGTAAATAATAAATGAGACAATTGAAACAATATATTGTTACCTAGAGAGAAACGACTTAAAAGTAAATTTATCGAATACTAACTATATCCAATTTTGTAATTACCAAGCTCAAAGAAACAAACTAAATATTCATTGCCAGAATCAAGTTATTCATGAAACGGAACTAACAAAATTTTTGGGTATAACCATAGACAGACATTGTAACTGGAAAACACATGTTAAAAATGTTTGTGCGAAATTACAAAAATTCGTTTATGCACTAAAACGTCTTAGGTGTACAGCAGGCATTAAATCTGCGCTAACTGCGTATCACGGCTATGTCGCGTCTGTACTTAGATATGGTTTGTTGGTATGGGGGAACTCTGTAGATATACATAAGGCCTTCATAAGTCAGAAAAAGTGCATAAGGGCAATAGCTGGTGTGGGACCCTTAGTGTCATGCAGGCCTTTATTCAAAAAATATAACCTTCTGACACTAACTGGATTATATATACACCAATGTTGCTGTTTCGTGAAATTGTACCCGGATTATTTTGTAGTCAAACCTACAAACCCGAGACTTAGACCCAGAGATCCTACGCTATTACTGAAGCCAATGTGCAAGGGTACGGTACTGGACAGAAATTGTTACTTCATGATAATAAAAATCTATAATAAACTGCCAGTTGAGATGAAAATGCTTAATTTAAGAATTTTTAAACACAAATTATTTAAATGGCTAGTCATTATGTGTTTTTATAATATTAATGAATTTTTATCTTTAAAATATTAGACATTTCATAGTATTTATAAATGTAATGTAGAATTAATATCAATTTAATCATTTTTTATTAGTTTTTAAATTTAATTTTTTTTATTGTTTATCGTATAATATCAACATTTAATTTTTGCATGCCTAGTACATATGTAGGCGGGAAACAAAATATTCATTATTTCTTTTAATGTAATGTGTGTGTGTCCCTTGCAAATAAAGAATTTCATTTCATTTCATTTCATATAAATGAAATCCATGCAATAAACGTACACTACACATATTGAAATTTTTGCAATCGTTCTACACGATTCCCTTGCATACCAGATGGGAGTGTCATCGTATTTTATACTCTGGTGAAATATTCCATGCAGTAAAGTGATGGATGTCAAGTGACGCAGATGGCTTCCTTTATTATTCAGGGAATCTAATGAAAAGATTGCCATCTGCTCTCATTTTATCAATGGCTTTTTTAAATTGGCGAAATATGTTTTGATAAATATGCAATTCCATGATGATGATAGATAAGTATTTTCTTAAAATTATGAGAGTTTACGATCTCATAAAAAAATATTACTATTTCGTTATTTAAGTAACTGTAAAATAACCTGACAAAAGGAACCCTGACAGTAAATTATGAGAAGTTACTTTTTGATCACTACGACATCACATCATCATCAGCAGTTGGATACCAACTAGTTGATGAACTGTATAAACTCGGATGGAAAAATTAATAATTATTGTAAATTTTTACAGAACTTTACTACTTTACTAACGCCTGAAGCGATTACATAAAAAAGAAAACTTCGTACAATCTCCCTTGGTATTAGAACAAAGCATAATAAAGATTTTCACTCAGAAAAAAGTAGTAAATGAGTTTGGGTTATTAAAGCTTCCTTGAAAAAGCTCGTAAAGCATTCTACCAGAGCGGGTGGCTCTATTTTATCCATCTCCAAATTACGATCTCCTTTGTCAAGAAGCATAGAGATTATTGTGAAAAGATTACATTATTTTTATATATTCCGATCTGTTACTTGATTTTTAATGACTTTATCAAATTCAAAACTTTAACTAAGTACATAGTACATGCAACATCTAGTTCTAAAGCATATTATTTTGAATACTTATGAACAATTTGTTACCTACATCTTTCACGATCTAATTACTGATAAAGCCTTCCTGAACAACACAGTATAAAAGCAAAATACCATCAACTCCCAATAACATTCAATTAATTCTCTCAATAAATAACCTTTATCAGGGAAGCATACACGTAATGTTTGTTAATTAATATTATTAAACTGAATTCACCCGCAAGGCCACCCTCGATTGGTATCTTCGATTTAATTTCGGCTTTGAAACAAATCAATTTTACTTTTGTTATTTTGTCTCTTATATTTAGTAATATTTGTTACACAGATTAGAGAACTACTGGAGACGACTATAGTTACTCCTCCGGGATTATAAGCTCCACTGCTTATTGTCAATATTGTGGTCACCGTTGTTAATCCTGGGTTTACAGGAGACTCAGCGGTGGAAAGATGGTGGGCTCGTCCCAGGGAATTACTACAGATTTTCCTATGGATTATCTTATACCATAAACTAAACATTAATTCTATGTTTGTATCATAATTAGTATCAACTGCAGGTTAGTTAACGCCAGTGTTTTATGACCACTTACTTTCTGACTCCCGGAGAAGCATGAGATTTAAAAATATCATCTGTGAGTCAAAAAAATGTTGGTAAAAGTATAATGGTGGAAGTTTCAGCAGCCGTCACTTCCACGCTACAATTACCAGACGTGAGATATAGAAGAATAGAAAAAGAAGTTGAAATGAGACTTAATGATGTTAAGCAGAAGAATGTTGAGTGTAAAGGTCAAAGTCAAGGCCATGCTTAACCCGTATTGTCTATTTGACTACATGAAGTAATTTCTTTACTGTCAGAGCGGTAGCTTACCTTTGATGGTCCCAAAGTCAATAGAGGCAGTATTTGCTCTTCGCAAACTACATTTGCTTGTTCATCCTAAACATTACAATTAAAACACTAACTAGATTACATTGCATGGCTCTTCTATCTATTTCATGCTAGGTTTAACTAGGATACCTATGTAAGAAGTGGCAGGATAAAATAATTTCATTAAAATTTACACGTCGTCGTCCGGTCGTGGAATGGCTATTTGGCAACGGTGCGAATCGCACACAAGACAAATATTTCGTGTGTACCAACGTAGTTGTTTTTCTTGGATATTTTCTATTTAAGTATTTATAGGAAATGCATTAAATTTATTTACTAAAAAAGTATTTATGAAGTGTTAGTTAGAAAATGATAATCCTAGACAGACCGCAAACTGCAAATGACACTACTGGTTTCAATGAAATGAGTTCCGAACAAAGCTACATTATGGCTACGTCCAGATGTTGATTTTTCCGGTATTGCCGTCCACGATACATTACCACACGGAAAGAAGTTGCCGTCTGAACGTAACCTTTTTTATACCACTAAAATGGCAAACAAGCTCACGGCCCGCGTGATGGTAAGCGGTCACCGTAGCCTATAGACGCTTGCTACTGGTGACACAGAGTGAGGTGAACAGTTGGCCTTTTGGTGAGCAGTATTATGTCGCTTGCGGTTGCTATCTCGGATTTGTACTTTTTCTAACATAAATTAGAATTATCCTCTTTTGCTACCATCAAATTACATAGCAGATTTGTGCAGAACTGGTAGCTTGCTTAGTAGTACAGTTGTACTTTATAATTATAATATTTCCGTGTAATCGGTGTGAACATAAACTACATGTATAAGTAATGTTCTATTTTACTGATATTATAATATCATTTTCATGTGGTAGGTGTAAAACACTAATGATCATTACCTATGCATCATTATAAATGTATTATGATAGAAATGATAAGGTCTACAATAAAATGTAAATACTAAAGTTTTAAAGCCTATTATTCAACCACTGATAGAATTATTCATGGAGAATTTAATAAAAAGTAGCCAGGTGTTTCAAACTCTTCAACTTTTTGCATACAGCAGCAATGGATTTGCGTTATTGTCTTACTTTCAAACTTTTACTATGACTTAGATGATTAATGAGAAAGTATATGTATACTTTTAACAACAAAGATAACTTATTCCGTTCGGTTTCCACCAGTGCCAGAATAAGTGTCGCGGTGCACGAGGAAACCCAATGTCGTTGCATTTTAATAATTCACTGATATAGCCTCGCAAGACATTTACTGATAGAAATAGATTATAAATAGAAATAGCTGAAGAAGCGAGTTTTGCGTACAAAAAAGCAGGAGAGGTGTTGGATATAACGTTGCAAGGTAATTCATAGCAAAAAACATTTTAAAGCAGCTTTGATACGTTTCTGCATATTTTTGGTAAAAAAATCAGCATAATGCTAATACAACCAAATATATTTCGGCATTGTGTTCATGAAGCGAACACAGATACGCCTAATGGGTTAGGCAACAGGGTAACGACATGTGGAAAAGGCAATGTTTTATTCAAACAGTGTTGTTTCTATTCAAATAAATAAAATTGGACTGTCTGTGAACATTGGAAAACGTCCAAACATTATTTTCAATTAACGCAAAAACAAAATTGATAGTTTCTAAGATGTCATCATATCAAGGATACGGGTCTCCCTTGAATAGAAGGAGGATTAGATGGCGGAGGCCAGTGTTTTCTGTTTTTTTTTATTTTTATTATAGTGTTTTTAAATTTTACCAAAATCTTTCCTTTATCCCCGCCGAGGTCTTCCCTTTAGATTATAACATGGGGTTCTTCAGAAGGGGCATTAAAAGATTTTTACAGGGTCGGCAACGCGCGAGTGATACTCCCGGTGTTGCAAGCGTCCATAGGCTACGGTGACCGCTCACCATCAGGCGGACTGTAAGCTTGTTTGCCACCTTTGTGGTATAAAAAAATCTTAGATAAACATAATAAGTATATTTGGTTTGTTTATTTTGTCGTAGATGTCTATAATTTAAAATAGTTTCTGATTTGAAGTTTCAGAAATTTTAAAACAACAAATTACGTATGGTTCTTCCATATACTCTACGGGATACGAGTTTCTCTATATTTTCTTTTATAAAGATTGCGCACGTAAGACTTGTAGTATATTTTATTTATAAACTTTCTGTTTTTGTAACTCACAAGGGACACAGGTACGTTAAGTTATAAATGCGTTCTGCAGTTTACCTGTATTTGTGTCAAACTTTAAAGTTTAGCAAGGAAATACAGGTAGGGTTAAGAGAGGTAGGGCACAGCGGATAATCCGCTCAAATCGGAGCAGCCCGTCTGGGGAAGGACCTCCACCTTACAGAAGATCGTAGAAAAATAGCATTGGTCTCGGCCATGTTGTTCCTACGGTGAGTAAGGTCTCCAGAGCTCCACTTGGGGGGGTTAAGAGGGTTGGCAACGCGTGAGTGATACCCCCGGTATTGCAAGCGTGCTTGTTTGCCAACTTTGTGGTAAAAAAAAATACAAAATTGTAATTCTTTGAACGTAGTAATTTAAAATAATCCTTAACGAATTAATTACAAAAGCTCTCTTCAACTACGCATGTGTTAGATAGCTTATAGATAGACATATTGTTTATAAACAAGAACATTCCATATAAGACCTATTTTTTACTACTCATAAAATGTTTGTTAGTTGTTAGACGTATTTTTTCCAAAAACTTTAAAATAAAATATACATAGATTTACATCTATACAAAGACAGTTTAGTTTTGTTTACCTTCATGATGAAGTAGCCACTTGACAAACGGGCTTATCAACTTTCTTCATGTACGGTTTCCAAACCATGGGTGCGGGTCTGACCTTACGAATTTACTTTGTGACAAATGTACAACAACCCAAACTAGCGGGGGTGTTCTATTTTATAATAAAGATAGTTGTAGTCAAGTTTACTTGCTCATTTAACAGATTATTTATGAGATATTTAGAATGAATTTGATAATTTTAGTTTAAAGAAATAATCGACTGGATTCATTGACTTACGAAGAAAACATCTCATTTATTTTTCTGTCAACTTCCCTATTAAACCCTTAAGAGGATATTAAACCTAAGCATGCTCGGGCAACGGCCTCAGAACTAAAGGATAAATATAATCTTAAACATCCTTGGCCTGAGAACCACAGGCTATAAATAAAAAAGGGACTTTCTTTAGAAAGCTTTTGGATATAAAACTATATGATGGTGGAGGTTAAACACTCCACACTTAATACTTCCCATATTTTTCGTTACTTAGTTACTTTATGATGCTTTATTTGGAATTGTAAAAATGATTCAGTGTATTTCGTAACAAAAAAAAAACTAGTTTCAAACTGACTATTTCTCTGATTTAACATTTTGTATGAACGAGATGGAGAGAGAGAGAGGCTTGATTTTGTTACATAAACAAAGATGGTGTATTACCAATTGATAAAAGACATTTAAAGAACAGATAAGAAAACAAAAATGTGTGCCAAATAGATCAGAAATTAAATGATAATACTACGCAAAGCAAAAAATAATACTCCTGTACAATTACGGTCAAGAGGTGCCGCTGAATTTTTAAGTCGCGGTTTAATTTGGTTTCTTCAAATTAACTCAATCAAACGAGATCATCACTAGAAATTTATCACGAGCAAAGCCATAGGGCAAAATCTCATACTTGTAAAATTTTAAGAAATTTCTCTCTCAACCACTGAAGTCTTGCTGAAGTCAAATATCAATTTCATCAGCACCTTTAAACTTCTAAAGTTTCAGGACTTTTCACGGCGGAAATCCTTAAAATTTGCGAAAACAGCGTTCGTATAATCAGACATTGGCTTGAAGCCAGCTTTCCAGGTCCGGTTAAAGTTTCTATTTTCGAGATTGACGATACATAATTATAACTTACTTATCTTCCGTAATGGAATAACCATGAATCAACGGCTTTAATACACCGTTTTTTAGGGTTTCGTAGTAAACTACAAGGAATATAATGTAGTGTAATGCCTCCCCTACGTGTAAAGTGGAATTGATTTTTTTTTCGCGCCCACCCCTTTTTATGGGCTAGTGTTAATAAGAGAAGAGTAAGATAAGTCTCTTCATAACATTGAGGTTGTGGAAAGATCATTTTTCGATACATTGATCCGTTCGGAAATATTTTCATTTATCGTGCCAATTTTCGTTTTGTGGTGGTCGTCCCCCTCCCCCTCTATCTCCGAAAGTCTTATATTTACAAATTTGAAAAAAAAAGCATGGTAGTAGTCCATTTGCTAAACCTTCAATGAAAACTATAACGGTTAAGTTGGCTCTAATATTTACCGAGTAATAGCCGACGAACTTATAAAATAAAATTTCTTTGATGAAAATGATTTTTGACCAAAACCTACGGGAATCACGTACTTTTCGGGATAAAAAATACTCTATGTGTTAAACCAAGGTATCAGCTACTTACATAATAATAAATAATAATAATAAACAACTTACTTACAAACCTTTCGCCTTTATAATATTAGTGGTATTTTATAATTTAGTTTAACGGTGAAAATAAAATTAGAAGCAATATTATGGCTAAGTCCCAACCAAGTAAAGTAGGTATACTTGCTTGTGTTAAAGCTCGTTAATGTAAAAGAATGCCAATACTTACACACACTTTTGTATTTAAATAAATACCAAACTCAAGACTGTAAAAACATGTTATATTTGTGCTGAATCACTGAAACAAATGAAGTCCCGGGTGAAGCAAACATAATAACCGCAAATGGCTACACCACCGTCAATCCAAATCGAGGATTCATGAATCTTATTACGTAATAACTAACACGTGTTAGTCTATACATCAATCCAGTACATTATACGGATCAAGATCAATGATGACGATCACGGATCTCGATCTTGATGCACCGTGTAAAGGCTAAAATTAAGTAAACATATATTGTACTTTTTTACATAAATAAAACCAAATAATTGAAGTACTTGTCTAGTAATAGCCAAAATTAATAATCTATCGGTGAATTCAATCTCGGATATTTACGTATAAAAATGACACTTTATGTCAATAAATGTATTGAATTTTTAATCTTATTGTGATCTTATGCTGGCTTTACACGGCGCGTGATATCACGAGTCGCGCCGCGCAAGCTCGCGCCTACGCGCCGTGTAGGTAGTGCGCGTCCGATCCGATTGAAGCCGGTAACTTCAAAGGCGCGGCCCGGCGCGGCGCGAGCGCACTCATGGCGACTCGAGCGCGCGCGGGGTGGCGCGGGCTCGGGCCCCATTCCGATGATCTCGGCTCGATTTTATCAAAGATCGATCTTTATTAACCCGATCTTCGAACTTTTGGATCTATTTTTTGCCAGCCAGATCAATCTCAAGATCGTCGCAAAACGAACAGATCGAAAATCGATCTCCGCTATCGCCTATAAAGAACTCATGTTTTATTTTCATAAAGAACTGCATAGTCTGGCTATATGGATTCTAATTTCTTAATAATCAATCACATAAAAACCCTTTATGCTGTCTCTAGACGACAGCGTGGCCGGCGGCGCCGGCGGGCGGCGGGGCTAACGCTCCGCGCGGCGAAAAATCACAAATCGGCTCGGCGCAGCGCTACTTGTGATATCTCGCGCCGTGTAAAGCCAGCATTAGATAGCAAAAAGTCTATCCGGATCGATTACTAATTTTGGTCGTAGGTCTGTGACTTAATTATTATCTTCCTTGATCATATCAGCGGCTTTCTCTCCAATCATCATGATGGGTACGTTAATGTTTCCACTAGTTATCGTCGGCATAATGCTTCCATCTGCGACGCGGAGTCGATTAACGCCATTTACGCGCAGCCGGGAGTCCACCACAGTGCCCATAGCACAAGTGCCAGCATAGTCGAACGCTGTGGACACCATAGTTTGTGCGTGGCACTTATAATACCGTCGGGTACCCATTCGTAATTCTCTACATTTTGGTGGAACTATAATTTTTGATTTGACTTGTTTAAAGTATGTCGACTTGGATATTCGATCAAAGTTTTCCATATAAGTAATAGCGTCCTCCAAATCACGTTCATCTGAATATATACCAAGGTCTATCAGTGGGTAATCTAAAGGATTAGTACTATTTAAAAGAATATGTCCTCGAGATTTAGGACGCATAGTATACAGGGAAACAATAACAACCTCTTTTCCTTTACTCTCGTTGTAAAAATTTTGGCATATGTCATTATTAAACGTAAAATATAAACAAAACTGTACTGCATCAACAGCATCTCCTATAATAAGAACCGCTTGGTAATCTGGCTTACTTTGATTTTTATTTAAAGCAACAAATCCTGTAACGATAGGAATTGGATATTCTCTTGGATTTTTAGGTTGCGCGGGTGGAGCTTTTTCTGTAGGATAAACGAGTACTGTAAGGGTATGATCTTGAAGATTTTCACCAACAGGCAGATCTGATATTACATTTATTCTCTTTTCTTCTAAATGTTTCCTGGGACCTATTCCTGATAACATAAGAAGTTGAGGACTGTTTATTGCTCCAGCTGATATAATTATTTCTTTGCTCGCCTTTAACGTAACCATCTCACCATTTTGCTTTATAGCTCTTACACCGACAGCGTTTTTATTTTTATCAAAAATTATTTTAGTAACCATTGTATACTTAGCAACATATAAATTTGGCCGGCCTTTACTTGCCCCCAGAAATGAACGAGCGGTACTTTGTCTAGCTCCGTGAGCTACATTAATTAATGGTTGTATGTACCCAAATGGGTTATTTCCACTTGTGTCTAAGACTACATCTTCACCTATTTCAGAAATAGCATCTAAATACTTGAGGCTAACATTATTTTGTAATCTCGTGACACCAATATAACCTTTAGTTCCATGGAATCTTCCGGTAGGAGAATTAAGAATAGTTTTGTCGTAAAGATCCTCACTTTTCTTGAAATATTGTAGGATATTATCAAAGGTCCATGACTCGTCTCCAACTATATCTGCCCAGTTGTTATAGTCTTCGGGACATCCTCGTATATAAAGCATGTTATTGATGCTGCTAGAGCCACCCAGCATTTTTCCACGAATAAGATCTGCTCTTTTATTTAAATGCCCACTCAGAATTTCATCTGGTACAGATGCATAGCTCCAATCTATATTTGAATGTTTCATGTAAATCGGATAACTTGGTATCTGTAATATGAATGTACAAAATTGATAAGGTATCTAGTAGTCTATGTAAAAATTTCAATTATGAAAGCATAAAATTAATTTCTTTGATAACTTACGTCTGATTCAATTGGTGGGTCCCCACCAGCTTCGACGAGCAGAACTGTAACTTTGAGATCTTCAGAAAGTCGGCTAGCTATTATGCTGCCAGCTGATCCCGATCCCACCACGATGTAATCGAAGCAGTCTCCATCTTTAAAAAAAAATCTGTTACAAATTACTAGCTACTTGAAAGCCTAATTGAAGTCTTGAATAGAAAATTGTAATGGTTTTGAATTTTAATCTACGTTCATGTGATTCTGTTATCAGTTGATTTGCATAACCACTTATAACTATTAAATCTGCCACCTGAATTATTAATTCAATTCTGTAATATGGTAGTTTTCACCAGCATTACTGCAAAGCTAAAAAGTCAGATAGTGGGACAATAGACGTTGCTGATGCAAGTGTGACATTATAAAAAAAAACATATTTCAAATAAGAAAAAAGATAAAAACTTGGTTATGTAATTAAATACTTACCGGATATATTAGCCGGGGGTGGGAACAAGTATTCAGTCATCGCCAGAGTGGCCATAACTTGGAATACATACTGCGTGTCTTGTATGCCCGTAAATACTGCAGAAACATCCATGGCAACAACAGGTATAACGTAGTAATAAATTTCTTTCATTCACAATATATATAAACAGTTGCTATAATATTATTCACCTTGTACCATTTAAATGTTTTTGAAAACGTGTTTTTTAGATTACCGCAGTAAACAAAATAATAGTTATCAGTCTATTCACGCGTCAACTCGGTAAAAAAATGTAAAACGTGATGCAATCGACAATAAGTACCGAAAAACAAATGAAAACGAATGTAACACAATCTCGAGTTTCCTGCTCGCCAGTGACGCCAGTTCCAGTGAAACTAGTTTGCAACGGATTTCATGCCGATTTGAAAAAAGGTTGCGTCATGACTAGAGACCGGACATGCAACAAAGAAGCCCAAAATATGCATGCAATCAAAATAGTTAAAATATGCAACATAAAATGATAAGAAATCGTGTTTTTAAATGTTTGTTATTTTGGTAAGAATAAGAACACAATTATTGTATTTTCGAAAATATCAATAAAATTACACAATGTATAATAACAATGAAATTTACTTTCATAATTTTTATTTTGTATAACTAAGTACTGTTCTAAGTTGTCTGTAGACAAATTGTGTCTACGATCGCTTATTGTCCCTATATATTTATTATTTATTTATATTTATTTATTCACCTGCCCGCCCCGTTGATGAAGTTATCAATTTGGCACAAGGGTTCAAAAACCCTGGGTTATTTTTCAGTAAGTTTTCGAACTTTTCTTTGAGTTTATGTGCGATCGGATGTCTATGTGTGAACGAGTTTGAGATCGTGCTAAATATGCAAGATTTTACAATTTTTTGTTAAAATATGCAACTATCGCTGAAAAGGGTCTAAAAATGCAAATGCATACGCAAATATGCATTTGCATATAATCCGGTCTCCAGTCATGACCATGTGTGGTTCGTCAAAGGAGCCTATGAAAAAAAGTTAAATTAAACTCTACTAACTAGAAGTTGCAGTTTCGTTGCATTTGGGTTTCACCGTCTGTTCTGGGCCAGTGCTAGAAATTAATAGTAGGTAACAGGACCGTACTGTAGCATGCAAAAAAACAAAGTTTGTATGAATTTATATAAAACAACCCACGCAACTTCGTTGTATAGCATAAATTAAGCACAGCATCTACTTTACAAAGCGCCATTGACAGACTTTTCACCAAATCCTATGGAAATTGGCCTGCACCATTAATGGTACAGATGAGACTAATTTGTTTCGTTTGCACCATAACAGCGGATTGACTATGGTCTCATGTGCACCATTAGAAATATAAAATACATACATTCATATAGGGGACAAATCACACATCAAGACCCAGGCCAATCAGAAAAAGTACGTTTTACATCATGACCCGACTGGGATTCCGGTCTCCTGGATGGCGGTCTAGCATGGTAACACTACGTCACGGAGGAGGTAGCACTATAATATGTTAATCTGGATTATTCGGCATGTATGAATCTGGATTAGGTATTCGGCATGTATCAAATCAAAGTGCAAATATACATTTATTATTATGTAATTATTGAACAAAAATTTTTTTTACTTTACATAAGTACATAGTTTTCAATACGAACTTACAACTATTATAGCAAAGGATATACATTTTTTTTATACTAAGAATTGTATTTCTTCTTAAAAATCTTCGCTATGTATATTTAAGACTTTTATTATTTTAGGGACTTTTGGATATAAAACTTTAAAATCGTAGTGGTTAAACACTTAACTATCATACCATATTTTTTTATTAAATACTTTATGATCTCTATTTGGAATTCGGAATATGAAGCAACGGGCAAAAATTACACTTGTATAATTTAACAAAACTCTCACTCAGCCACTGAACTCTTATTAACGGTGTGAGTGTGACCTCCTTCAGGTTTTTGAACACGTATATTAACTTCCGTGTCCTTCTAGCTAATTAATTTAATATATAAATCCGATTTCAGTCTTTCATCATCTACAACCACACCAAGGTAATTAACGTTATGTACTCTTTGCAAGTTTACTCAGTGCTTACTATACCCTTGCATTTGCTTATTTTATGGATATGTATGAATGATTTTAAATTGAGAGCCTGAATCAGTAACTCCTGTCTTGCTAAAGCACAAAATTGGTTTTTGATGTGTTAAGAGTGAGGTAGCTGTTCTTTAATCATTTAATTACAGGCGAGGCGTGAGTCCATATTCTATTGAATATTTGACCATGTCCGATGTGTTTCCATAAAATAAAATAGCCGTGTCATCTACAAAAGCTACGATGTCAGCATTTTCGATGTTTAATTTACTTGATTGAAGTACTTGTCTACTGAGTCTGTGACCTAATTAATTAGTCTGTATTATCTTCCTTGATCATATCAGCAGCTTTTTCTCCAATCATCATGATGGGTACGTTAATGTTTCCGCTAGTGATCGTCGGCATAATACTTCCATCTGCGACGCGGAGTCGATTTACGCCATTTACGCGTAACCGGGAGTCGACTACGGTACCCATAGCACAAGTGCCAGAAAAGTGGAGCCCTGTGGTCACCATAGTTTGTGCGTGGCACTTATAATACTGTCGGGTACCCATTCGTAATTTTTTACATTGTGGTGGAACTAATATTTTTGATTTCACTTGTTTAAAGTATGTCGACTTAGAAATACGATCAAAATTTTCCATATAAATAATAGCGTCCTCCAAATCACGTTCATCTGAATATATACCAAGGTCTATCAGTGGGTAATCAAAAGGATTAGTACTTTTTAAAAGAATATGACCTCGAGATTTAGGATGCATAGTACCCAGGAGAACCAAAACAACTTCTTTTCCTTTGCTCTCACTATAAAATTTTTGACATATATCAGTATTAAACGAAAAGAATAAACAAAACTGTAATGAACTAACAGCATCTCCTATTATAAGAACCGCTTCATAGTCTGGCTGACTTTGATTTTTATCTATAGCAACGAATCCTGTAAGCATAGGAACTGGATACTCCCGCGGATTTTTAGGTTGCGCGGGTGGAGCTTTTTCTGTAGGATAAACGAGCACTGTAAGGGTATGATCTTGAAAATTTTCACCAACAGGAAGATCTGATATTAGATTTATTCCCTTTTCTTCCAAATGTTTCTTAGGACCTATTCCTGATAACATAAGAAGCTGAGGACTGTTTATAGCTCCAGCAGATATAATTATTTCTTTGCGCGCCCTTATCGTAACCATTTCACCATTATGTTTTAAAGCTCGAACACCGACAGCGTTTTTATTTTCATCAAAAATTATTTTAGTGACCATTGTATACTTAGCGACATATAAATTTGGCTGCTTTTTATTTGCTCCCAGAAACGAGCGAGCAGTACTTTGTCTAGCCCCGTGAGCCATATTAACTAGTGGTTCTATATATCCAAATGGGTTTTTTCCGCTTGTGTCTAAGACTATGTCCTCACCTATTTCAGATAAAGCATCTAAATACTTATGGCTAACATTGTTTTGCAATCTCGTGACGCCAATGTAACCTTTAGTTCCATGGAATCTTCCGGTAGGAGAATTGAGAATGGTTTTGTCGTGAAGATCCTCACTTTTTTTGAAATATTGTAAGATATTATCGAAGTTCCATGACTCGTCTCCGACTGCTTTTGCCCAGTTGTTATAGTCTTCGGGACATCCTCGCACATAAAACATGAAATTGATGCTGCTAGAACCACCCAGCATTTTCCCACGAGTTAGTTCTGCTCTTTTATTTACATGAGCTTTCAGAGTTTCATCTGGTACAGATGTATAGTTCCAATCTACCTTTGAATCTTTCATGTACATCGCATAACTTGGTATCTGTAATATGAATGTACAAAATTGATAAGGTATCTAGTAGTCTATGTAAAATTATCTATCATAAAAATGTTAAATTAATTTCTTGGATAACTTACGTCGGATTCAATTGGTGGGTCCCCACCAGCTTCGACGAGCAGAACTGTAACTTTGAGATCCTCGGCAAGTCGGCTAGCTATTATACTGCCCGCTGATCCCGATCCCACCACGATGTAATCAAAGCAGTCTCCATCTTTAAAAATAAGAATCGGTGGTAAATTACTTGCTACTTGCAAGCCGAATTTGAACTCTTGGTTTTGAACTTATAATCTACGTTCATGTAATTGTGTCAGTTGATTTGCATAACCATATTATCACTACTTAAAAATGTCTGCCACCTAAATCATTAATTTAATACTGTAATATGTATTTTAGAGCGCCGAAATTATTGTAGAGTTAAAAAGGTCAGAGAGTGAGACATAGGGAGTGAAAAAAAAACGACTGACACAGTCGTAAGTTTCATGTTCATCTTAGAGACATGCGTTTTGTATGTTTAATTTAAAAATAGGTTATTTTGAAAAAAATGCACTGACCTGTAAATTTCCTACGTATTGATAAACCAAATTCCACGCGGCAATTAATGCACTAGACAAAGATACCAAAACAAGCGGATATTTTCGTTGAAAACCACTTAAAATACTCAAAACACTAAACAACACACAGATAAAAAAAAATCGTGGTCAATTACCAATTTCAAAAATACGGCTGATTTTAGAGATGAAAACACAACAAAATGTTTGTTATTGAGTTACTCTGAAACTATGAGACTTAGAAAAAAAATTGTTTCACCAGCATGAAGTAGATGTATAAATAGAATGAAATAAATGTATAAATAGTAGAAATTTCGACTGTGTCGGTCGCTGCGTTTCACCCAGTATACGTTGGTTATGCAAATGTGACACTAAAAAAACATACATAATAAGAAAAAAGACAAAAACTAGGTTATGTAATTAAGTACTCACCAGAGATATTAGCATGGGGTGGAAACAAGTAAGCAGTCATCGTCAGAGTCGTGGCCATAGCCTGGAATACATTCTGCACGTTTTGTATGCTCGACAATGCTGCGGCGACATCCATGGCGACAATTGCTATACTGAAGTAATTAATTTCTTTTATGTACAATACACCTACAGTAAAATCAATAAATTGATTTACCTTGTACCACTTAAATGTTTTTGAAAACATGTTTTAGATAACCGTATAGACGTTTTTTATTTTTAGACTTACATCCGTGTCAACTTAGTGACTGCTCAAGATAATTGCTTGCAATAATTTATGGATAAAATATATTAATTAATGATTACAATTTATATATTGCAAAATAATAATAAATACTCTTTATTATACCAAAATAAACATAAAAATACATAAATATTATCAACAAATTATCCTTATCGCTAGGCAATTTTCTTCCACGCAACCAGTTAGAAAAATAAAAAGTGGAGCAGGTAAGTGGCGCAGCAGTAGGTACTTAGACGTGGTATAAACATAGTTAATAATAACTATTTGGGTTTGGCAGAAATTGTTGAATTTATTATTAAGAGAGGTAGGGCACAGCGGATAATTCGCTCAAATCGGAGCAGCCCGTCTGGGGAAGGACCTGCACCTTACAGAAGATCGTAGCTAAATAACATTGGTCTAGGCCTTGTTGTGTTCCTACGGTGAGTAAGGTATCCAGAGCTCCACTTGGGGGGGTTGGGAGGGTTGGCAACGCGTGAGTGACACCCCCGGTACGTCGACAGGCTACGGTGATGCCATCAGGTGGGCCGTATGGTTGTTTGCCAACTTTGCGGTATAAAAAAAAAAGCTTTGTGGTATGCAAAAAAAATATATATTCATGAAGTTAAAAACCTAGGCATTCACAGACATTTTCTCCAGTCAAATTTGTAAATAATGAATTATGTTTGTACATAATCTGGTCTACAATCTGGAACAACGGCAAAATGGCCACTTGCACTGCAAACATTTTACATTTCAAAAAACCGGGCAAGTACGTGTCGGGCCACGCACAATGCAGGGTTCCGTATTTGCTGTGCTTTGCTTGCCTTCAGTTGAGTCTAACATCAAATTCTATCACATTTGTAAATTTTCATCAAAAAAATAATAATAAGTTCGTCGGCTATTACTCGGTAACTAGTAGAGCCTCTTAACCGTTATAGTTTTCATTGAAGGTTCAGCATATGTAGTAAACTACAAGGAAACCTTATAGTTTCACCATGTCCGTCTGTCCGTCCTTCAGTCCTCGGTCTAGCGCCTAGACGCTTAATGCTAGAAAGCTGTAATTTGGTATGTATACGCATAGAAAGACTTTTTATGTTTGTTTTTTTTAATATTATGAATTGAATAGCATGATACACATTAAAGACGATTTATTAAAAAAAAAATTTTTTGAAGCATAATGAGACAAACAGCCAGTTCCCGCATTAAATTTTAGTCTCAAAATTAATTTTAAACTATATAATTAATAAATAAATAAAAAAATTAAGGGTGATAGCCGACGAACATAAAAAATAAAATTTCTTTGATGAAAACTTACAAATGTGATAGATTCGATATTGGACTTCTGCAGGCAATCAAAGCGTAGCAAACACAGAACCATTACACCTTATATACGGATTCCTAGTACTATCATAAGACGAATAATTGCAGAAGGCTGAACTATTAATCGTGTATTTAGTACGCCAGGAAGAAACGGAAAGGTGGAAAGAATTTTGCAAGTCTACTTATAAAATAAACGATTTTATTTTTTATTTTAATAAACTTAAATACATCATGAATGTTAAATATTTTTACATACCTAATATAACGAAAGACAAAAGGCTGTATCTCAAATGAAGCAAATGTTGTACAGAAAACAATAACATTAATTGGTAAGTAATTTATAGTTATTAATTTGACGACGGTTACCACGCCAGATCACCACTCAGGAGGTCCCGGGTTCGATCCCCGGTCGGGTCATGATGAAAAACGAACTTTTTCTGATTGGCCTCGGGTCTTTGATGTTTATCTATATATGTATTTGTTATAAAATATAATATCGTTGAGTTAGTATCCCATAACACAAGTTTCGAACTTACTTTGGGGCTAGCTCAATCTTTATGAATTGACCCTATATATTTATTAATTGAAGTATTCATTGATTTATAATTTATTCATAAAATTAAGAAAAAAAATCAATAATTAAATAATAAAAGTATCAAAATGTTGTATTCCAATTACACTAGTGTTGTATACTTTAAATTTTTATTTCTCTGTTTGTCATGAGACTCTGGTAGACCATACCTATATTACCCTTTTCTTCAACGCAAAATCGATACTTACATAATCATTCAAAGTTCCTGTTCTTTTAAAGACAACTTTGACAGATTCAAGTTTTTCTTTTAAGAGAAATTGAGTTACGCCCTTCGCTGGATTTTTGATAAGATCGCAATCGATCGATTTTTTAAAGTTATCTTTAAAGTATTCTGTAGTTAAAAAAAAAACAGAAGTATTCCACCTAGAGGAACATCCCCGAATGGTGTTAGCGCGGAAGGCACTATCATACAATACAACACAAACTCTTTATCATGGTACAATAATATACTGCTCCTGGTATACCCTTCCCGTGTCTATGGGCCAAGAGACCCAAGACTATGACACGATCAGTGTGACATATTATACCTTATTATAACCGCACCACAGCCGATGACGTAATCTTGGGCCAATCCCGTGACCTTGCTGTCATGGGAAGAAAATACCTTGTTTTGTTATACCATGCTCTTTATTGCACCAATGAATTACATAAAACAAATTAACAATAATAAAAAGAGAAGGCAATAGGCGGCCATCGCAATATATATTTTTATTCATTTCTTTAGCAGAGTCCATGAAAGGCAACAAAACTGAACAGGTGCTCTTCGTGGACTTAAATTTATTCTTACATTCTTTTCCACGAAGAGCACCGATACCGTACTGCTTGGATGTATTGGTTTTTCAAATAAAAGGCATCAATAAAAATCACTTAAACATATTAAACTAAATCATTGGTGCTGAATCATTAAAACAAATAAAGTTGCGAAACCGTGAAAGAAAGTACATGAAACAAACATAATACCCAAACTAATCGTTTAATGAACATCGAAAGAATAAACAATAACTATTTATTATATGACATACTGCTGTCCCCCACAAACTATAATACAGAAAAAAATATTATAATTATAGACATGAAACGAAATAGATGGTATACCTACAAAAAGTAGAGACCTACAGAGAATACGGGAAAAGAGAACTCTGATGAAAGTAATAGAAACTAGAAGAGGAACACCAGTAGGACATCTTATAATACACGACGAGTTTATCAGAAACATCTTGGAGGGAAAGATAGAGGGTAGAAGAGGGAGGGGAAGGCGGAGAAGAGCTTACATGGATCAAGTGTAGGAAAGGGCTGGCGTCGTGTCTTATAGAGAGGTGAAGGAGCTGTCACAGGAAAGAGAAAAATGAAGACTGCTACACCGACAAGAGCGCGGCTCTTAAATTTAAAGAAAGACCTCCCCAAAGAAAAGAAACAAATAAAAACCTTTTTGTCTACCAAATCTGTGACCTACTTAGTTGCAGCATTATCTTCTTTAATCATATCAGCGGCTTTCTCGCCAATCATCATAATGGGTGCGTTTATATTGCCGCTGGTGAGCGTCGGCATAATACTGCCATCCGCCACGCGGAGACGATTGACACCATATACGCGCAGCCGGGAGTCCACCACGGTGCCCATAGCACAAGTGCCAGCAAAGTGGAGCCCTGTGGTTACCATAGTTTGTGCTTGGCATTTATAATATTCTCGACTACCCTTTCGTATTCCCTTACATCTTGGTGGAACAATCATTTTTGAGTTGAATTTTTTAAAGTATGTCGACTCAGATATACGATCAAAATTTTCTATGTAAGAAGTAGCATCTTCCAAATCATGTTCATCTGAATATATACCAAGGTCTATCAGCGGATAAACCAAAGGATTTGTACTTTGTAACAGAATACGCCCTCGAGATTTAGGGTGCAAAGAAAACACGAAAACCGATATAACTTCTTTTCCTTTGCTCTCATTGTACAATGTTAGGCATATATCAGTATTAAACGTTAAGTAAACTAAACACAAACTTAGTAATTCTTCGGCATTTCCTATTGAAAAAGACGATTGATAGTCGGGTTGACTATTATTCTTGTTCATACCAACAAATCCTATGACCATAGCACCTGAATAATCTCGAGGATTTTTAGGTTTAGTAGGTTGAGCATTTTCAGTAGGATAAAAGTGCGCTGTAAGGGTATGGTCCTGAAGATTTTCACCGACAGGCAGGTCTGATATTACTTTTATTGCCTTTTCATCCAAATGTTTCTTAGGACCTATACCTGATAACATAAGAAGCTGAGGGCTGTTTATTGCTCCAGCCGATATAATGATTTCTTTCCGAGCCCTTATCATAACTATTTCACCATTTTGTTTTAAGGCTTTTATACCGACAGCATTTTTATATTTATCAAAAACTATTTCAATAACTAATGTATACTTCGCAACATATAAATTCGGACGACATTTACTTGCCCCCAGAAACGACCGGGCGGTACTTTGTCTAGCACCGTGAGCCACATTGACAAGTGGTTGTGTGTACCCAAATGGGTTCCTTCCACTTGTGTCTAAGACTATATCCTCACCTATTTCAGCGAATGCATCTAAATACTTAAGACTAGCATTATTTTGCGATCTCGTCACGCCAATGTAACCTTTGGTTCCATGAAATATTCCAGTGGGAGAGTTGAGTACAGTTTCATCTTGAAGATCCTCACTTTTCTTGAAATATTGTAGGATATTATCGAAGTTCCATGACTTATCTTTGACTATTTCTGCCCAGATGTCGTAATCTGCAGGACTTCCTCGAACGTAAACCATGCCGTTGATACTGCTGCTGCCACCCAGCATTTTCCCACGAGTTAGATCTGCTCTTTTATTTATAAGGCTAACTAGAGTTTTATCTGGTACAGATGTATAATTCCAATCTGCCTTTGAATTTTTCATATATAGCGAGTAACTTGGTATCTGTAATATGAATATCCTGAATTAATAACAAAGTCAAATATTTATATTAAAATAGTCCTATTACTACTCATTTGAATCGTAACACTTTTTCTTACCAACAGTTGAGAGGGCAGATTTGAAACTTAGTACTTTCTCAAATATTACATCAATAAATTTTTATAACAAAAAACATTGAAGCATTAAAAAAAACCGCAAGTTTAAATAAAAAACCTACTAACAATTAGCATTTTTTTTTCAGAAACAAATTCCGGCACGGCCCGGTACGGTACGGTTCCATCCGGTCTGATCAGCTCCGTCCTTATAAGAAACCTATATTAAAAATTAGGAATCTCTAGACCCAGCGGTTCAGTAAAACCCTCGCAAATTCTTTGCGTATATCTCGCTTTCCCGTGGGAATTCTGAAAAATCCCTTTTTAGTACACCCCTGGACGTCGTAAGGAACCTATATTCCAAATTTGAATGTCTAGACCCAGCGGTTTGGGCTGTGCGTTGATATACTCTCGCAACTTCTTTTGCTTTATCTCGCTTTCCCGTGGGAATTTTGAAAAATCCTTTCTTGGTACACCCCATATAAAAAAACTTGCCAACAGACTCAGTTTCTGCAGCGTACGCGGTCAGGAGAATTAGGCGAATGACTGATGTAGCCACAGCGCGTCTAGTTTATTTTAGCTACTTTCATAGCATTATGTCATATTGCATATTGCTGTGGGGCAATATTTATTTTACAAAAAAGAGCTATCCGCTCCATTTATAATATGGGTTTCAGAGAATCATTACGGGAAGTTTTCAAAGAAATTAATGTTCTGACCGTTGCATCTCAATATATTTATGAAAATATAATGTATGTACGTAAAAAGATAATCACATTTGTAAAGTTTAGTGACTACTCGGATGTAAATCTTAGAAATAAACATAAATTAGTTATACCTAAGCACCGGCTCGCCAAGACCTCATAGTTTTGTTGTTAATAGTATTCGATTTTATAATAAACTGCCTGAAAACGTGCTGAATTTACCAGGAAAATTTAATCCTACATTAAGGCTGAGTTGCACCATATTAGAAGTCATAGTAAAGGTTTGTGTTAAATTTGACACTAAAAGTAACGCTGACTTTAACGGTTACAGCAAAATGTGTTGCACCGGCGAATTCATTAGCTTTATTAAAGTTAAAAATGTTGCAAGTCAAATGAGGTGTGATTTACCCCAAATTCGTTGGGGGTAACATTTTTATATATGGCATCATCATCTAGCTTCGTCCAATAGTGTCAAATTTTTGACAGTACGGTGTTTGTTTTATTTCAACGCGTTTGACAGCTTGACGGATAATTTAACACAAATAATAGCACTAACCAGCGAAAAGTGAGAGGTTACGGTTAAGGTTAAAGTTATGACGTCATTTAACTATTTGTCAACTGGTGCAACTCATTTTTAGTCTAACCGGTACTTTAACTGAAGTTTCGTTGTTTGTTATTGTTAAAGTAAGATGGTGCAACTCAGCCTAAATATTCACTCAGCAGAAAGGCTTATTATAAAATTGAAGATTATCTAAATGATAAAAATAGCTGGAATGATAAACTCGGCAAAGACACCAAACACAAGCCTACCTACTGCTAGGTACATAATATATTGCGTAAATATGCATATATTGTATACACACTTTCTACCTTTATTTAATTTTTACACCTTTAAATGTAGGTAAGGTATATATGTATACCAACCAGTATATTAATACGCTTTTTTTTCTCTTCATTTATAGTGTTATTAATCTTGAATTTTTTGGATAATTTTTTTTTCGTCATCAGAAATTGCAGATATTTTGTGTTAATTTTATATTTTCTGTCATTGTAATTTGTATCTTATTAATACCATTTTAAAAGAGCAAGTGCTAAATTTCTTGCCAGTTTCTTCTTAGCACAAATCTGCCGTCTGAACTGGTGGTAGGAAAAAATTGTGACGATTCGAAAGAGCTTATATTAGGCCTATTTGAATAAAATAAAAAAATTAATTTTTAATTACATCCTCATATAATATTTCAATAGAACCGAAGCATACTAATGCTTCGGTTCTATTACGCCGCAAAATTACTATATAGTAGTACCTATTTCAACATTGGCCGCTATTTTGAATGATAACTATGCGACGGCAGCCCTACTACATTTCACGCAGACAACATTGGCCTATGGAAGTAGAATTAGTTAATTATTTCACGCGCGCTATACGGAGTGTCCGGGCTGTGTATATAGTTAAGTCAGTCAGTCAGGACTTCGAATTTTATATATATAGATGTATTATATAAATCATGTATGTAATAATATGCGCAATATATTAAGTACCTAGCAATAGGCGTTTGGTGTCTGTGCCGAGTGAAGATGATTCCAGCTATTCTTATGTCTACCTCTATCTCCGAGCAAACAAAATATTTTTCTTGTATAACTTACGTCCGATTCAATTGGTGGGTCCCCTCCAGCTTCGACGAGCAGGACTGTAACTTTTGGGTTTTCGGAAAGTCTGGTAGCAATTATAGCGCCCGCTGATCCCGATCCCACCACTATGTAATCGAAGTCTTTGTAATCTTAAAAAAAAAACCTACGGTAAATTACTAGCTACTTGCAAGTCTTATTTGATATCTAATTTATAAAAACCGGGCAAGTACGTGTCGGGCCACGCACAATGTAGGGTGTCGTATTGGCTATGCATTTATTGCTTACAGATGAGTACAATGCCATTTTCTAACATTTGTACGTTTTCGTCAAAGAAATTTTACTTCATAAGTTCGTCGGCTTATTACTCAGTAACTAGTAGTGCCTACTTAACCGTTATAGTTTTTCTTGTAGGTTCACTATATGGACTACTACCATGATTTTTTTTAAATTTCTAAACTGAAGACTTTCGGAGATAGATGGGGGGGACCACTAAATAATTCGCAAACGGATCATTGTATCGGAAAATGATCTTCCCACACCCTCAATGTTTTTAAAAGACCTAACGATACCCCACAAAATGGGGTGGGTGCGAAAAAAATGTCATTCCCACTTTACCCAAAAAAAAAATATATTTCAAAATTTTATTCTACCACTATGTTAGCATTGTTAATATGAGTATACATACCAAAATTACAGCTTTCTAGCATCAAGCGTCTAGGCGCTAGACCGCGGACGGAAAGACGGACAGACGGACAGACGGACAGACGGACAGACGGACAGACGGACAGACGGACAGACGGACAGACGGACAGACGGACAGACGGACAGACGGACAGGCGGACAGGCGGACAGGCGGACAGACGGACAGACGGACAGACGGACAGACGGACAGACGGACAGACGGACAGACGGACAGACGGACAGACGGACAGACGGACAGACGGACAGACGGACAGACGAATTGATGTTGTTGAGCGAATGAGCACTTTCGAAATCGAATATCTGGTACATCTGATGTGGAACCTTAGCAGCCCTACTAAAGTATAAGAGATACGAATATAGCACTGCGGGTGCCCGCGTGATGAGCACTCTCTGTTTACGTTTTATATTTATTGACAAAGATAACTATTACCACGATATAAGCGAAAAACCTAAAAATGAGACTTTCAAACCCACTCTGGGTAAGAGCGACATTATTAACAATAACCGGAAGAAGTGCGTGTCGGGGCACGCACAGTGTAGGGCTCCGTATTTGCTACGTTTTGCTTGCTTGCAGATAAGTGCAATATAATTTTTCTATACTTTTGGTACGCATTCATAAAAATAAAAAAAATATATAAGTAATTTATATACTCGGTAACTAGTAGAGCCGAGCCGTGACACTTTTAAATTCACTGTAAGGACCACTACCACGATTTTTCAAATGTCCAAACACTGCAGTTTCGCAGATAGAGCGCCCCCCCCCCCCCCCCCGCCCCCATCTATCGACCACCGTGTCTAAAAAAAAATTGCACTAAATAATTCGCATGTATTAAAAAATTATCTTCCCACACTCCCGATGATTTTATAAGACCTGTCTAATGACATCCCACACGACGGGGTGAACGCAAAAAAAAACATTATCTCTTTACATGTAGGTCTTTGGGGGAAGCACAAACTTTCTTTGTTTTCTACGAACCCTAAAAATATAGACCGATAAAAATATGAAACAGGTTACATAGGTTAGGTAATTTGTTGTTGTATTTAATGAGTACTCACTTGAGATATTAGCGTGGGATGGCAAAAAGTAGGCAGTCATCGCCAGAGTCGTAATAGCTTGGAACACATTCTGCACGTTTTGAAAGCTACTAATTGATGAAGCGACGAGGTCCATGGTGGCAAGTACAATGAGCTAATAATTTTCACTTAATTTACAATATAAATATATATGCACAGTAATACCCATGAAATTTATTCAGGTGCACAAAATTAAAAATCACCTGAATAAATTTAACTTTGTTGTTTGTTTGTGTTTTTTGTTTTTAATTTCACCATATTATAAATAATATGTCCATTTGACTATTTGCGACTCTACTCAGTGACTGATAACCCGGCTACATTCTCTGGCGAAGGCTTTAAATATTCTTTTTAATGTTATTCAATTCAAATCATTTATTTCAGATAACATAGTCCAGATCCATAGTTTACAACACATAATTTTGATAATTTACAATATCAAATAAAATAACACAATTCTATTTTAACACAGTTCATTTGCAATTTCAAGGCATATGCAGCCTTAACTTTTTTATGTTGATGATATTATACACTCACAAGCTTCACCACAGTTTGGCCTGTGCAAGCGTATCGCATGAAAAAATTGAACACTCCGTGTCTTACCACACGCACGGTACAGTTAAAGTACGCGCAAGCCATATTTTGTCGAAATATCTTGGGGTTGCAACAATGTTTCCCAATGAAGAAACATTTCTTATGCTATTATTTTTCATGTGTTTGCCTTTAAAAAAAAAGACAATGCAAAAGTCAAAAAGTAAGCGATCAAAGTGTACAAAAAAATGACTGTTGAACAGAAAAATTCATACACGTATAAATCTACTGAAGGATATAAGAGATGATCCAAACGATTTTCGCGAAAAAAACGGTGGTGAAGCTTGTGCGTGTGGTAGGCACATATAAAACGTAGGTTAAAAAAGATTGGTAATTTTCCCAGCCATTTTTTTATTTCACATTAAGTCTCTTTTCTTTGACAGTGACAGCAATAATTTAATGTGACATTAACTTTAAAAATGCATTTCGGAATTGGCTGTCAACCGCGCAAACAAACCACAAATAAGTCGTTTGTTCATTATTGACGTCATTAATCTACATCGGTTTCATGAATATTTAAATTAATTAATTAATTAAAAATAAAGTTATTTTTTCAACTTCTTTGAGCACCAAGAATTGGTGTGTTGTTTGGAAGTTAATAATAGATGTTATCATAAAGGGAACATATGCAAATGAGTAATTAGTAACGTTTGATTAGTTTACTAATTATGAAACCTGTACAATGTGTTGATTTGTGAAGTTGCCATATTTGTATAGAATATCGTAAGAAGTATAAATAATTCATTGGTACTTAATGAAAATAAACACTATAAAGAGTGAGTGGTTTATTAAGATAAGTTTTATTAGAGAACCGGCTAGTCACGGCGGCAGAGAGAGCGGACATATTTGACAACTTGCCAACATAACGGTGGTTGTTAGAACGACTGTTGATACTAGTCATTTGCGTCCTATATTCCAACATCCTCTCCTGGACGCAAACCCTTGCTCTTTTAAATTCCTGGTGTTTCGGCCGAAGAAGTCCCTTCGTCAGGATATCAGCCAACATATCTTGTGTGCTTAGGTAGCTAACAGAAACTTGCTTGTTAGCGATAGCCGATACGGTCCCTTACGAAGTGATAGCGTATGTCAATATGCTTGCTTCTCGCATGGTAGACATCATTACCTGAAATATTAATGGCGCTTTGATTATCACAGAACATAATTGGTATGTTAGACATGGCAGGCCAAAACTCTTGTTCTAATTGCTTAAGCCAGATGGCCTCCTGTATAGCCATGGACAGTGACATATATTCTGCCTCGATTGTGAACAAAGCAACTGTAAGTTGCCTTTTAAAGCACCAACTAATGGCAGCTCCCTGAAAGGTAAATACATATGCAAAACATGATCGTCTATCTTCAGTATCGTTAGCCCAATCTGCGTTACAATAACCAACAATATTTGTTTCATTTTTCTTAAAGGTAAGTTTAGACTCTTGTGTTGCTTTCAAGTACCTTAAAACTCTTTTTGTTGTGATCCAATGTTGCGCGGCAAGTTTGTTGTTAAGTCTGATTATATATAGGCTGTATCTGGTCTAAGCTAGCAACTATTTTCAATCAGAATGCGGTTTTTAAATGTTTAATTAAAACTCAATACACCTTAGCAAATGTGTAAAACCATAATTCCTCAGTGCTTAAAACGAAAAACCTTCGAGCAATGTGTGTACCAGTGATGACATATGGATCCGAGATGTGGTCGCTCACTATGGGCCTCATAAGAAGGCTCGCGGTCACTCAGCGAGCCATGGAGATATATAGAGCTATGCTCGGGGTTTCTCTACGAGATCGAATCAGAAATGAGGTGATCCGTAGCAGAACCAAAATAACCGACATAGCCAAACGGATCAGCAAGCTGAAGTGGCAGTGGGCAGGGCACATAGCGCGCAGAACCGACGGCCGGCAGGGCAAGTTCTGGAATGGCGACCACGTACCGGAAAGCGCAGCGTAGGACGCACCTACAAGGTGGTCAGACGACCTAAAGAAAGTCGCAAGAAGCCGCTGACATATCAGGGTCTACTGTTTTATTATATGTATAGATATATATTACCGGTAATTTGCGTAAATCAGTTATAATGCAGATTAACAAGGTATTTATTAGGCTGATTATCTGGCTGGGTCAGCTAAAGAGGAAAAATTTGATTCACTGCTTACATTAACCAGATAATCTGCAGACTTCCTAGGTAATCTACCTGTTATACCTGTTATATTTCATTTTTATTTCTCTACCCTAAGGTCGTCTGGAAGAGATTGCTGTAGTGATAAGACCGCCTGGTGTACTTTACCTACCTGTTTGTACTTTTAATTTATTGTTATTTTTGGTACAATACAGTATATTGTATTGTATTGTTTTGTAATTTACAGACTAACGACCAGGCATACGGTAAATTCCATAAAACAGGTTCTTGTTTGAATCTTAATAATCCTAATTCTGGGTTCCATACCCATAGTAACGAATTCAATTGCGGAAGACAGTGACACTTTTGAAATCATTTTTATTAATATCCTTCCTACTTAGTGATTTCGCTAGGTCGACGGAGCTCCGTCTCCTATTTCTGAGTTTTGGTGAGGTTACAAGGTAAACCTAATGAACCTACTGTCACACACATTCCGTTTTTATTATCCGCTTAGAAATTTGATTTTTTTCCAACTTCATGGGACCGCATCCCTGAGGCTAAAATTTCAACTTGATACCTCCACGCATTCCCGAGAAAAAGGGTCTTGCCAGACAGGCAGACGGACAATAAAGTGATCTTATAAGGGTTCCGTTTTTTTCCTTTTAAGGTACGAAACCCTAAAAAGAAAAAAATACTCCGTAACCAGTTAATAGTCCAGTCAATAACGTAGTTATAGAGTGCGTGAGAGGGAACCTAAGCGATTTCTTCAGAAACCTAATCAGGATGCTTAGGGAAAAAACATACTAAAAGTCCGGACGTCTAGGAGGTGAGCCGGAGGGAGGGGAACGTGACAAAGGTCCCAATTGTAGGTTTTTCGCTAATATATCAAAAACGGTATGTTATAGCGGAAAATGGTCTATGATGAAATAAAAGCTTATAAAATTCTCTATCACTTTGATTAAATATCCGGCCATAAATACTGTTACATCTAAAAATAAACAAAATATTACATTTGAATTTGGAATCTGTCATTTTTATTCGATTTTTCATTGTCTTTTCTTATTTTGGCGCCAATACATTGTACTATTTTGCGATATTAAAATAGAGTGGGGTGATAAAGAGAACCGAATCGCTGTGATTGCATTACATTACACAAAGTAGGTATGGAGCCAAGTGCAACGGCAATAATTATACATTACCTGCGAAAATTCCAACTGCCTAGCTACCACGGTTTATGAGATACAGACATCTAGCAGACAGATTTAAAACAGATATACAGACAGACGACAGACAGACATACGGACCGTGGAGTCTTAGTAATAGAGTCTTGTTTCTACCCTGTGAGTACGAAACCCTAAATACCTGTCATGGTTGTCAACAGAATGAGGCCTCAACACTGTTCCAAAGCGAGTTCGAAAACGGATGGGAATATAATCAAAGTGATAGAGAATTCTATAAGCTTTTATATCATCATAGACCATTTTCCGCTATAACGTACCGTTTTTGAGATATTAGCGAAAAACCTAAAATTGGGATCCCCTCCCTCCGGATCAACTCCTAAACATCAGGACTTTTAGTATGTTTTCTCCCTAAGCGTCCTGATTAGGTTCCTAAAGAAATCGCTTAGGTTCCCGCTCACGCACTCTGTACACACTTTTGAGCCATTCGTTAACTGGACTATAACTAATCCTTAAGATATATGAACTTCTTCCCTAATCCCTCTCATTCAACGGAAGTAGACAAAGAAAAACTCTACCCAAACAAATCGTTTAATATCGAAAGAATAAACTAGAAAACTGATTTTTTATGACACACTAGCGGTAGACCACACAAAAAAACAAATTATACACAAAAAATATGAAAATGATTGACATAACTGAATAAGATTGTGTGTATCTACCTACCTATAAAGAGAAAAGATACAAATACAAAACTCTTGTCTACCTACCAAGTCTTGTGACCTACTTAGTTGCAGCATTATCTTCCTTAATCATATCAGCGGCTTTCTCGCCAATCATCATAATGGGTGCGTTTATGTTGCCGCTGGTGAGCGTCGGCATAATACTGCCATCTGCCACGCGGAGACGATTGACACCATATACGCGCAGCCGGGAGTCCACCACGGTTCCCATAGCACAAGTGCCAGCAAAGTGAAGCCCTGTGTTTACCATAGTTTGTGCTTGGCATTTATAATATTCTCGACTACCCTCTCGTAATCCCTTGCATCTTGGTGGAACAATCATTTTTGAGTTGAATTTTTTAAAGTATGTAGACTGAGATACACGATCAAAATGTTCTATATAAGAAGCAGCATCTTCCAAATCACGTTCATCTGAATATATACCAAGGTCTATCAGCGGATAAACCAAAGGATTTGTACTTTGTAACAGAATACGCCCTCGAGATTTAGGATGCAAAGAAAACACTAAAACTGACATAATTTCTTTTCCTTTGCTCTCATTGTAAAATGTTTGGCATATATCAGTATTAAACATTAAGTAAATTAAACAAAAACTTATTAATCCTTCGGCATTTCCTACTGAAAAAGACGATTGATAGTCTGGCTGACTTTTATTCTTATTCATATCAACAAATCCTACGGCCATAACAACTGAATAATCCCGAGGATTAGTTGGTTTAGTAGGTGGAGCATTTTCAGTAGGATAAAAGTGCGCTGTAACCGTATGGTCCTGAAGATTTTCACCGACAGGCAGGTCTGATATTACTTTTATTGCCTTTTCTTCCAAATGTTTCTTAGGACCTATACCGGATAACATAAGAAGCTGAGGACTGTTTATAGCTCCAGCCGATATAATTATTTCTTTCCGAGCCCTTATTATAACTATTTCACCGTTTTGTTTTAAGGCTTTTATACCGACAGCATTTTTATATCTATCAAAAACTATTTCAATAACTAATGTGTACTTCGCAACATATAAATTTGGACGACATTTACTTGCCCCCAGAAACGAGCGGGCGGTACTTTGTCTAGCACCGTGAGCCACATTGACTAGTGGTTGTGTGTACCCAAATGGGTTCTTTCCACTTGTGTCTAAGACTATATCCTCACCTATTTCAGCGAATGCATCTAAATACTTAAGACTAGCATTATTTTGCGGTCTCGTCACGCCAATGTAACCTTTGGTTCCATGAAATATTCCAGTGGGAGAGTTGAGTACAGTATCATCTTGAAGATCCTCACTTTTCTTGAAATATTGTAGGATATTATCGAAGTTCCATGACTTATCTTTGACTATTTCTGCCCAGATGTTGTAATCTGCAGGACTTCCTCGAACGTAAACCATACCGTTGATGCTGCTACTGCCACCCAGCATTTTCCCACGAGTTAGATATACTCTTTTATTTATAAGGCTAGCTAGAGTTTTATCTGGTACAGATGGATAATTCCAATCTACCTTCGAATTTTTCATATATAGCGAGTAACTTGGTATCTGTAATATGAATATCATAAATTAATAATATATCTCAAAGTCAAATATATTTATTAAAATAGACCTATAACTACTCATTCGAATCGTAAATTTTTTTTCTTACCAACAGTTGAGAGGCAGATTTGTATCAAGAAGAACTGGCAAGAAACTTAGCACTTTCTCAAAAATTACAATATTACATCAATAAATTATTATAACAGAAAACATTGAAAACTTCTGCCCGCGGCTTCGTTCGCGTGGCCTAATAACAATTTAGCATATTTTTCTTCAGAAACCAATTCCGGTCCGGTTCGGTCCGGCACGGCCCGGTACGGTACGGTTCCATCTGGTCCGATCAGGTCCGATCCGTTCCGTTCCGGTCCGGTCCGGTCGGTCCGATCCGGAAGGTCTGGTAAGGAACCTTTATTCCAAATTAGGAATTTCTAGACCCAGCGGATCAGTAAAACCCTTGCAACTTCGTTTGCGTATATCTCGCTTTCCCGTGGAAATTTTGAAAAATCCTTTCTTAGTACACCCCTGGACGTTCGTAAGGAACCTATTTTGGAATCACTAGTCCCAGTTTGGGCTGTGCGTTGATATATAGGTAGTTAAGTCAGTCAGTCAGGACTTCGAACTTTATATGTATAGATGTACTAGCTGTTACCCGCGGCTCCGCCCGCGTGGTCAAGCGAAAATGCCAATAAGTTCGTTTCCGTGGGAATAAAAAAAAACTCAGCTTTATCCTTGTCAACATCTTAAAGGGAATTTCAAATCTTTCCTCTTTATAATATTAGTATAGTGCGCAATATATTAAGTACCTAGCAATAGGCGTTTGGTGTCTGTGCCGAGTGAAGATGATTCCAGCTATTCTTAATGTCTACCTCTATCTCCGAGCAAACAAAATGTTTTTCTTGTACAACTTACGTCTGATTCAATTGGTGGGTCACCTCCAGCTTCGACGAGCAGGACTGTAACTTTTGGGTTTTCGGAAAGTCTGGTAGCAATTATAGCGCCCGCTGATCCCGATCCCACCACTATGTAATCGAAGCAATTGCCATCTTAAAAAAAAACCTACGGTAAATTACTAGCTACTTGCAAGTCTTATTTGATATCTAATATAAAAAAGTTTATAATTATGATAAATTTAGTCTTAAAGTCTACGGTTGTTAGTTGATTTATACCAAATTACCTGAATCATTACTACTAAAATCGTGGGGTCTGCACGGGCCCCACGCGCGTTATCCTAATTTTCTAACAAACTAAACATCGTGCGCTCCTGATATTTTATGTATTCTCATTACGTCACTACTAGCAGCGGATGACGAACATTCGTCGCTACAGGACTTACCAGTACGTAGTAGGAGTAGGTACGTAACTGTCGGCCCCCAACATTTTTAGTGATAGTGAAGTAATAAATCCTAAGGGAGATGATTTTTATGCATTTTATTTTTTGTAAAGAGGTCATAAGAAACTATGCATGCATTTTTACTAGTTCATTCATTATGGATTTACGATTTATTTTTTTCAATTTCATGATTGGAAGTTTCATAGATTTTTGTAAGGTAAGAAAAACTTGTACTCAAGAAGTAGTTCCTATAAAGCGAGTCCTAGTATTTAATATTTTTGGGCATTGATTCAACCGCATTGTTAAAACTTGCTTGCTAGAAGCTAACCCCACGATGCCAGTTACGTATAATATGTCGAATTTACGATACAATCGACGATGTAAGAGCGACATTATTAACAATAACCGGAGGAAGTGTAGAACTCCGTATTTGCTACGTTTTGCTTGCTTGCAGATAATAATATCATATTCTATACTTTTGGTACGCATTCATAAAATAAAATAAAATTTATTAGTATTTTAAGGTATACTCGGTAACTAGTAGAGCCTAGCTGTGACACTTTTTCTTTTAAATTCACTATAAGGACAACTACCACGATTTTTCAAATATCCAAACACTGCAGTTTCGCAGCCAGCCCCAATCTGTCGACCCGTGTCATAAAAAAATAGCACTAAATAATTCGCAAATGGATCAGTGTATTAAAAAGCGGCCAAGTGCGAGTCGGACTCGCCCATGAAGGGTTCCGTAGCAGCAACCGCGGTTTACGATTTATGACGTATTAAAAAAAAACTACTTACTAGATCTCGTTCAAACCAATTTTCGGTGGATGTTTGCATGGTAATGTACATCATATATATTTTTTAGATATAACATTCCATTATTTTAGAATTTTCGAGGGGGGGGGGGTTACAGTTTCACATTTTACCACTTTGAAAATATTTCTCGCGCAAACTAAAAAAAAATATTTGAGTTTCGGTTCTAAGTATGGAGAACCCCCAAAATTACTACAATACTCCGAAATATGAAACTCCGATTTTGAAAATTCCGATGTTCAAAATTCCACGAATTTGATAATTCCGAATATCAAAAATACGATGTTTTTTTCTTCAGATTTCCATAATAACGAAGGAAGCACAACCTTTCTTTGTGTACCATGACGTGACTTTTGGCCACTAGCATTATTGTTTTAATGTCAAATTTAGCAATCTTAAAAAAAAACCTCTTTTGCCACTGATACAATTATTTACTACATACATTATTTACTATTATTTGCCCAAAAAAGTAAAGTAAATCAAATTATTTTCGATAACATAGGTCTTAATAGGTCTTTAGGATTAAAATAGATCGTTTTTTATCCACTTAAAACTAAATAACATAAATCAAAATTACTTTTATAGTACAACACACTTGAGTTTACATTTCAATTTTTTTTCGCCTGTGACGCCTGTGACAGCGTGCATTCTGTCCACGATTCACGTCACAATGTGGATTCAGTTTCATACTTATTCATCAACATTTTCTTCAATTTTAAGCACATTTTTGAGATAATAGTGTATATTACGTAATAAATTACTTAAATATACTTAATTTTCCAGAAACAATCTTAAATTAATTCACATTATCTTTTTTACTTCTATTATTATAAATGATTACCTATAATAATCATGTTACGGAACGTCAATTGAAAGAGATGGCGCTATATATTTGATATAGCGCTGTTTCTTTTTATCCTTTAGCAGGGAATAGACAATGTCATCAAATCAGTCGGTCTTTCACAACACTAAGCAGGAATAAAATAATAGAGGTCATGGTACGAAAACGAGTAATGTTATTATAAGCTTGTAACAAAACTAACTCATTGAAATAAGACTTACAAAAGCTCATGCTTGGCTCCCAGGTTACATAGGTTAGGTAATTTGTTGTTGTATTTAATGAGTACTCACTTGAGATATTAGCGTGGGGTGGCAAAAAGTAGGCAGTCATCGCCAGAGTCGTAGCCATAGCTTGGAACACATTCTGCACATCTTGATAGCTCTTAATTGATGAAGCGAAGACGTCCATGGTGGCAAGTACAACGAGCTAATAATTTTCTCTTAATTTACAATATAATATTATATGCACAGTAAATTCAAGTGAACAAAATTAAAAATCACCTGAATAAATTTATGTTTTGACTCAAGCTTGTAAACATGTTTTTAATTTACCGTTATAAATGCAAAATTTATCTTTATAATTTCACCATATTATCTGTCCATTCAACTATTTGCGACTCTGTGTCTTTTAAATATTATTTTTAATGATATTTAATTCAATTCATTTATTTCAGTCTATATCTATACATATAATAAAACAGTAGACCCCGATATGTCTGTACTTTGAACATATTTGGCAAAAATGGAGAGGGAACAGCTAGAGAAAGGTAATAAAAGCGAAATTTTTTTTATTTTTATTTATTGTCTGTCTGTCTGTTTGAACGCGCACATCTTCTAAGTTACTTAACGGTTTTTAATCCTGTTTTCACAGGGAGATAGAGCTCGGCGTCGTGGAGTAGAATATAGGCTTTGTTTCATTTAAATCGCATGACAAGAAAAGCAGTTATCCTTATTTGAACATTTCACGCGGACGAAGTCGTTACCCGCGACTTCGTATCAAATAAAATAACACAATTCAATCATAAGTTCATTTGCAATTTCAAGGCATATAATAGGTATACATAGGCAGCTAAGGCTGCTGCTTATCTTTTTTATGTTGGTGATTTTAAAACGTAGATATAAAATGTCTGGTAATTTTCACAGCCATTTTCTGAAACGTATTTTAATTCCACATTAAGTATCTTTCCTTTGACAGTGACAGCAATAATTTAATGTGACATTAACTTTAAAAATGCGTTTCGGATTTTGGCTGTCAACCGCGCAAACACACCACAAATAATAGGCTATAAGAACTCACGGAGCGATTTTGTACCGTCGTTTGTTCATTATTGACGTCATTAATCTACATCGAATTCATGAATATTTAAAGTATATTTAAATTCAATAATTAATTAAAAATAAAGTTATTTTTTTAACTTCTTTGAACACCAAGAATTGGTGTCAAGTATAAAATTTTCTAATCTATTACTTAGAACACTTTACCACTTTACATATTAATTGTTGTATGGAACTTATTATTAGTTGTTATCATAGAGGGAAAATATGCAAATGAGTAATTAGTAACGTTTGGTTAGTTTATTAATTATACTACCTATACAATGTATTAATAAATAAATAATAATAAACGTTTATTTTTCTTCACAAAGGACTTAAATATACTTAATTCTAGGTTACATACAACCAATGTGCAGGCTATATTTAAACATATTTATAATAAACATTGTCTGTGTATTGATTTGTAAAGTTGCAATATTTGTATAGAAAATCGTAAGAGGTATTAATTCGTTGGTACTTGATGAAATTAAACACTATTAAGAGTGAGTGGTTTATTAATAGTTTTATTAGAGAACCGGCTAGTCACGACGCGTGTTGGCGGCAGAGAGAGCGGACATATTTGACAATTGCCAACATAACGGTGGTTGTTAGAACGACTGTTGATACTAGTCTTTTGCGTCCTATATTCCAACATCCTCTCCTGGACGCAAACCCTTGCTCTTGTAAATTCCTGGTGTTTCGGCCGAAGAAGTCCCTTCGTCAGGATATCAGCCAACATATCTTGTGTGCTTAGGTAGCTAACAGAAACTTGCTTGTTAGCGATACGGTTCCTGACGAAGTGATAGCGTATGTCAATATGCTTGCTTCTCGCATGGTAGTTATCATTACCTGAAATACTAATGGCGCTTTGATTATCACAGAACATCATAATTGGTATGTTAGACATGGCAGGCCAAAACTCTTGTTCTAATTGCTTAAGCCAGATGGCCTCCTGTGTAGCCATGGACAGTGACATATACTTTACCTCGATTGTGAACAAAGCAACTGTAAGTTGCCTTTTAGAGCACCAACTAATGGCAGCTCCCTGAAAGGTACATATGCAAAACATGATCGTCTATCTTCAGTATCGTTAGCCCAATCTGCGTCACAATATCCAACAATATTTGTTTCATATTTCTAAAAGGTAAGTTTAGAATCTTGTGTTGCTTTCAAGTACCTTAAAACTCTTTTTGCTGCGATCCAATGTTGCGCGGCAAGTTTGTTGTTAAATCTGCTTAATTGATTAACAATATAGGCTATATCTGGTCTAAACTAGCAACTGTTTTCAATCAGATTGCGGTTAAATAAAAATAAAATCATTTATTTTGCAAGTAGATTTACAAGAAATACTTTTACACGTCAAATTTTTTTTTCCTACTAGCACTTCAGACGTGAGTGGCCTGTTGAGAAGAAGTGGTTTTTAAATGTTTAATTAAAACTCAATACACCTTATCAAACGTGTAAAACCATAATTATAATTTTTGCTTTATCAGATGCTAGCTTCTCCCCGCGGCTTCGCTCGCGTTAATTTTATGACATAGGTTTGACAACAAAACAACCCATAGCGCGACTTGTGGCGCCATCTGTTGGCCGATACAGCGCCCTCTATAGTAGAAAAATTATATTCCCATGGGAACGACATACTTTCACGAGATAAAAAGTAGCCTATGTTAGGCTCTGCACCCCTAACAATATGTATGCAAATTTTCATAATGATCGGCTGCTTAGTGAAGCCGTGAAGGAATAACAAACAAACAAACAAACAAACTCACTTTCTCATTTATAATATTAGTATGAAGTATGATAGTATGATTAGTAAGGATAGGGATAAAAGAAATACTGTTAAAATAAACACAATAATAATAAGCGAAATTTCGTTTTTGTTTAATTTTGATAAATACTAAAATTATACTCACAAGGTTTTTGGATACGTTTATAGTTTTACTAAAAAGTTAGATAGTAAATGAAATCGTATGATTTCTATAAAAAAAATTAGGACCGCGGATTTTTTACATTATGGTATTATTATGAATGAATTACATAATATTTGATACTTAATAACAATATACGAATAAAATTTCAAAACAATGAATTTATGAATATTGTCTACCTTTCGTTATATATATTTACCGTTAGACTATTTATTTTATAACATACTAGCTGTTCATCATAAGACATAAAAAACATAGGTACACAAAAAAAATTACAGGCATAAGCATAATTGCATAACAATAACTGAATTAGTCTCTCTACCAAGTCTGTGACCTACTTAGCTGAAGCATTATCTTCCTTAATCATATCAGCTGCTTTCTCGCCAATCATCATAATGGGTGCGTTTATGTTGCCGCTGGTAAGCGTCGGCATAATACTACCATCCGCCACGCGGAGACGATTGACACCATATACGCGCAGCCGGGAGTCCACCACGGTGCCCATAGCACAAGTGCCAGCTAAGTGAAGCCCTGTGGACACCATAGTTTGTGCTTGGCATTTATAATATTCTCGACTTCCCTGTCGTAATCCCTTGCATCTTGGCGGAACAAACATTTTTGAGTTGACTTTTTTAAAGTATGTCGACTGAGATATACGATCAAAGTTTTCTAAATAAGAAGTGGCATCTTCCAAATCACGTTCATCTGAATATATACCAAGGTCTATCAGCGGATAAACCAAAGGATTTGCACTTTGTAACAGAATACGCCCTCGAGATTTAGGGTGCAAAGAATACACGAAAACCAAAATAACTTCTTTTCCTTGGCACTCATTGTAAAATGTTTGGCATAAATCAGTATTAAACGTTAAGGAAACTAAACACAAACTAAAAAAACGTTCGACATCGCCTATTGTAATAGCCGATTGATAGTCGGGCTGACTTTTATTCTTGTTCATATCAACAAATCCTGTGACCGTAGAACCTGAATAATCTCGAGGATTTTTAGGTTTAGTAGGTGGAGCATTTTCAGTAGGATAAAAGTGCACTGTAATGGTATGGTCCTGAAGATTTTCACCGACAGGCAGATCTGATATTACCTTTATTCCCTTTTCTTCTAAATGTTTCTTGGGGCCTATACCTGATAACATAAGAAGCCGAGGACTGTTTATAGCTCCAGCCGATATAATTATTTCTTTCCGCGCTCGTATCGTAACAATCTCACCGTTTTGCTTTAAGGCTATTATACCGACAGCATTTTTATATCTATCAAAAACTATTTCAATAACTAATGTATACTTCGCAACATATAAATTTGGACGACATTTACTTGCCCCCAGAAACGAGCGGGCTGTACTTTGTCTAGCACCGTGAGCCACATTAATTAGTGGTTGTGTGTACCCAAATGGGTTCTTTCCACTTGTGTCTAAGACTATATCCTCACCTATTTCAGCGAATGCATCTAAATACTTATAACTAGCATTATTTTGCGATTTCGTCACGCCAATGTAACCTTTGGTTCCATGAAATATTCCAGTGGGAGAGTTGAGTACAGTTTCATCTTGAAGATCCTCACTTTTCTTGAAATATTGTAGGATATTATCGAAGTTCCATGACTTATCTTTGACTATTTCTGCCCAGATGTTGTAATCTGCAGGACTTCCTCGAACGTAAACCATGCTGTTGATGCTGCTACTGCCACCCAGCATTTTCCCACTAGTTAGATATACGCTTCTATTTATAAGGCCGACTAGAGTTTTATCTGGTACAGATGTAAAATTCCAATCTACCTTGGAATTTCTCATATATATCGCGTAACTTGGTATCTGTAATATGAATATCCTAAATTAATCATATATCTCATAGTCTCAAACATTGAAGCATTAGAAAAAAGTGCAATTTTAAATCAAAAAGAGAAAAATAATTGTTTATTTATTTATTTAACAAAGCAACACAACATATATATTATTAACCTTAAATGCTTACAATAGTTATGAATTATTTGACATACAGTTACTTAAGATCAAGATTAATATCCTAAAACGTATATGCATAGAGAAAAAATATTACTAAGACCACTTGAGATGATTAAAATAATGTAATCACTCACATAAATACATATTATATGGCATGCATGTACATATACATACATAAATACATACATATTATATAATAAATTCAAATTTATAATACACCATTTATATACTTATACATACAGTAGGTACAAGAAACCAGACTGAGGATAAGCTTCATAGATTTTTGAATTTAATAAAGTGGTTGTTAAAGGTATCAAGATCGGAATCATAAGAAAACTCGTTATACTTCCGGCACAATCTACCTATAGGGTTGTAAAAATATATATTGTTGCTGTAAACAGGAAGAAAAAAGATAGGGGTAGACTCACTGCGTCTCGCGTTGTATTTAGCATTAAAATGTAAATGACATAACAGCTGCGGACAATCAAGAATGGAATGAACCATCTTGAACAATACAAAAAAATCCTGCATATGGCGACGTGTAAAAAGATCAGTCAACCCAAATAAAGCAAACTTCTCATGGTAGGACCATCTGTTGCGACTGAGAGAGAATCTATAGTTAAGAATTTGAAGAAATTTGAACCCTCTCAATGTGCTTAGTATGAACAGCATAATCAGGAGACCAAATGACTGAGCCATATTCTAATTTAGTTCTTACCAAAGAATTAAAAAGAAGGACAATGCTTTTTGCGTTCCTAAAATCCTTACTTTCTTTTTATACTGTCATACATAATGCTCCCTAAATGTCAGCCTGTCATCAAAAAGGATCCCAAGATCTTTGACTTTGACTTTACGTTCAAGTTTCTACTGATAATTTATTTTATTGAGCTTATTATTAAAATAAATAATACAGCATTTTTGGCCATTAAGGAACATTTTATTTTCACGACACCAGTTAGACACACAATCGAGATATTTTTGAAGACATTCACTATCTGCTAGGCACTTAATATCGCAAAAAAAATTTTAGCTCATCTGCATATAGCAGCATATTAAAAACAAGGTCATTAATGAATAACAAGAAAAATAGTGGCCCCAAATGCGACTCATGAGGTATGCCAGAAGTGACCCTAACTGGATCAGAAATGAAACCTCTTAGTGCCACTTGCTGACTCCTATTGAGAAGATACGATTTGACCCATCGGAGCAAAGATCCATGTATGCCACATCTTGAAATCTTCCGACAAAGCAGTAAATTATCAACTTTGTTGAAAGCTTTCGTGAAATCTGTGTAAATAAAGTCTACTTGACCAGACTTAGCGAATATCTCACACAAATAGGTTTTGTACTCAAGCTGATTACTGACGGTCGACCTGTTCTTTACGAAGCCATGTTGTTTAGCGGAAAGAAGAGGTTTGACCTGAAGATAGATATGATCATAAACAACAGATTCGAAGAGTTTAGCGGGACACGACAGCAAGCTGATGGGACTATAGTTTTCACATTGGGATTTATCCCCAGATTTGTCGATTAATTAAGAAGAAGTCTAGATTTTAGATCTGTTGCACATCCTGGGAATGCCGAATGTGACCATGATAAGTGAGGAGTGTTGAAATCACCAATACGAATGGAAATCTCACTATCGTCCAAACCAAGCAAAACTGATTGAGTATTATTGTAGAATTCTGAGAGCAAGTCGTGATCAATATCAGGTGGGAGATAGCAAGTACATATATTAATTGCGTAGCCTTGCTCTGATTGCGGCATCAATGAGAGTCATATCCTCAGCCTGTCCCACCGCGACTGACATTTTTATCTTTTTTGACAGCAATCAGAACGCCAACAAAAATTAAAGAAAAATAAGTGCATTAGTGGTGTACATATATGTGCATATATATAGGTGTAAAAAAATAAAGGTAGAATGTGTATTATCCTACTTCATATTATAAAGGCGAAGTTATGTGTATGTTTGTTACTTCTTCACGCTCAAATGGCTGGGCCAATATTTATGATATTTTGTACGAAGGTAGGTAGAAGGTAGGTAATATCTTGGAATAACACATAGGGTACTTTTGATCATCAAAAGTCTGATATAGATGGCGCTATTGTGCATTAAATACTCGCAAAAGGAGTTGCGCAAGTTTCACTAGAATAACATAATTTATTAATTATGTATTTATAAACCATGTATATAATAATATGCGCAATATATTGAGTACCTAGCAATAGGCGTTTGGTGTCTGTGCCGAGTGAAGATGATTTCAGCTATTATTCTTATGTCTACCTCTACCTCCGAGCAAACAAAATATTTTTCTTGTATAACTTACGTCTGATTCAATTGGTGGGTCCCCTCCAGCTTCGATGAGCAGGACTGTAACTTTGGGGTTTTCGGAAAGTCTGGTAGCAATTATAGCGCCCGCTGATCCCGCTCCCACCACTACGTAATCGAAGCATTTGCCATCTTAAAAAAAAGGATCTATGGTAAATTACTATCTACTTGCAAGTCTCATTTGGTATCTAAAATAAAAAAGTTTATAATTATGATGAATTTGGACTTAAAGTCTAATGAAATTTTTAGTTAATAGGCCAATTACCCAAATCATTGCGGCTCCCTCGATATCAGTTACGTATATGTCGAATTTACGATACAATCGACGCTGATGATGTAAGAGCGACATTATTAACAATAACCGGAGGAAGTGCGTGTCGGGTCATACACAGTGTAGGGCTCCGTATTTGCTACATTTTGCTTGCTTGCAGATAAGTGCAATATCATATTCTATACTTTTGGTGCGTATTCATAAAATAAAATTCATTTAATAATTATTTAACCGTTCTATTAAATTAACTATAAGGATCACTACCATGATTTTTCAAATGTCCAAACACTGCAGTTTAGCAGATAGAGCCCACGACCTCATCAATCGATCACCGTGTCTAAAAAAATTGGCACTAAATAATTCGCTAATGGATCAGTGCATTAAAAAATGTTTCCCACACTCCCAATGATTTTATGAGACCTGTCTAATGACATCCCACACGATGGGGTGGATGCAAAAAAAAACATTCTCTCTTTAAATGTAGGTCTTTAGGGGAAGCACAGCTTTTCTTTGTTTACTACGGAACCATAAAAATATAAAACGTTAAAAATCAGGTTACATAGGTTAGGTAATTTGTTGTTGTATTTAATGAGTACTCACTTGAGATATTAGCGTGGGATGGCAAAAAGTAGGCAGTCATCGCCAGAGTCGCCATAGCTTGGAACACATTCTGCACGTTTTGATGGCTCCTAATTGATGAAGCGACGTCCATGGTGGCAAGTGCGACGAGCTAATAATATTCTCCTTTAATTTACAAAATTATATATATTCACAGTAAAACCCATGAAATGTATTCAGGTGAAAAAATTAAAAATCACCTGAATAAATTTAATTGGTTTTACTGTATATCATGATACAAGGTTGTACCATTATACACGATATATATTTTGTAATAAACGCCAAACTTATCTTTATAGTTTTGCCATATTATCCATACTTACATCCGTCTATTTGCAACTCAACTCAGTGACTGATACCCGGCTCCACTCTCTGGCGAAGGCTTTATCTTATACTATTTATTTTGAGTTAGTATCATATCGGTGCTAACGTTATTGGTGCATCATCCACCACACATTAGATACCACATCCAATCAAAATATATTATGTAATTTCAAGGCATATGCAGCCTTGCTGATTTTAATAGGCAGGTTTTCTAAAAGTTAGATACACGATCATAATGTTCTATATAAGAAGTAGCATCTTCTAAATCACGTTCATCTGAATATATACCAAGGTCTATCAGCGGATAAACCAAAGGATTTGTACTTTGTAACAGAATACGCCCTCGAGATTTAGGGTGCAAAGAAAATACGAAAACCGAAATAATTTCTTTTCCTTTGCACTCGTCGTACAATGTTAGGCATATATCAGTATTAAACATTAAGTAAATTAAATAAAAACTTATTAATCCTTCGACATTTCCTATTGAAAAAGACGATTGATAGTCGGGCTGACTTTTATTCTAATTCATATCAACAAATCCTATGGCCATAACAACTGAATAATCCCGAGGATTTTTGGAGCATTTTCAGTAAGATAAAAGTGCGCTGTAAGGGTATGGTCCTGAAGATTTTCACCGACAGGCAGGTCTGATATTACTTTTATTGCCTTTCTTCCAAATGTTTCTTAGGACCTATTCCTGATAACATAAGAAGCTGAGGACTGTTTATAGCTCCAGCCGATATAATTATTTCTTTCCGAGCCCTTATCATAACTTTTTCACCGTTTTGTTTTAAGGCTTTTACACCGACAGCATTTTTATATCTATCAAAAACTATTTCAATAACTAATGTATACTTCGCAACATATAAATTTGGACGACATTTACTTGCTCCCAGAAACGAGCGGGCGGTACTTTGTCTAGCACCGTGAGCCACATTAATTAGTGGTTGTGTGTACCCAAATGGGTTCTTTCCACTTGTGTCTAAGACTATATCCTCACCTATTTCAGCGAATGCATCTAAATACTTAAGACTAGCATTATTTTGCGGTCTCGTCACGCCAATGTAACCTTTGGTTCCATGAAATATTCCAGTGGAAGAGTTGAGTACAGTTTCATCTTGAAGATCCTCACTGTTCTTGAGATATTGTAGGATATTATCGAAGCCATGACTTATCTTTGACTATTTCTGCCCAGATTTTGTAATCTGCAGGACTTTCTCGAACGTAAACCATGCCGTTGATGCTGCTACTGCCACCAAGCATTTTCCCACTAGTTATGCTCTTTTATTTATAAGGCTAGCTAGAGTTTTATCTGATACAGATGAATAATTCCAATCTACCTCTGAATTTTTCATATATAGCGAGTAACTTGGTATCTGTAATATGAATATCCTGAATTAATAATATTTATTATCTCAAAGTCAAATATTTTTATTATTTTAATAAAAATATTACTACTCATTCGAAACGTAACATTTTTTTCTTACCAACAGTTGAGAGGACAGACTTGTATCAAGAAGAACTGGCAAGAAACTTAGCACTTTCTCAAAAATTGCAATATTACATCAATAAATTATTATAACAGAAAACATTGAAAACTTGTGCCCGCGGCTTCGATCGCGTGGCCTACTAACAATTTAACATATTTTTCTTCAGAAACAAATTGAGCCTGGCAAAGCTAACTTGGCAAAATAATAATGGCAACTCCACAAAAAGATCGATTATTATTGCAACGCTTACTAATTGTAATGTTGACAGGTAAGCTTATTGAAACAGATTTGAAAGTCTGTATTTTAATTCGCTTTTTTACAAAACAGACATAATTAACACATTTCTAACATACCCGAAAACCATTCTTAACACATCCCAAAAACATGCCTAACACACCTCTAAAAGCATCCCTAACACATTCATAACACAACTCAAACGCACCACAAACACATCCCTAATACACCCCAAATCCATTCTTAACACATCCCAAACATGTGTCTAACACACCCCCAACACATTCCTAATACATCCCAAATACATGCCTAACACAACCCTAACACACCTCAAAAGTATCCCTAACACATTCCTAAAACACCACAAAACCATTCTTAACACATGCCTAACACACCCAAATTGCATCCCAAATACACCCCAAAACATCCCTAGCACATCTCTAATACACCCCAAAACCATTCCTAACACATCTCAAACATACCCCTAACACATTCCTAATATATCCCAAACACATGCTTAACACATTCCTAACACACCCCAAAAGCATCCCTAACACATTCCTAAGACACTCCAAAACCATTCCTAACACACCCCTAACCTAACACATTCCTAATATATCCCCAACACATGCTTAACACATTCCTAACACACCCCAAAAGCATTCCTAACACACTCCAAAAACATTCCTTACACATTCTTAACACACCCCTAACACATCCCAAACACACCCCAGCTAGGTTACTCTGCATAGCAATCGCGATTTTAATTTCAATTCTCTATAATTTCAAATGCAAAATTAACAGCAAATTCTAATTCGTACCCTTGAAATTTTATACTTTACTAGCTATTTGGTTAGCATACAATCCGATTTCATTTAGTTTGATGTTTAGTTAGCACTAGTCTAGCTGTAAAGAGTACCTAAAAGTAACAATCCAATGGCGATCGGGCGGAATTATCTTCAAGAGTCAGGGGGTAGGTCCTTATAAAAATATTATTAAATTAATTAAGAGCTCAACTTTTTGAAACATGTGGGTGGCCAAGAGGAATAATCGATGAGTGATTAGAATCGTTTGGTTAGTTTATTAATTATACTACCTATACAATGTGTTGATTTGTGAAGTTGCAATAATTGTATAGAAAATCGTAATAGGTATAAATAATTCGTTGGTACTTGATGAAATTAAACACTATAAAGAGTGAGTGGTTTATTAAGTTAAGTTTTACAATTAGAGAACCGGGTAGTCACGACGCGTGTTGGCGGCAGAGAGAGCGGACATATTTGACAACTTGCCAACATAACGGTGGTTGTTAGAACGACTGTGGATACTAGTCTTTTGCGTCCTATATTCCAAAATCCTCTCCTGGACGCAAACCCATTGCTCTTGTAAAGTCCTGGTGTTTCGGCCGAAGAAGTCCTTTCGTCAAGATATCAGCCAACATGTCTTGTGTGCTTAGGTAGCTAACAGAAACTTGCTTGTTAGCGATAGCCGATACGGTCCCTTACGAAGTGATAGCGTATGTCAATATGAAATATTAATGGCGCTTTAGTTATCACAGAATATAATTGGTATGTTAGACATGGTAGGCCAAAACTCTTGTTCTAATTGCTAAAGCCAGATGGCGTCCTGTGTAGCCATGGACAGTGACATATATTCTGCTTCGATTGTGAACAAAGCAACTGTGAGTTGCCTTTTAGAGCACCAATGCAGCTCCCTGAAATACATATCCTGAACATGATCGTCTGTCTTCAGTATCGTTAGCCCAATCTGCGTCACCATATCCAACAATATTTGCTTAATTTTTCTTAAAGAAGTTTAAAATCGTGTGTTGCTTCAAGTACCTTAAAACTCTTTTTTCCGGAATCCAATTTTGTTGTTAAATATGGCTTAAATCAATATAGGCTATATCTGGTCTGAGCTGGCAACTATTGTGATTCAAAATGCGGGTTTTAAATGTTTAATTAAGACTCAATACACCTGAGCAAAAGTGTAAAAGCATAATAATCATTTTTGCAATAATAAATTTCAATAATAAGCGAAATTTAGTTTTTGTTTAATTTTGATATTGGGTGTTAAAATACTAAAATTATACTCACAAGGTTTTTGGATACGTACCTATTATAGTTTTACCAAAAAGTTAGGTTAGTAAATGAAATTGTATGATTTCTATTAAAAAAAAATAAGATCGCGGATTTTTTACATTATGGTATTAATACATATTTGATACCTAATAACTATTGTTATAATACGAATAAAATTTAAAAACAATGAGTTTATTAATATTGTCTACCTTTCGTTATATTTACCGTTTTAAAAACAAGGGCGGTTTTGTATTACGGCGGTCAACGATGAGCCGGATTGCATTACGGCTGAATGATAGTCCGCCGTCCGTGTTCTTCAATACGACTGGCCCTTTGGCAATTTGTTGGCATTGTGGTTGTCATCTTAGGGGACTGGTCTGCTCGCTTTATTACATCATCACATCGCTTTATGACATCTACATATTCGACATATTTAGGATTTGACCATAGCGCTATTTGGATGGACATCCCGCGTTTGGTACTTAATTTCTGTATGTAAGTGGATCTGTATTTTATTTGTTCTTATAAATGTACTTATACATTGTAATAAACGAGTGAAAGAAAAAATTTCTAAATGACAAAAAAGACCGGGGTTTTTTCGCCATTTCTTTTACCTGTGGCCATTTTGCTTGTGTCCGAAATGGTAGTAGTATATAACGTAGTTTATTTTCTTTATACATACATAGAAATTGTAAATGACAAGAAAAAGTGCCTGTGAAGGTCTAAATTCTGAAATAAACGATTTCATTTCATTTATGGTACCAATTTTAAACATTCGCTACTCTACCTGCCATAACAACAACGATGGCGTCCATTATATAGGTTCCTTTTCATCTAAAGACAACTTTGACAGATTCAAGTTTTTCTTTGAAGAGACATTGAGTTAGGCCCTTAGCTGGATTTTTGTTAAGATCGCTTTTTTTAAAGTTATCTATATATTATTCTGTAGTTTTTTTTTTTTACATTTTATTTCAGAAGTATTCCACCTAGAGGTACATCCCCGTATGGTGTTAGCGCGAAAGGCACTGTCATACAACACAAACTCTTTATCATAGTACAATAATATACTGCTCCTGGTATACCCTTCCCGTGTCTATGGGCCAAGAGGCCCAAGACTATGACACGATCAGTGTGACATTATTATTATTATTTTATACCACTAAGGTGGCAAGGCAAACAAGCTTATGGCCCGCCTGATGGTGACCGGTCACCGTAGCCTATGGACGCTTGCAACACCGGGAGTATCACTCGCGCGTTGCCGACCCTGTAAAAATCTTTTAACGCACCTTTTGAAGAACCCCATATTATAGTCTAAAGGAAAGACCTCGGCGGGGATTTTATTGCACAGGTTAAGCGTTATTATAACCGCACCACAGCCGATGACGTAATCTAGGGCCAATCTCGTGACCTAGCTGTCACGGGAAAAAATACCTTGTTTATACCATGCTCTTTATTGTACCAATAAATTACATAAAACAAAATAACTATAATAAAAAGAGAACACAATATCGCAATATGTTTTTTTTTTTTCATTTGAACTCTGATAAAAGTAATAGAAACTAGAAGAGGAAAACCAGTAGGACGTCTTATAAGACACGACGAGTTTGTCAGAAATATCTTGGAGGGAAAGATAGAGGGTAGAAGAGGGAGGGGAAGACCGAGAAGAGCTTACATGGATCAAGTGAAGGAAAGGGCTGGTGTCGTGGCATATAGATAGGTGAAGGAGCTGGCAAAGGAAAGAGAAAAATGACGACTGCTACACAGATTAAAGCGCGGCTCTTAAATTTAAAGAAAGACATACAAAAAGAAAATAAACAAAAATACCTCTTGTCTACCAAGTGTGACCTACTTAGATGCAGCATTATCTTCCTTAATCATATCAGCGGCTTTCTCGCCAATCATCATAATGGGTGCATTTATATTGCCGCTGGTGAGCGTGGGCATAATACTGCCATCCGCCACGCGGAGACGATTGACACCATATACGCGTAGCCGGGAGTCCACCACGGTGCCCATAGCACAAGTGCCAGCAAAGTGGAGCCCTGTGGTTACCATAGTTTGTGCTTGGCATTTATAATATTCTCGACTTCCCTGTCGTAATCCCTTACATCTTGGTGGAACAATCATTTTTGAGTTAACTTTTTTAAAGTATGTCGACTGAGATATACGATCAAAATTTTCTGCATAAGAAGTAGCATCTTCCAAATCACGTTCATCTGAATATATACCAAGGTCTATCAGCGGATAAACCAAAGGATTTGTACTTTGTAACAGAATACGCCCTCGAGATTTAGGGTGCAAAGAAAATACGAAAACCGAAATAATTTCTTTTCCTTTGCACTCGTTGTACAATGTTAGGCATATATCAGTATTAAACGATAAGTAAAGTAAACAAAAACTTAGTAATTGTTCGGCATCTCCTATTGAAAAAGACGATTGATAGTCGGGTTGACTATTATTCTTGTTCATACCAACAAATCCTATGACCATAGCACCTGAATAATCTCGAGGATTTTTAGGTTTAGTAGGTGGAGCATTTTCAGTAGGATAAAAGTGCGCTGTTAGGGTATGGTCCTGAAGATTTTCACCGACAGGCAAATCTGATATTACTTTTATTCCCTTTTCTTCCAAATGTTTCTTGGGACCTATTCCTGATAACATAAGAAGTTGAGGACTATTTATAGCTCCAGCCGATATAATTATTTCTTTCCGAGCCCTTATCATAACTATTTCACCGTTTTGTTTTAAGGCTTTTACACCGACAGCATTTTTATATCTATCAAAAACGATTTCAATAACTAATGTATGCTTCGCAACATATAAATTTGGACGACATTTACTTGCCCCCAGAAACGAGCGGGCGGTACTTTGTCTAGCACCGTGAGCCACATTAATTAGTGGTTGTGTGTACCCAAATGGGTTCTTTCCACTTGTGTCTAAGACTATATCCTCACCTATTTCAGCGAATGCATCTAAATACTTAAGACTAGCATTATTTTGCGATCTCGTCACGCCAATGTAACCTTTGGTTCCATGAAATATTCCAGTGGGAGAGTTGAGTACAGTTTCATCTTGAAGATCCTCACTTTTCTTGAAATATTCTAGGATATTATCGAAGTTCCATGACTTATCTTTGACTATTTCGGCCCAGAGGTTGTAGTCTGCAGGACTTCCTCGAACGTAAACCAAGCCGTTGATGCTGCTACTGCCACCCAGCATTTTCCCACGACATATATATATTCTTCTATTTATAAGGCCGACTAGAGTTTTATCGGGTACAGATGTATAATTCCAATCTACCCTCGAATTTTTCATATATAGCGAGTAACTTGGTATCTGTAATATGAATATCCAAAATTAATAATATATCCCAAAGTCAAATATTTTTGTTCAAATAGGAAAAAAAGTTATGATTCGAAAGAGTAGTAATAGGTAGTTCAGACGGCAGACTTGTACAGTCAAGAGCAGGTCGACCTTTACATATCGGACTTTGTACCACTCTTAAGTTCCGTGCTCCTGACTGTACTAAGAAGAACTGGCAAGAAACTTCGCACTTGCTCAAAAATTACAATATAACATCAATAAATTATTTTAACAGAAAACATTGAAAAACGAGTTAGTATCATATCGGTGCATTTGTAACTCGCCTTTGTTGTAGCTCACCTAACTGCAATTTTAAGTGTAATAAAGTGTATTATTATAACATAATTTATTTATAATGTACTGTATAAACCATGTATATATAATAATATGCGTAATATAATAAGTACCTAAAGTAATCACCATTTAATAGGTCCGTTTTGACATTTGTCATCGTGGCGTATCTAATGATGTAACCACACGACTCGGTACTCGATACTTACGATAAATCGATTCAAGTTTGTATGAGGATGTAATCGATTTGATCATGTAGTCAATGTATTGTAAAGTGCATCGGATTAAAATACTGATTAATCAATTTAACTTACTTGATCAAAAAAGTTGTTATGCTACTAATTTAAAAAATCCAGCCACTAAGTTCTTTAAAACTGTAAAGACAGTGTTTTAGTTTTCATTTTTTTTCTCTTTAAATAAACGATGTATTATAGGGAAAGTGATCTTAATGGTGAGCTAGGAAGATTAGCGAGCTAAAAAGCTTTTCAATAAAGATTACTACACAATATCTAAATACTATTATTAAAATCGAATGAATTTGGTGAAATTCAGCAATTAAACATGGTTACAACACTGGTATCGAAAAAAAAAAGACTGAGAACGCAACTGTTTATGGGACGTTTCTTAATAATTAAAAATTGTATGCTACTACTAGCTGTTGCGCGCGGCTCCGCCCGCGTGGTCAAGCGAAATTATCAATAATTTCGTTCCCGTGGGAATTAAAAAAAACGACTTTAACCTCTATACAAAATTTCAGATTTCCTGCGATAATACACTTACAGTCCTATTACTCCCTTTCCCGTGGGAATTTCATAAAATCCCATCTTTGTCCTTGTCAACATCATAAAGGGAACCTCTATACAAAATTTCAGCTTTCTTGGTTGAGCGCCTGCGATAATACTTACAGTCCATTACTCCCTTTCCCGTGGAAATTTCATAAAATCCCATCTTTATCGTTGTCAACATCATAAAGAGAACCTCTATACAAAATTTCAGCTTTCTAGGTTGAGCGCCTGCGATAAACACTTACAGTCTTATTACTCCCTTTCCCGTGGGAATTGTATAAAACCCCATCTTTGTCCTTGTCAACATCATAAAGAGAACCTCTATACAAAATTTCAGCTTTCTAGGTTGAGCGCACGCGATAATACACTTGCAGTCCTATTACTCCCTTTCCCGTGGGAATTTCAATGACAGAAATCAATAATATAAATAATAATAATTTATCAAAAAGTATTTGCTTCCACAATAAAGGCAAATTCGTAACACTAACAGAAAACTGAAATCAACACCACAACAATGTTACATACACACATGGAGCATATTCGTAATTGACAGGATCGAATAAAGAAGTGTAATAATATCTTCAAAACTTTTATAAATTTCGTGCCACAGGTTTTCGAGTTCTGTATATTGCCAGCAGCATAAAATAATTTTATATCATTTTTTACAATTTAAAAAAAAAACGTGGAAGGTGTATTTAATATAATATATTTACCATAAAATGTTCATACGGCATTATTTTACACTTTTTTAACAGGTGAGAATAATTCGCTGAGTTTCATTTGAATAACTTCAAAAACGGCAAAGTTTCATACTAACTTTGCACCCCCGTTTAACCCCCTAAGGGATGATTTTTGGAAAAAAAAATTTACTCGTGTTTCATGCCTTTCAATAAAGAACCTTCATGTTGAATTTCATTCGAATAACTTCAAAAACGGCAAGGTTTCATACTATCTTTGCACCCCCGTTTAAACCCCTAAGGGATGAATTTTGAAAAAAATATTTTAGTCATGTTTCATGCTTTTCGGTAAAGAACCTTAATGCTGAATTTCATTTGAATAACTTTAAAAACGGCAAAGTTTCATACTAACTTTGCGCCCCCGTTTAACCCCATAGGGGATGTTTTTTGAGGAAAATATTTTACTCGTGTTTCATGCCTTTCAATAAAGAACCTTCATGCTGAATTTCATTCGAATAACTTCAAAAACGGCAAAGTTTCATACTATCTCTGCACCCCCGTTTAACCCCCTAAGGGATGAATTTTGAAAAAAATATTTTACTCATGTTTCATGCTTTTCAGTAAAGAACCTTCATGCTGAATTTCATTCGAATAACTTCAAAAACGGCAAAGTTTCATATTAACTTTGCACCCCCGTTTTACCCCCTTAGGGGATGAATTTCCAAAAATCCTTTCTTAGTGAGCACCTACGCTCCAAAAGGAACCCCCATGCAAAATTTGAGACTCCTGGCACTTGTAGTTTCGGAGATTTCGTGATGAATCAGTCAGTGATTTTCTCTTTTATAAATATAGATAAATTAAAATACTCGTAATATTTTCTATCATAATTATTTAACGCGCACTGAAATATATATATTTTTTTAAACACTCCAAGTGTAGTGTAAGTGGCTTTCAGTTTCGTTCCAAGTTACATTCTAGGTTCTTCCTCAAGTGTCAAAACGGACCTATTAAATGGTGACGACTTTTAGTTGGCAACCAATTTTCGTTTGGTGTCTGTGTCGAGTGAAGATGATTCCAGCTATTCAGCTATTCGTATGTCTACCTCTACCTCCGAGCAAACAAAATGTTATTCTTGTAACTTACGTCAGATTCAATTGGTGGGTCCCCTCCAGCTTCGATGAGCAGGACTGTAACTTTGGGGTTTTCGGAAAGTCTGGTAGCAATTATAGCGCCCGCTGATCCCGATCCCACCACTATGTAATCGAAGCATTTGCCATCTTAAAAAAAAGGATCTATGGTAAATTACTATCTACTTGCAAGTCTCATTTGGTATCTAAAATAAAAAAGTTTATAATTATGATGAATTTGGACTTAAAGTCTAATGAAATTTTTAGTTAATAGGCCAATTACCCAAATCATTGCGGCTCCCTCGATATCAGTTACGTATATGTCGAATTTACGATACAATCGACGCTGATGATGTAAGAGCGACATTATTAACAATAACCGGAGGAAGTGCGTGTCGGGTCACACACAGTGTAGGGCTCCGTATTTGCTACATTTTGCTTGCTTGCAGATAAGTGCAATATCATATTCTATACTTTTGGTGCGCATTCATAAAATAAAATTCGTTTTATAAGTTCGTCGGCTATTACTCGGTTACTAGTAGAGCCTATTTAACCGTTCTATTAAATTCACTATAAGGACCACTACCATAATTTTTTAAATGTCCAAATACTGCAGTTTAGCAGATAGAGCCCCCCGATAATTCGCAAATGGATCAGTGTATTAAAAAATGATTTTCACACACTCCCAATGATTTTATAAGACCTGTCTAATGACGTCCAACACGATGGGGTGGGCGCAAAAAAAAAACATTCTCTCTTTTCATGTAGGTCTTTAGGGGAAGCACAGCCTTTCTTTGTTTACTACGGAACCATAAAAATGTAAAACGATAAAAATATGAAACAGGTTACATAGGTTAGGTAATTTGTTGTTGTATTTATTAAGTACTCACTTGAGATATTAGCGTGGGGTGGCAAAAAGTAAGCAGTCATCGCCAGAGTCGTAGCCATAGCTTGGAACACATTCTGCACGTTTTGATGGCTCCTAATTGATGAAGCGACGTCCATGGTGGCAAGTGCGACGAGCTAATAATTTTCTTTTAATTTACAAAATAATATATATGCACAGTAAAAAACATGATATGTATTCAGGTGAAAAAATTTAAAATCACCTGAATAAATTTCATTTGTTTTACTGTATATTATGATACAAGGTTGTACCATTATACACGATATTTATTTTGTAATAAACGCCAAACTTATCTTTATAGTTTCGCCATATTATCTATACATCCGTCTATTTGCAACTCAACTCAGTGACTAATACCAGGCTCCACTCTCTGGCGAAGGCTTTATCTTATATACTATTTATTTTGATTTAGTATCATATCGGTGCATTATCCACCACACATTAGATACCACATCCAATCAAAATATATGATGTAATTTCAAGGCATATGCAGCTTTAACTTTTAATGTTGCTGATTTTAATAGGCAGGTTAAAAAAAGTCTGGTAATTTTCGCAGCCAGTTTCTGAAACGTCTAAGTCTCTTTTCTTTTATAGTTTGACAGGTGACAGCTATAATTTAATGTGTCATTCTTAGATTAATAACTTAATAGATGGAGTGGGGTCATACAAGCACTCTGTCAAAAGTGAATCGCTAAACGCTCGATGACATGGTGACATGCACTTGACACTTGCGGAATGTTGCCAATGGAGGTGTAGTTTCCAAAAAGCGGGGAAATAAGTAGAGTTTGTTTAAATTTCTCAACTTTCAAGTAACAAAATTTTAGGTATATGATATCGTAAATTCACAAGGACTTCCATTAGAGAATGTGTCACATACCAACGTAAATATCAGTAGCAGCAGCAACTGTTTTAAAATTAATCAGTCAAAGCAATAAAAATAGTTAAAATGGGAAACAATTTTCACAATCGGGCAACACCAAGCATTAAAATAATACGCTAAAATCGTACTTTTTCATAATTAACTACAAAATACTATGAAATATTTAAAACTTTCCTGAGAAAAGTGATATCATTACATTTCTTTTGTTTTTCAGACGTGTTGTGACACGATTTAATAGCACAAACCGCCTTTTTTTTTCGGGAGACACGTTTGGCGCGCTTTGACATCGACAACTACGAAGCGGTTCGGCAAAGTTCGGCGTTTGGTGCCAGACTGGCATCAGTTGAGTCAAAACGGGTGCAGGGACACTCCCTCTATAATAATATATTGTTATTACTCTAAGGTGTCATTCTTTAAAAATGCATTTCGGAATTGACCGTCAACCACGCAAACCATCGAGCACATAAACACACCACAACTACGTCGTTTGTTCATTGTTGACGTCATTAGTCTACATCGAATTCATATTTAAAGTATTTTGAATAAATAAAATGATTAATTAAAAACAATCGAGTTTCCCAACATGTGGGTCTAAAAATGAACATGGACAAGACGAAAATCATGTCGAATGTCCATGTCCCGCCCGCCCCAGTCTCAGTTGGGAGCTCGATCCTCGAAGTTGTTGACGAGTATGTATACCTTGGACAAACCATCCTATTAGGTAGGTCTTTGAGAAAGAGGTTCATCGACGAATCGGACTCGGCTGGGCAGTTTTCGAGAAATTACGGCATATCTTCTCGTCCAAAATTCCTCAGTGCTTAAAACGAAAAACCTTCGAGCAAAGTATGTTACCAGTGATGACATATAAATCCGAGATGTGGTCGCTACCTATGGGCGTCATAAGAAGGCTCGCGGTCACTCAGCGAGCAATGGAGAGAGCTATGCTCGGGGTTTTTCTATAAGATCGAATCAGAAATGAGGAGATCCGTAGCAGAACCAAAATAACCGACATAGCCAAACGGATCAGCAAGCTGAGTTGGCAGTGGGCAGGGTACATAGCGCGCAGAACCGACGGCCGGTGGGGCAAGATGGTTCTGGAATGGCGACCACGTACCGGAAAGTGAAGCGTAGGACGCACCTACAAGGTGGTCAGACGACCTAAAGAAAGTCGCAAGAAGCCGCTGGATGCAGGCCGCTGCCAGCAGGTCGCATTGGAGGCATTTGGGGGAGGCCTATGTCCAGCAGTGGACTTCTTGTGGCTGAGATGATGATGTTGCCGAAGTACATGTTAAGATCACTTTTTTCACATTAATTGATGGTTGGAACTTGTTATTGGTTGTGTGTGATATAGAGGTAAAATAAGCAAATGACTAATTAGTATCGTTTCGTTTGTTATTTAATTATACCGTTAATCTAAAGGATTGAAAAATTATAGGTTTGGAAAGGGACGGTTGTTGGAAATGAAGACTTTTGACCAGCAGTGGAATCTAAAAGGATAATTTAAAAAATAACTAAATCAGTGTGCAGTTATCAATGCTATCTAATTTTATTTATTTATTTACAGTACGCATTTTTCAAAAACAATCTAAATAAAATTATGCGTGTCGGGCCACGCATGGTGTAGGGTTCCGCATTTGTTACACTTTATTATACATATATGGCATTTGAACGTTTACTTAATAGAAAATACATTTTATAAATACTCCGTAACCAGTTAACTACTAAACCTTAAGATATATGAACCACTTCCCTATCATAAATTTCATAAAAAGAAAAGATACAAATAAAAAACTCTTGTCTACCTACCAAGTCTGTAACCTACTTAGTTGCAGCATTATCTTCCTTAATCATATCAGCGGCTTTCTCGCCAATCATCATAATGGGTGCGTTTAAGTTGCCGCTGGTAAGCGTCGGCATAATACTGCCATCCGCCACGCGGAGACGATTGACACCATATACGCGTAGCCGGGAGTCCACCACGGTGCCCATAGCACAAGTGCCAGCAAAGTGGAGCCCTGTGGACACCATAGTTTGTGCTTGGCATTTATAATATTCTCGACTTCCCTGTCGTAATCCCTTGCATCTTGGCGGAACAAACATTTTTGAGTTGACTTTTTTAAAGTATGTAGACTGAGATACACGATCAAAGTTTTCTAAATAAGAAGTAGCATCTTCCAAATCACGTTCATCTGAATATATACCAAGGTCTATCAGCGGATAAACCAAAGGATTTGTACTTCGTAACAGAATACGCCCTCGAGATTTAGGGTGCAAAGAAAACACGTGAACCGAAACAATTTCTTTTCCTTGGCACTCATTGTAAAATGTTTGGCATATATCAGTATTGAACGTTAAGAAGACTAAACATGATCTAAATGATCGTTCAGCATTTCCTATTGTAAAAATCGTTTGATAGTCGGGCTGACTTTTATTCTTGTTCATAGCAACAAATCCTGAGACAATAGGAACTGAATAATCTCGAGGATTTTTAGGTTTTGTAGGTGGAGCATTTTCAGTAGGATAAAAGTGCTGTGTTAGGGTATGGTCCTGAAGATTTTCACCGACAGGCAGATCTGATATTACTTTTATTCCCTTTTCTTCCAAATGTTTCTTGGGACCTATACCTGATAACATAAGAAGCTGAGGACTGTTTATAGCTCCAGCCGATATTATTATTTCTCGCCGCGCTCGTATCGTAACAATCTCACCGTTTTGTTTTAAAGCTTTTACACCGACAGCATTTTTAAATCTATCAAAAATTATTTGAATAACTAGTGTATACTTTGCAACATATAAATTTGGACGACATTTACTTGCCCCCAGAAACGAGCGGGCGGTACTTTGTCTAGCACCGTGAGCCACATTGACTAGTGGTTGTGTGTACCCAAATGGATTCTTTCCACTTGTGTCCAAAACTATATCTTCACCGATTTCAGCGAGAGCGTCTAAATACTTTAGACTAGCATTATTTTGCAATCTCGTGACGCCAATGTAACCTTTAGTTCCATGAAATATTCCAGTGGGAGAGTTAAGTACAGGTTCATCTTGAAGATCCTCACTTTTCTTGAAATATTGTAGAATATTATCGAAGTTCCATGACTTATCTTTGACTATTTCTGCCCAGATGTTGTAGTCTGCAGGACTTCCCCGAACATAAATCATGCCGTTGATGCTGCTACTGCCACCCAGCATTTTCCCACGAGTTAGATCTGCTCTTCTATTTATATGGCAGTCTAGAGTTTTATCTGGTACAGATGTATAATTCCAATCTACCTTTGAATTTTTCATATATTGCCAGTAACTTGGTATCTGTAATATCAATATATCAATTAATAATATACCTAAGAATCAAATATTTTTATTCAAATTGGCCTATTACGAGCTCTTTCGAATCGTAACATTTTTTTCTTACCAACAGTTCAGACGGCAGATTTGTACCAAGAAGAACTGGCAAGCAACTTAGCACTTGCTTAAAAATAACAATATTACATCAATAATCAAATTATTATATTAGAAAACATTAAAGTATTAGAAAAAACTACAATTTTAAATCAAAAAGCAAAAAATAATAATTAAAGAAATAAAAGTGCATTACTGGTATACATATACATTTAGGTGTAAAAAAATAAAGGTAGAAAGTGTATTATACAACATAATGTATTATATAAACCATGTATATAATAATATGCGCAATATTAAGTATATTAGGTACTAGCAATTGGTGTATGGTGTCTGTGCCGAATGAAGATTTATTTATTTTTACCAAAATCCACAGCTCAAATCTATTTTAACAAAACTTATTTGCAAAACATACAGCCAATTATGGATTTACATTTTATACAATGATATAGCAAGAGTGAACCAAAAGATGATTCCAGCTATTCTTATGTCTACCTCTATCTCCGAGCAAACAAAATATTTTCCTTGTACAACTTACGACTGATTCAATTGGTGGGTCCCCTCCAGCTTCAGTGAGCAGGACTGTAAATTTGGGGTCTTCGGAAAGTCTGGTAGCAATTATACCACCCGCTGATCCTGATCCCACCACTATGTAATCGAAGCAATCGCCATCTTTAAAAAAAGGATCGATGATAAATTACTATCTACTTGCAAGTCTAATTTGGTATTTAGAATAAAAAAGTTTATAATTATGATGAATTTGGACTTAAAGTAATGTAATGAAGTTTTTAGTTGATACGCCACTTACCCAAATCATTACTTCTAAAATTAGGCCGCGCGGTCCCCACGATACCAGTTACATAATAATATGTCGAATTTACGATACAATCGACGCTGATGATGTAAGAGCGACATTATTAACAATAACCGGGGGAAGTAGCTCGCAGGGCATGCACAGTGTATGGTTCCGTATTTGCTACGTTTTGCATGCTTGCAGATGAGTGCAATATCATTATTCTATACTTTTGGTACGCATTCATAAAATAAAATTCATTTTATAAGTTCGTCGGCTATTACTCGGTTACTAGTAGAGCCTATTTAACCGTTCTATTACATTCACTATAAAGACCACCATGATTTTTCTAATGGCAAAACACTGCAGTTTCGCAGATAGATTCGATCTATCGACCAGCGTGTCTAAAAAAAATTTGCACATTCAATGTAAATAATTCGCAAAATGTATCAGTGTATTAAAAAATGATCTTCCCACACTCCCAATGATTTTATAAGATCTGTCTAATGACATCCCACACGATGGGATGGACGAAAAAATAATAATTATCTCTTTACATGTAGGTCTTTAGGGGAAGCATAGCATATCTTTGTTTACTAAAACGATAGATATATGAAACAGGTTACATAGGTTAGATAATTTGTTGTTGTATTTAATGAGTACTCACTTGAGATATTAGCGTGGGGTGGCAAAAAGTAAGCAGTCATCGCCAGAGTCGTAGCCATAGCTTGGAACACATTCTGCACGTTTTGAAAGCTCCTAATTGATGAAGCGACGTCCATGGTGGCAGTACAACAAGCTAATAATTTTCTCCTAATTTACAATATAATATATACGCACAATAAAACACATGAAATGTATTCAGGTGAAAAAATTAAAAATCACCTGAATAAATTTAATTTGTTTTACTGTATATTATGATACAAGGTTTTACCCTCATTGTACCATTTATATACCACAAGATGCTGCTCGCGGTATTACCTGGGTTTACTCTTATGCACAACCAGCGCCTTCTAAGTTATAAGATTTTTGACCAAATCCTACGGGAATCGCGTACTTTTAGGGATAAAAAGTACCCTATGTGTTAAGCCAAGGTATCAGCTACCTACATAGCAAATATCATAAATATTGACCCAGCCATTTGAGCGTGGAGAAGTAACAAACATACACAGAACTTTCGCCTTTATAATATATATATATATATATTGTAATGAACGCAAAAGTTACCGTTTTAGTTTCGCCATATTAGGTATCTGTCCAATTGTCCATCCGTCTATTTGCGACTCAACTCAGTAACTGATACCCCCGCTCGACACTCTGGCAAAGCCTTTATTTTATACAGGGTGCCCCGTCAAAAAGTGCACAAATGGAAAAGGGGAATACTTCAATTTATAGTAAAAAAACAATACAAAAAAATCTACCATGTTTTGTTTTTTTTTTAAAGCTAGAAGAAGATTTCGAACTTCTCATGTGAAAACCTGGCTGTAACTTTGAAACCACTGGGGTTTTTGAGTTCAAATAAAATCATTAGTGACCATGAATAATGTGTTTTGATGAATAAATAAAATACAAAGCGTAAATGGTTATTGGTAATTAGAAAAAATATTTTTTGAAGAAAGATTTCAAAAAAATTGTTTTATTTTTTCAATTAAAACAAAATTTATCGAAGTAATGACCGTCAAAATATTTTTTTGCCTTGCCACAAAAAAGGGGCAGTTGTAACTCAAGTACTTTTATTCCTAGGAGCTGTTAAATACAAGTGCAATCAAAGATTTTTGTACTAAATTCTAATTAATTTACAAAAATTTCCAAGATTAATTAATAAAAGTATGACCTTAGAACTGTGCCTTTTTGTGACTTTTATTATTTAGTACTAATAAAAAAAAGTTTTTCTCATTGTATTTTTATTTCACTATGAATTGAGTTATTCTATCCCCCATTTCCGTTTGTGCACATTATGACGGGTCACCCTGTTATTAAATTTATTTTAACGTTATTGGTACATTTTTAATACCACATCCATATTATGTAATTTCAAGGCATATGCAGCCTTAACTTTTTAATGTTGCTGATTTTAATAGGCAGGTTAAAAAAGTCTGGTAATTTTCACAGTCAGTTTCTGAAACGTATTTAATTCAACGTATTTTAAGTCTTATTTTATTCTTACTTAATTAATGGCGTGTCTTAACGACACATAGACAATTGCGCCAGTGTCGAGTATTTCAAATGAACACTTTTTAACAAAAAAGTACACTTTAAAAAGGCAACATGGTACGGTGAGGATTCGAGGTCGCCATCTTGACGATCTTCGTTGACAAGGCGGCGATCTCGAATCCAATCGGAATCGAATCGGATTGAAAGGAAGGCTTTTGACTAACAGTGGACTCTAGAAGGGTAATTTAAAAAATAACTAAATCAGTGTGCATAATCAATGCTATTTGATTTTATTTATTTACCTGACAGGTCAGTTATGCGTGGCGGGCTCCGCATAGTGTAGGCTTTTTTAACATTTACTTACTTGAGAAAATACATTTTATAATAACTACTAACCCATTATGATATAAAGACTACTTCCATTATATCTCTATCAGCTAATTTTGATGTATCAAGCATTTTAACAATTCAGTTTGTCAAAATAACCTAAAAAATTTAACGAAAGTTAATTCTTTTTACTGTTTAATCTAAAAACCGCTCGTAAATTGGACACTCGGAAAATTCGGGACCACCTTCCATGAAAAATTGCTCAGTGTACTTTCTATAATAAAGCGTCTAAATCAAGATGTACGAATTTGCGGTGCCCTCATTTGATTAAAATCGTTTCATCTTTTATATTATTTTTACGTCGCGTCGAAGGGGAAAATCGAAAAATATATAAACTGGTGAATTGAATGACATCGGCAAAGAGTAGAGGAAGGAAAAGATAGTCTGGCCTTCTTCAAAAGAAAGAGAAAAGAGTCTCTAAATGGGATAGACTCGTTTAACTTTCACAGGAAATAAATAATTTTTGAGTTTTAAAAGAACAGCAATTTCAGTCGAGAGCGTTAGACTGAAATAATGTACCGTAACCACAGAATCTCTGTGTTTGCAAATAAATCATTTATATCTATCGTTTTTATACTGATATTGTTCTTTTTTTCACTAGTAGGTACCTAAAATTAAATATATGTAGGTACATTATACACTTTATATTTAGTTTGTATGTATTTGCAATGCTTTCACGATTAATTAAGTTTACGGCAACGGCATAATGTATCTATAAGCTGTGATCAAACGTACACGATGCATATATGAGTACGCTTTAACATCAGAGGGGTCATTGGTGCGTTAACAACCCATATTTTTTTTATAATTATGTCATTTTATAACACTTATTAATTTTTCGCTAATTATATTATGTCTGTATTACGAAAACGGCCTATTACTATTGGCTATTGGCTATTAGCTGACAAACCAGCAACGGAAAGTCAACTATGAACATCAGCAACCATCCTTACTTCCTAAAAGGAAGATCGGAATAGGAAGAAAATTATAGCAAGCATCTATAGGCTACGGTGATGCTTACCATCAGGCGGGCCGTATGCTTGTTTGACAACTTTGTGGTATAAAAGAAATGGAGAGAGTTGGGCGTCTGAATCTCTCACTCACGGAACGAAACGTAATGCTGCTTTACGCGGATATTCTCTGAGAGGGTGGTACTACCAGTCGAGCGAGTCCATTTCTTAATAAATGCTCTACCACTTTTATAGTTAAAATTTTTCATAATAAATATATATCATTAAAATTTATTTTTCAAGAATACACAATATTATCACGAGGTATGGGTGGTATTTTGGTGTATGTATTCAGCTTGCATGCGGACGTGCAAATATTAAGAGACTGTTTTCATAGTGGTTTATAAATTATAATCTTATAATATAAAAATGAATCGCCAAATGTGTTGCTAAGCGCAAATCTCGAGAACGTCTGGACCGATTTAGCTTATTCTTTTTTTAGAATATTCCTTGAAGTATGAGGATGGTTCTTACGGGGAGAAAAAATAAGAATTCCCACGGGTAGGGGTAGGGTAGGGTAGGGTAGGGTAGGGGTAGGGTCTAACTTACGAACCTAACTATGTAGCACAAAAGAGACGAAAGGATATGATCTGCGTACGGAATAAAAGTTACTCATCTTCCCTTTCAGGCCACTTCTTTGGTTTTCTAGGTTGTGTTCTGTATAACAAAATAAATAGAATCATTTCTATTTACTCTCTAAACAAAAGAGCCTGCAAAATGGTCGTTAGAGTTTGGCTGCTGAACCTTAGATAAGAGGACACAGAAAAACTTTTTAATTGGTAAATTGAATTTTATTAATTTTTCCCACAGACATTTAGCTAACTCACATACACTCAATCAGGGCTAACAGACACTAGTTTCATACCAGAACAACAACGATGGTATAGGTCTGTTTCAATTATTATTTTTATTACATACCATGGGGTGGAGACCTGGTGACCTGAAATACGGGCTTTAGCCTAGCTTAGACAGAAAAGTATTGTATTGTATAGTAGCATTTATTGTGTAGTGATATAGTGTATATTGTGGAGGAAATAAATATATTTTATTATTTACTAGCTTTTCCCCGCGGCTTCGCTCGCGTTAATTTTATAAAATAAAAAATAAATATAAAATAAATATATAGGGACAATTCATACAGATTGAGCTAGCCCCAAAGTAAGCTCGAAACTTGTGTTATGGGATACTAACTCAACGTTATTATATTTTATAACAAATACATATACCTATAGATAAACATCCAAGACCCGAGGCCAATCAGAAAAAGTTCGTTTTTCATCATGACCCGACCGGGGATCGAACCCGGGACCTCCTGGGTGGCTGGGTGGGTGGGGTCGTGGTCGGAGGTTTTATAATAATAATAATAATAATAATCTTTTTATTTACGACAACAAAGGTCCATGTTTGTTAGTTACTAAACTATGTTAGTCAACAAATATACGTATCTAGTGTTAGTAACAATTGCCTTAAAAAACTACGTTAGTATTCTACAACTAATAGCGATCGGGTACGACTTATGAGCCCCCACATGAGCGGGCTGTCAAACCTGTCCGCTATCGCATGCAAGATACTGTTGCGACTACCTCGCACAATACGCAGGAGTGACGCTGATTTTTTTCGCCAGATAGCGTCGAAGCCATCGGTCCGCGCTTCGGCAAACATTGCCGACGCGCTGCAGAAACGAGGTAGTCGCAACAATACTCTAAATGCATTGTTGTATTGTATTCGCAGCGCGTTGTAGGCCTTTTGGGTGTAATTGAACCAAAGGGCGCTCGAGTACACTGAAGTGCAGAATGCTTTGAAGAGGGTGATTTTCACTGCATCCGTACATCGAGCAAACCTTCGGGCCAGCATATTGGCCCTGACCGACAACGCTCTGCGCTCCCTCTCTATATCTACATTGTCTTTCAAGTCATCTGTCACCAGATGTCCTAGGTACTTAAATTGATACACTCGAGTTAGGGCAACACCATTAAGTACTATTGGCGGCACTGTATCAGGACACCGGGAGCCAGACCTGAAGACCATGTACTGCGTTTTATTTGTATTATAAATTAAGCCATACGAAGCAGCGTAAGCTTCACATATACCAAGGAGCCCCTGCAGAGCGCTTACAGAGGGCGCCAATAGAACCATGTCGTCCGCATAACTGAAGTTATTCATACAGACTCCATCAATAAAACAACCTACATGTGTGCTACTTAGTTTTTCTAAAAGGTCATCACTACATAGTATAAAACAAAGTCGCTTTTTCTGTCCCTATGTCCCTTTGTCCCTTTGTCCCTTTGTCCCTTTGTATGCTTAAATCTTTAAAACTACGCAACGGATTTTGATGCGGTTTTCACCAACGGATAGCCTGGTTCATGAGGAAGGTTTATGTATAAAATTTGTCAGGATTTTATGTAAATTGGCTGAAATATAAAGATTATTGTTGGGAGTGTCGGAAAAAATCAACCGCTTGGGAGCTGTCGACGAAAACGCTGGCTAAACCCTTTGAGATATAACAAAACAAAAATTATAGGATATTCCTCTTATTTAGGTCTCCAAAAAAGTCCGCGATAGCATATATTTATCGTATACGGATAACTTACTATAAAATAAAAAGCGATTTCCGAGTAATAATGCGGAAATAGCGCCATCTAGCGTAGAATAGAAAGAACTTGAATTGGAAACCGATTTTGACGTATACAATATTAATCCTTATCCAGTTAACTACGTTAGTTACCTTAAGTATTTCATGTACATTATTATAATCTTTACATCATATTATTTAAATAGATACTTTAGAAGTTATAGCAAAAAATTTACGCGCTTGCCGAAATTAGTTCAAGTTCTTTCTATTCTACGCTAGATGGCGCTATTCAAAAGCATCGCGCTATGGTTACGTTTCCATTAAATTATAAATATCGCGCGAAAATTAAAGCACTTTAAATCTATTACGCTAGGTGGCGCTGTTTAAAAATAAAATTATAGATACTTACATACTTTTAATTTGTTTATGCTTCACAATTTGAATTATTTAAAGTTAATATTTTATTTGTTTCGTGTTATAATTTTTGATACAATTTATTGTAAATAGATAGATATAGATAGACACTTACATACTCGCTTCAATTTAGTCCTTTGTTTGGGCTTATTTTAACATCTGTCGCATTTTTTATTGGTTTCGTGTTGATTTATGTTATCTTTGAGTTTTTTTTTAAATTATAGATACTTACATACTTTTAATTTGTTTATGCTTCACAATTTGAATTATTTAAAGTTAATATTAAGGGTGCATTTTATTTGTTTCGTGTTAAAAATTTTGATACAATTGATTGTAAATAGATAGATATGGATAGACACTTACATACTCGCTTCAATTTAGTCCTTTTTTTGGGCTTATTTTAACATCTGTCGCATTTTTTAATGGTTTCGTGTTGATTTATGTTATCTTTGAGTTTTTTTTTATTGACAGATTATAACAATTATTTAAGTTTAATTAGCAATATAAAGTACCTATTTCATGACAATTTAATCATGCCTCGACGAAAGTCTAATATAGGACGCAGTACATCTTCTGCCAAAAGAATTCGTTTGAGTCGAAGCAACGAAAATGATCAAGAGAGGGATGTTCGTTTATCGTTGGACCGTGAAAGGCATGTTTCCCAAAGAGCGCGAGAATCGTCGGTGGATCGCACAGTTCGTTTATCGTTGGACCGTGACAGTCATGTTTCCCAAAGAGCACGAGAATCGTCGGTGGATCGCAGAGTTCGTTTATCGTTGGATTGTGAAAGGCATGTTTCCCAAAGAGCCCGAGAATCGTCGGTGGATCGCACAGTTCGTTTATCGTTGGACTGTGAAAGGCATGTTTCCCAAAGAGCGCGAGAATCGTCGGTGGATCGCACAGTTCGTTTAGCGTTGGACAATGATAGACATAACGCTAAAAGAGACAGAAACGCCCGAAGATAGACAACTCCGCTTACGTAACGACCGTATTCGTTGCTGGAATCGACTTAACTACTCAATGTTTTTCACATGGACAATTGTATGTTGCCCTGTCACGTGTAACATCAAAAAAAAAAAATATGTTTGTTTTTACACGAAATGACGCAGAAGTTGTCAATGTGGTATATAAAGAAATATTTTAGTATGTTAAAAAACAAACTAAAATATTTATTTATATATGTAAGTATACGACTGTTTAACACAGGCAGATAGTTATAACCCGTGCGAAGCCGGGCCGGGCCGCTAGTTTATATATAAATTAAAAAGCAAAGGCGAGGTTAGCCCTCCCTGTCGCACTCCACATTGTGGCGTAGACGGTTCCGATAGCTCGCCCGCCCACCTTACACCTTTATGTCTGTATAGATCTCGTTTGAGAACAAAACAACCCATAGCGCGACTTGTGGCGCCATCTGTTGGCCGATACAGCGCCTTCTATAGTAGAAAAAATATTTTCCCATTGGAACGACATACTTTCTCGGGATAAAAAGTAGCCTATGTTGGGCTCTGTACCCCCAACAATATGTATGCAAATTTTCATAATGATCGGCTGCTTAGTTAAGCCGTGAAGGAATAACAAACAAACAAACAAACTCACTTACTCATTTATAATATTAGTAAAGATATTAGTAAGGATTTATTGTATTAAAAAGAAGAATATTATGTATATTTCTATTGTATAATAAGAAAGAGCGGAGTCTCCTAACATAGATATTCTCGTGCTTAAAAGGTGTCACCGCTATTAATACAGATGCTAATAAAGATATTTTTATTGAATCTTTACCTCTTTAGATGAACTCAGTGAACAACACTCATACAAACTGTCGTGCCGTGTTGTATATGATTTACACATAACGAGTGTGCGGCTTGGGCGCCAATCTCCGACCTGCACCGGTTCTGTGTATGATAAGCGCAAAGTCTCCCATAGAAAATTCGTTTTTTGTGTAAAAAGTGAAATCCATGATATTAATTCCCAAAAGAATAATTTTTTTGGCTATTATTGAAGTCCATATTTTATGATTTATCGATGGGCTGTCAAAAGTCAGGATCGTGATAAATTACCTTTCCTCCTACGTAGGGCAAGGTTCAGGTACTTAATTAGACAAGTGATGATAAAAATGTACTTATAAAAATTCTAATTCAATTTATCAATGGGTCTGTTGCTATCTAAAACATTATTAGACATGTTAAAGAATCTTTATTGTTTAAGATTTCAACGTAAAGAAAATTTGTCTTACTTCCGTTTCGTCTGACTTCATTCATTGTCGAGAATTGCTCGACTGCTCATTGTAATTTAACATCAAGAAATTTAATCTTACTAAGACTCAGAAATTTTCATAAGATACTTCGTGTATAGTGCAAATTCAAAAACAATTGTATAAAGACAAATGCAATATATTAAACTGTCTATACCTACCTACTTTTACAAAATGATATGGGAGGATCATTTTTTGGATTGGTAGAAAATTTATGGAATGAGCTATCTCAATCAGGGAAATACCACCATCTCACAAAATATCGGCGTAAGACATAGACGACGTTAAACACTTTCCAGAAGCGAGAATGTGGGTAAAAAAGGTAGTTATATAAGACGGACGAATAAAAAAAAACTTTCCAACAGGCCAGCTTGATGCCTGTTGTAGTGCTACAAAGGTCTTTATGAACGTGGCCGAAATTGGAACTACAACTCCCGTTCATATTGTATGTCATTTTTTGACAGTTCGCCTTTGACCAAATGTATGAAAATATGCCACAGTAACGCCCTCCTACAAACGTCACTCACGTTCATATAAACATCCTTGTACATCTGTATGGCTGTATGGCATAAAAAAGCCAGGCTTTCATCTTTGGTTTATACCAAAGTAAAATTTTAACAGCAGTTGGTCTAAAAGTACTTAAAAACATGAAAGGAGGGCGTTATCTCTTTAGTATGCAAATAAGAATTTAATAGGAGACAACAACGCCAGTCTACTCTTACCTTTTAATTAACTATGTCATAATAATACGAGCTTCGTTAGCCTGATTTTTTTTTAAAACGTACTTTTTGTTTTGTTTCACTTTTCTAACTTATCATATAATTTCTAGGGTAATTTTATTTAAATGGAATTGAAACAAAGCTCATTAATAGGTTAGTATTGTGTAGTTATTTAATCTGGGTGTACTTCTGAATTGATGATAGTGTCACTCACTGCCAATTCTTTAAATTCTACTCTTACACATTGATGCTTCACGTCGATATTCTGGTACTTCCCCGTATTCTGTACTTCCCCGGTGGAGTTTGGCCATTTTACTCCAGTTATCAATTTTCACGACTTACTTTTGGTCAGTCGTAAGGCGGAAGTATGGAAACTATGTGATCGAAGATTAAATGAGCAAAAACATCGTGTTCTCCACAAATACAGTGTATGTTTGTTACTTAGTAAAATTTTGTGTTGTTTAATAAAAAGCATAAATAAAAATAACTCGTGTAGAATATTCCACAAAATATTGTAGATATTTTACGATACCCAAATATACATTGTAGTACTTTCTGTCATCGTCAAACACTGGGTTACGGTCGGTGTCTGTCGAATGTTCGCGCTACATAAACTTTAATATTCGTATGAAAATGGATTATATCTCATCTCACTTAATAACTTCATATCGTTATTATTCTTATGTAGGTATAACAAATATGCATAATGTTCCATAATGCTTCTTAGTATGGGAAGAACCAAATTTTATTTTATTTGTTTATTTATTTGGACTAACATATTGGATCATGGGTTTAGTAATACATATAACTTAAATCTATTGCCAATTTCACCAACAATTCCTAAAATTTTCAATTCTCCTAACACATTTTTCTATGTCCAAATCATTGTTTTTGGTAGGTACGTGTAGGATATATACAAGTTTAGGAATTCTTGGTAAAAACGGGCAAAAAGATTTTTAGCCAAGAGAATGCGTAACTAATAAATATTATTATATTCTACACAAATCTCACTACGCTACCGGTTCCAAAAGTAAGCTAGCTGATCTCAGATTATGTCACCAAATACAAGGTAATGGATATCCAAAACAACATCCACTCTCTTGCCAAATTCGTTATTTACTGGGTTATTACCGGCCATGTACTTTTTTGGGGTAACTGAAAAAAATATAATTCAACGATTAAGTCACGATACATTAATTTTTTATCAATACATTGCATCTTTTCCAGGCATTTGCCTCTTTCACACTTCAACAATTCCCCGCAGCCGATACCAAAGCTTCCTCAAATACGTAGACCCTTTTCAGGCCTTTTAATCATAATGCCAGAAGTAAAACTCCATTCCGCTTATAAATTTACTTCACCTTTCAATATATTATAGATTTTGTGGAATTTGATCTTTTTGTGAACCGTCTTGGCATGAAACCGGAGTAGAAGCCATTTTCTAGACATAACATCGTTCAAGAAGTTTGAGTTTCATAAAAGCTAACCTTACATCTTATTTGCAAATCGTAAACTAATGGGTACTTTTCATGGGTAAATAATATAATTATTTTCTTTTAAAACAAAAAAATTACAACATTTGCTCTCCGCTGTTGCATTTTTAACCACAAAATAAATTCCTCAAGTACAGAATTGCTTCAGGCAAATTAATTTGCAACATGCCATAGCCACATGTTTTGCAAAAATACTTGTTACTACTACTAGTTACAAATGTGTTTTAATTCGGTTTAATGAATTTATTCACTCACTAGCGGATCGCCCCGGCTTCGCACGAGTTTATACTAAGGAAGCCAATTAAAAAAAAAATATAATATGGCCTATATTACCGGGGATAATGTACCTTTCCAATGGTGGAAGAACTTTTACAATCGGTTCAGTAGTTTTTGAGTTTATTAATTACAAACACACACAAAAATACAGATTAATCTTTCCTCTGTTACCTATTAGTGTTTAGTTATTTAATTATATTTTTAAGGTTTTTAGTTTTAGGTTCATTATAATTTATGTTTATATTTGTGTAGTAAAGTTGTAGTATGTATGTTTAGTTCAGTTTTAATGTGTATGTATTCAATAAAGGTATCCCATATTAGTGTAGATAAGAACATTTTGTACATGGTTCACTCAAAATTAGCAATAAGAAAATATTTTTTTTTTAAATAACCATGTCAGTCTGATAATTGAACGATAATTTATTATCAGACGAGCTGTTACCCGCGACTTCGTCCGCGTGAAATGTTAAAATAAGGATAACTCCTTTTCCTGTCATGCGATTTAAATGAAACATAACCTATATTCTGCTCCAAGCCGAACTCTAGCTTCCTGTGAAAACAGCATAAAATTCCGTTCAGTAACTTAGAAGACGTGCGCGTTCAAACAGACAGACAGACAAAAAATTAAAAAAAAAAAAATTTCGCTTTTATCACCTTTCTCTAACTGTTCCCTCTCCATTTTTGCCAAATATGTTCAAAGTACAGACATATCGGGGTCTACTGTTTTATTATATGTAGTATATAGATGTCGCAACAAACATTTTCACTATCTGAACGATTTTGTAATGAATGTAACAATCTTTTTTAATTATTTTTAAGTTTTAGTAGCGGCCAGCTAGCAATAGGTACCGATTGGTCAGAAAAAGCATCACGTCCATATTATGAACAATCATCTGAATATTTTTCAATATCTATTGAATAACAATACAACAACTCAATGAATCCGAATAATAAATCGAATACGTTTCATAATTTAAAATATTTCCGAGTTATCGATAAAATCGAAAAGTTTCCACATATTTTCTCTATTGTATATTGTATTGATGTCACGCAATTCGCCGGTTAATGATGGTTAATTTTAAAAATGGCTTCCGACTGGTATTTCCACCTTTTATGTTTTATTCAAAACGAAATGAATTTATTGTTTGTTTTACAAGTCTGTTGTTTACATTAAATGAACACAATGGGTTTGTTAATTGACTATCTACTACAGATATTCCATTTCACGAAGTGCGTTCGTTCGTGTAACGTTCACATGCACATTGTTTTAGTGTGCGTAACCCCGGAAGGGCTCGTAAAATCGGTCACGCACACTAAGACTGAGGAGCTCGATGGCATCGCTGTGTGTCGCACTCTAATATGAACACGCAAGTTAAGGGACGTCAACCCTAGCCAGCGTTTGGATGGGTTTCGTTATCTCGAGCTTCTCCGTGCTTCGGGGGACACGTTAAGCCGTCGGTCCCGGCTGTCGTCGATGGAGCCAAGTCGCTGGCCTTAGGCGCTTGAAAACACCGGCCTCTGCCAATCCGCATTGGAGCAATGTGGCACAATACGCTCTAATCACCTTCGATTGAAGGGAGACCCGTATCCCAGCAGTGGGATGATTATGGGTTGATATGATGATGATGATGACACTAAAACAAATTGCATGTGCACCTTACAACATACAACATAGCCGAACGCTCTTCGCGAAATTAAAATATCTGGTAGTAAACTGCTTTCACAAGCGTAGCTCTAAATAGCATATGTAAATCCCATGATGAAAACGCTAAGAAAATCCGCACACTGTCTGAGATTAACTAGCATAACATTTAGCTAGTCACATAGACGAGCAGAATGGGACCCAGAACGCGCAATCTATTACATGGTCCTTGTAGATGCCGAATAAACGTATTTTTTTTTAGTTACTCTGACAAGAGAACGTGTTTGTGAAAACGTATTCTCTGAATAAAAGTTTTGAATTTAAATTTTTTTTAAGTTTTAATTTCGAATTCTCGAATAGATTGACTTAATCATGATCAAATTAATAATTCAGCTAAGCTTCTAAGTCAGATACTTTCAAGATTTGCTTAATCTAAAGTTTAGCGGTAGTAACAAAAATGCTATCTGAAAAAAGACTAACAAAACTATTTTCATTAAATAAAAAAAACAATGCCTTAAAACCTACCGAATGTTATATAATACGAGTGAAATTGAACCAATAAATAAAATACGAGTGAAATTGAAACATCCATTGCAATGGAACACGTTTACAGGTACTACAAAAACTACGAACACCACACAGTAGAAAAACCTTTTTGATGTAACTGAACAACGGAGAAATTGTGTTTGCTCGCCCCCGGCTGCTGTCCATTCTAGGTGTATTTAAGTCTACACTTTTGTTTTATATTCAAGTAATTAAACAACAATATTTTATTTGAGAATAGTTTTTTTTTTTATATTTGTTAGGTTATTTTGATAATATTTTATAAAGAAACGTTTCAACTCGTGAAAGACGAGTTTTGTGACGAGGACGTGAATTTGAACCCACGTCCTCTCGATATCCGACCGAGTGCTCTTACCACCGAGCTACCGAGAAGGTTAATAATGGTGGTGGGTGATATTTCTTATTCCTTTAATCTGCGTGAGTCGCAGTTCACGCCATAAAATCGTTATAAATTCAAAAACCACGATTTTTAAACCTTTATAGTGTTGCTATGTCCGTATCCGTATTGTCCGTCTATTTGAGATCATTTGGCATATTAACACATTATTAACTATGGTTTTTGGGTTGTCTCCCCGAGTGCCTACAAGTCGAAACTCGAAACGCAAATTTTAGGTCGCAGGTATGAATTTTTTTTCGCGCCTATCTAGCGCGGCATGTCATTAAATAGATCTTAAAAACATTGGGCGTGTGAGAAGACCGTCAAGATGTAGCCCTCGATTGAGAAGATCATGTTGTACCAATCTTCTATAAAAAAAACTTGCAATTTTTCTATAAAGTAGACACTGCTTAAACTCTCACCAAATCAAATTAGAAACTATAAAAATTTACAAAAAGTGTTTTTTTTTTTCATTCAGAAAGCTATAATGGTACTGAATGTATAAACGCTCATTGGCACTATATACGGACAGTAATTTAATCTCATCTCGCATATCGTTCCGGTTCAATTGAGGATACCGTTGGGGATCGTTATACGGGGATGCAGTCGATGGAAATTGGATCTCCGAATTGCCAGCAACAAGGGCCGAAGCGTGATCCAAGTTTTAATACCTTTATTCTGTCACCCTATTAAGCCTTTATAGATTTTCGAAATTTTCCGATGCTTTAATAAACTCCCTATCAGTTTTAACTATAATTAAATTTCAAGTGTTTTCATTGGCAGTGAAGCGACGATGGTATCATTCAGTATTTTTAACTTGAGAAAAGGTTTAATTCTAGTGTTACGTACGGTTTTATGGCTCGAACGAAGCATGCTCGAAGTATGTCATTGGAATATAATATACTTTATTGTCAACTGTGTGCTATGCTAAGGCTTACCAGGGATAGTTCTTAACGCATCCAAATTAAGACTAGTACTGTTTGTATTTATTTTGTAATTAAATATTGCGTATTTACTTTTTTTGACACGCACACAGTAATTATCAAGCTCCATATTTTGTACTTTAATTCTATTCAATTATTACTATAAAAGATTGTATAATATGTGTGTCTCTTAAATTGTTTTCAACTCGTTTTCCGAACGACTACGTACATACGTGAAAGAGTTCAGAGTAGTTATTACAATGTTCGAAATATTACTTTCTCTAGGATTTATTCTCGAAAGAAAACTTCGATCATTGCAGACGGAAACGTAAAATTCAAATTGACAATGTTGCAATTCTTACGTAAGAAACGTTCGTGAAGTTTGATTTAAGTACGGGAAAAATTATATTGCCGACCGATATTATTACTTTTGATTTGATAGATCGAGCAATTTGGTAGTATAGTATCGATGACGCGAGTTCGGTCGCCCAGGGAAAACATTTAACTGGTGAACATTTTAAGACTTGTCTCGTAACTCTTTTTGTCTTCACTCGAGTAACTAATGACGCTGATAAACTAACTTTTTTCAATTTTTATTTATTTAAATGCTACACTTTTGTCTGTATAGTATCCTCTACTTTGATTGTGATTGTTCCTGTGTATGTTCTTTCACCTCTTTATAAGTCTCCTCTTTTCCCCAGGCGCCTCTTTTGCTTACTTGTTTTATGTAAACTTCAATATTTTCTTCTATTTTGCCCCTAATAAAGGTTTTCACCAATGTTTAGCTGCCATTCTTACTACAAAGTAGTTCTATTCTATAAAACTAAATTGATTTTTATTTTGAACATGGGCGGCGATGAATGCCGTCAATATTCTATCTGCCTACCTACTATCAGATACCCACTCGTTTACATATAAAAACATAATTACAATAATCTTACAAAGTATTTCCAATAAATTATTCCAATATCAATCATAATTATTTTATTACAACATCAGCGCGTAAATGATATTGTTAAATATAGCAGCAATCCATTAAAACTGAGTGGCGAGTGTTTTAAATGGATCTCAAGCATGCCATCATAGAAAATAGGTATGTATTACAATTTAATATTTCTCATTTAAAAGGAATTCTATTAAGCTATTATGTTCATAGACGGTAACCACTTTACATGTCTGTGGTGGTCTGCTTGTCTGATCATCTGCGGTATGATATAAAAAAATATTTGTCAAACATAAGCTATAGGTATACCAATGGTAATGAGCAAAAAGTGGTTGTGAATGGTCAAGAGATTGCATATGTCCATGAGTACATATACGTATTTGGGTTAAATTGTCTCTTTCGGGCAAGACAAGATAAAGAAGTTGCAAAACGCACCGAAAACGCCTCGAAGAGTTCTTGCTCCATGAAACAATATTCTCTATATAGTAGTAGTATAATGGTGCTAATTCTGTTGTACATTTAACTAAACTAATTTTGACAGGACTAAAAGTGTTGCTATCCTTGTCACTAATTGTAAACCAAGAAAGGACAACAACACTTTTGGTCCTGTCAAAATTAGTTTAGTCTAGTTAAATGTACAACAGAATTAGCACCACTATAATATTCTCTAAAGCGCAATTCATGGACATGTGCATTCTTCCTATTCTGACCAACGGTGCTCAAACTTGGTCTTTGACCATAGCGCAGAGGTCTAAACTCGGTGTTTGTCAACGGCCTATGGAGCGCAGTATTCTAGGAGTAAAATTAAATGACAAAATTCGGAACACCATACTGTGCTCCAGAACAAAAGTCACAGATGTAGTGCACAAGGCTGCCAAACTGAAGTGGAACTGGGCTGAGAAAAGAATGTCTTCCGATAGATGGGCTCGCATCACAACGGAAGACCAAAAAGGCGATGGCGGGATGAGCTCGACGCGTACTTGGATGATTGGTCGGAAAAGGCCCAAGCAAGTAAAAATTGGAAAAGTTGGATGAGGCATTTGCCATGTAGTGGGAGTGTCAAACAAATCGCTACAAAAAAAAAAAGCTATAGGTATCTACATTTTTTACCTCTTCACACAGTTTTCACTTTCATAAAACTTGTTTTCTAAGTCTTTAATAAATAAATACAATCTTTAATAAGTACGATTTGAATAACGAAACTTTGCACAAGTTATGAAGCCTGATTTACGACCTTTGGGCATTAAGGGCCAAGAAATTTCGATGTCAGTGAATTAGTCGTGTACTGTTATATTGCCTTGGGACTTAATTTTGATTATAATTTAGCAATTGATGAACTATGGTTTTCAGAATTTAATACCTTTTTCTAAATAGCAGTACCTAGAGTCTAGTTTTTGAAAACTCGCAGAATTATTATCTTATCTGTTAAGGTCAAGTTACTAATACTAATGTAAACTTTTGTATTAGATACGTACACATAAAATACATACATTTAGAAACAAAACTAGTGAAATCCGAGCAACTTCGTTTGCGTGTATTTATTTATACAGTAGCGCCATCTATATCAGACTTTTGATGAAATCCTACAGGAATCGCGTACTTTTCGGGTTAAAAATACCCTATATATTAATCCAAGGTATCAGCTACCTACATACAAAATATCATATAATATTGGCTCAGCCATTTGAGCGTGAAGAAGTAACAAACATACACATGTTATGTGTTTCACATAACTTTCGCCTTAATAATATTAGTAGGATATGAAATGTAAAGCTAGAAATTGATGGTCGAATTGGACGATGGTTTGCCACGGTCCATTTTCACACCGTCCAATTTCTAGCATCAAAATCTCTATCAATTTCAATTACTAGCTAGAAAATAAATAAAAAAACCGGGGAAAGTACGCATCGCGCCATGCATATTGTTGGGTAATTTTTGGAAAAACAATTAAATAAAATGAAGTAATATATTTTAACTGATGTACTGGGAACGCTTGTAGTTTGTTAAAATCAAATACACGTCTTACTTAATTATTTTAATTAACCCATCAAAGACATCTCTCAATCACGAATGCCGCAAAATAATCACTAATTAACTCTTGTTTCCCCTCAAAAAGGGGTGACGTACTTTCACACAAACCAACTGGCAACCAAATAATTGATTTACTGAATTAATTATAAAGAGCAATTTTGTTGTAATGAAAATAATTCGTTTATTTCCGCGATATCACATAAAGGGATAAATTCATTAGATATTACAATTCACAGACGCCATTATCTTTTTAACTGTCTGTATATCCGCTACTAGCTTTTTTGCCCGCGACTTTGTCCGCGTGAAGTTCCGGTCTTTTAGACCTTATGGAGTTCAGAAACGCATGCTACAATGTAATATCCTGTGGGTATTATAAGGATACTGATTATTACTGATAGAATTGAGTATGCAAATATAATTCAAACACATTCAGCGGTTTGAGTACAAATTACATTATGTTCACGGAATAAAAGACCTTAAAAATTGTCGAAGCATATAAAACCAACCCCAGTAATACTTTTGCTTTAAGTTTAAGATGAAATTGTCAGTTCTTAACCCCAGTTCTGAAAATTGCTTGAACAAATTGTCCTCTCGCGTACCATGTCTCAACGCTTGACAAATTCAGTGCGTAAATGGTTTCAAGAATAAAGATGTATATCGGATACGGGGCCTTATTATGCTTGATTTAAATTTCCAGGTTTTTTTTATAATTCAAGTAGTTTAACTCCTCCTTCATATCCATGAATAAAAAGAACTCGTGTAATAGAGAGACCTTTGTCCTTTACCCAGCAGTGGGACAATTTAGGCTAATTATTAAAACGTTTTTTAAAAAATTTGAACAAAGAAGACTGGGCATTTTGGTCTATAAATGTATGTAATATTTTATTTACGGTTTATATTTATTTCTAACCATGAGTCGAGTTGGCTGCCATATGAGAAGTTGCTTATTATAATTCTTACTTTGATATTCCAATAGACTTGAGACTGCAGCTCACTTTTTTATTTTTTATTATTTATAGACCAAGCTACATACATTTTTCCCATTACAATACCATTTCCCATAATACAATTACACGCATATTCAGACGTCTAAGCAGACGAAACGAAAAGATTGTAATAGTCTAAAAAAAAACATGTTGACTCATTATATTAGTAAAATAAAATATATTTTCAGTTCTGTACACATCCCACGATATTTATCTATACTTCTTGTGGAAAATACATGATTTACCCGATAAGTAACACAATTTTCGAACATAGAATTAAGAACTTGAAACCAAAATCTCAAACACAATATTACTACTTACTCTGCTTGTAGACTACGAACTTAGTTTAACTTAACTTGCACAACCGAGGTTTTAAATAGGTATTTGTGCAAACTACAAACTAAACTAAGGTAATTTTCTAACTATCCGGCTTGGTTTGATGCATCTCTGTGGAAACGTCGGATGTAAAATCAAATAGCAATTCACATCGAAGTCCTGATATGTACGCTAATTATACTAATGAATATAATATTATACTAATAATTAAATTATGATTCAGAAGGGGCTTTGGTAAGGCGTTGTTACAGGACAAGAAAGAAGGCATTTGTCCAACAGTGGGAATAGATAGAATAATGTATTACAAAACTCTACAGTTTAAAAAGTTTAACAGCCACCGCTTCTGTCGATTCACCTCTACTTTCATAATTGTAACCGCTAAGGTATGGAACTCCCTCCCCGCGTCATTGTATCCCGATTCGTACAATTTATGGATTTACAAGTACAAGTACAAGGCAACCTCATCTCTTCTTAACATGCAAGATTGTCAAACGCACTCAAATCATTAATTAAAAAAACCAGCTGAAAACCTGAAGTAACGACCACCACAACCATACTTGGATGAGTTTAAAAAATCTTGTGCTCATCCGTGCTTCAAAAGACACGTTAAGCTGTCGGCTACGACTGTTCTCGATGATTAGTCAGTGACAGCTAATCTTCTTTGGCACCAATCGCGCGAATCATACAAAAAGCAAAAGAACACGTTTACACACACAGATGTTTTCAACACCAGAAGTTTTCTCTTTATACCCAATATACCCATGCAGTAGACACCAGGGTAAAACTCAACAGAGAGTTCGTTCAATAATATCTGAGTTTATTAACATTACTGGAAAATAAAAGCAATCTAGCTAAAAAAACATAAGCAAATAAAGTCACGTTTATATTTACCATAAACATCGATTCACCACATTTCACCCGTGAGATTCACACAGTGTAAAAGGATTTCGGAATGAAGATTTGAACAGAGCATATAGGCGTTTTATTTAACGTGCCTGTTCTCATCTTGTATTTTCTAGAGTGCTCACACATTTATACGTAATGAAACACAAATATAGATACTTTAAGAAAAGTAGTTTTTTGGGTATCGAAATCATTTTGTGTCTAGAGGTTGTTCTTCTAGACCGTTGCCCAAACCCGATTTTTTGAACTTCATTTTTGTTACTTAAAAATCTTCCAAAAACATAAAGCGTGCGAGTGTTAAAGCACTTTTCAATGTCGATGTTATTTTTGAAATAAATAATTGGATTTCAGTTTTAGGGCACGTGATAATATGACGTTATGATAGAGTTAGTTAATTAGGGTGAAGGTGACTTATGGAAATGATGATTATAAGAAAAAGAGAGCCTTCTCAAGATGATACGGTAGGTACGAAAAACGAGGCTTTTTCGACGGTCTATCAGTACATAAAATCCCAATGTATTCACAATTTAATCAATTCCCAAAACACACATGAATTATTAAGAGCTGTGGATGCGGTGGGAATACGTTAATTGAAATGCTTTTGGGTTACAAATTGCAATGCAAAGGACTCAATATATTTTTTAAATTTACCTACTCACTTTTTAAAATTGAACGTACAATAGAAATAATTACCTACAATAAAATAGAACTATCCCCTATAAATATAGAGATAAACTTCAAACAATGAAAAAGTAAATAAATAATAAATATATAGGGATAAATCACACAGATTGAGCTAGCCCCAAAGTAAGTTCGAAATGTGTTATGACGTACTAACTCAACGATATCATTTATTTTAAAACAAATACATGTAGGTATAGATCCAAGACCCGAGGCTAATCAATAAAAGTTTTTTTTCATCATGACCCGACCGGGATTCGAAACCTGGACCTCCTGGGTGGCGGTCCGGCGTGGTAACTATTTTCACGGAGGTCGTCAAAAAAATTTTTCGGCGTGGGTGACGCACTAATGACGCGCATCATACGCGCTGCATACGTAATTAAAGACGCAGGCAGGAACATCTATGCCAATATTTTGAATAATTTAAAGTAATTTTTGAACCATACTTTCCTCCCAACTCGACCTTTCTTACCCAACCAACCATAATTTTTTAATACGTTTACTCCTCCAAATCAAGATCATTATTATCACAAGCAGAGTTTATCTTTTTTCCAATACTTTCTCGAAATTAATATTTAGGTACATCCATCAATGGTATCGTTGGAATGGCGCGGATATTAATTATCCATCCCGAAATTGCGGCCGCGGAATGTCGACTCGAGGAGTGAGGTAATCTTGACCGGACTCGTTATTAGATTTTAGTCCTATCATTGATTTTATCTTATCTATCATCTAAGTTAAAGGTTCGAGCTAAATGTAAGAACTTTTTTGAGAATAGATACCTACCAAACAACAGATACAAAATACTGGCAATCAGTGCTTAATATAACAGTCACACTTTGTTGCAAAATATCCTAACAAATCAAACCTGATAATAAGTTGCTCGAAAAGAGCCGTAATCTAAAATCAGAATTGTTTACAAAAAGGTAGATAATAATCAAATAAGTAACTAAAGTTTAACTACAATAAATTGAAATATACTTCAAACTAAACTAAGAAGTAACAAGCAAGTTGCACGTAGCTTAGAAGAGTAAAACTCTCCGTGAAAGTTCCTCTTGGCGTTTCATTGTGATACCTGTCTATATCAGCATTTGAGCAATAAATGTCTATTCCACTGCATGAATATGATCTTCCTGCAATCAAAGGAGTTTAGAGAGTATGTCATGCATGTTGCTCCACTATTTATTGGCCATCAGTGATTTCGATCAAACATGTTAACTGACTTGGTTCATGACGTCTAAGCGACTGCATTCGATGGCATAACGTAACATCTGAAATATCAAAGAAAACCTAAACTTTAATAAACCTGTTCAAATACTGACCAGAGTCGTCGTTGATTAGGTTTCAGTGTACGATCTCTATAGACTCGTGCAATTATCATCCATGTAAAATGTGTCGACAGCACGGCTGGGTTTCGTGCCTCCGTATGAAAAAGTAAAATGTTTGTAAAATCACTCATGCACTAAACTTGTCGGCATTGTTCGCACGCTAGAACGAGAATATTTTCACAATTTTAAAAGCGAAATTACAATGCCATTATACCGATCAGTAAGGAATTGCACAATCGCTTGAATCTTTCGCTAGACTCTAGACGCTAAACGCTTCCCAACACAAATACTGAAGACTCGCAAATTCAAAGCATTGCCTAATTATAAGTTCTAGCGCTCTTCTACATAAGCTGCTTAAGTATATCAGAATACGGCCATCCTCCAACATTTTGGTTCGGTATTTAACTTAAACGAGTATAATAATTGGAGTAACAATGAAGTGAAAATTGACTCGTAATCGTGAAATGAGTGCTTTGGTGCGTGCTTAAACTTTAATTAAGTAATAAACGTTATCTTATAAATTATGCGTTACTATATTGTCATTTTGTTAAGTTGAAGAGTAATTTGGCAACACATAATATATGTTTTCTGTACATCTTTATCTTTATCTCATCATGTTTATTGAGTATATTAGCTTTCTAAATAGTCACAAGTCTCGATCCGTTAGTTTTTGGTAACGGCCAATAAAATAATAATTGGTCATCTTTTTAGAATTTTTATGGTAATTAGTCAAATCGTATAATGACTAACGATTGACCAGAAGGCACTGCACAAAGGCAAGTCAAGCATGTCAATATATTCTAGATAGTTTTGTCAAACAACAAACATAATAGAAACAAATGAGGCAGCGGGCCACAAATACATGAAAATTATTACGATTATTGAGCAATAAAAAATACATAAGACCATAAATATTCTCCACGAAGTTAATGTGGTTGTGGTACAGTAAAAGTGTTTTCATAATGTCTGTCTGTAAAGTTTCGCAAAGGTCTTACAACCGACAGTATTAACATTAGTTTACGACACTTTAAAGTCACTTTTATGTTTATTTCCGTTAAATGGAATTTTAACATGAGCATGAGTAGAAAAATTTTATAGTACGCGCTAAAATCGGGGCTCACAGTTTAGAAAACAATTGAAAATCAATTGTCGTTAAGCACTTAGTATGAGTTATGAACTTCGCTTTACGTCAGTGCGAGCCAGGCGTTTTGGCGACTAGTATGATAGATGTTTTTTCGGGCGATCGTGATTTAAATTGACTACAACAAACGTCTTTGCATTTCAGGACTTGGCATTTATGCCAACATAGTAATTTGACATGTGATCCCCTTTTGTACCTATCTACTACACTCCATCAAGACTCCTGAACTATATTAGGTCTAGTCGACATTGACGAAGGTCTGGAAACATTACAAAGATTTCCAAGTAGGGAATCATTTAAAATCTGGGCTCTAACTTATTTACGAGCTGAATAAAATATCTATTTTTAGTACTCGATCGCAGCACTCATGATCAGCATTTCCAAGAAATTTTATTTCAAAAGACATGATCAATATAACAAAGGTTTGGTTTCCCTTTTGAGTTGTTGAGGTTTGATGGCAGATGCTTCATGTAAAAATCTGTCTCGTCCAGTCTTTAGGTTGGTAACCTGATGGGTTAGGAAAAGGCGATAACGCTAGACTCAAGAAGGAGTAAAATGTATAAGGAAGGAGGCAATAAGAGAAGATTTCTAATTTTATTATGCCTATTTAAACAACAAGAACTTCCTTCATTTCACCTCCCTAAATATTTTAAACAGAATGTCCCTACAGTACTTGTACAGTGTTCGGCATCTTCCCGATTCATTCATTGAGACGACCGAAATTACGCGCGCAATTTGCCCCACTTGATGGAAGGACACAGCCACAGATATAGATGTACCATAGATAACGCAAGTATCATGATTTGTATTGAGAGGCAAGCGTGCCAACTTTTTACCACCTATTGTGACGTCACAGTCGAAAAGTGATGGGAAATCCCAAATCCAAACCGATTCAAAGACACCGCCGCCTATGAATTACGATTCAACTGGAGTAGTATGTTTACGCGGCCGTCCGAACGCAACAACAGACGTGTAAATAAGCGGCGCGGCCAACTATGACGCTTGGTCGGGGTTTGGACAACGCGAAGTAAATGTATTTGCGTCATCTATGGAATATATTATCTGTGGATACAACCTAAATATAACCGATATTATTCAGCATTTATTATTCAGGAGTCGTACATACCCAATAAGACTAAAGACCGCTAAGTGACACTTTTACGATTGAACGGACAATTCAATCATGATTTATGGTAGACTATTCGTTCTGATTTAGTACACTTTGAATAATTACTTCGAATAGTCTTATGTCCGTCCAAGTTCAAGGTCATATCTATCACTAATTTATTATTTTTATGCTTTGGAAGAAAACTAACCAGAAAATGCAGGCAGAATGGAGAAAAGTCAAACAGAAGAGAAGTAATATTATAGAAAAAAGACAAAAATAAAGTATTATAAAAATATAAGTAAGTTAGTACATAAAAAATTCTTGCTAATAATTGAAATTTTGTATGTAAATTATGTAATATTTATAACTCGAGCTGATGAGCAATAAATTGATAAATAAATGACTTGTCGAATTTAGCCATAGGTTTCTTGATATGTTTTTCTAGATTCCCTTAGAACTTCTTATATATTTTATTTACTAAAGATATTATTACCAATACCAGTATTTATCATCTCGCCTCTCATAGTTCACCACTTCGAGAGCGTTTCATTTGCTACCAAAAATATATTATTACAAATAGGCAATTTCATTACATTTTAGATGTGAACATTATAAGAAAGTATTCTTATGGGTCTTAAATTATTCGGCGCGTGTCCATGCATTTAATATGAAACATGATATTTTCTGCCTTTATAGCATAATGTTGCAAGAATTATTAGTTTACGTTGACTGGTATCCACGGGGAGATGTTGTTCAAAGTTATATAATCACGTTAAATAATAGTCTAGGGACTACAACGTGTAAGCGATATGTTCTAGCGTGCCTTATTAGATACCTACTGTAATAAACTTTGATGGTCCAACAAACATTAACACATAACATACATTCACACATACATATATACCTTATGGATATGCTGTACAATAAAGGACGCTTAATACCATAGTCCATAACCATATTACAGCCTTTATTTAAGTAAGTGATAGGAGACGTTGCCCCTATGACTGTTGCAAGTGTTGCAACTCAAAGAGAGGTAGGGTACAGCGGATAATCCGCTCAAATCGGAGCAGTGTCTGGGGAAGGACCTCCACCTTACAGAAGATCGTAGCCAAATAGCATTGGTCTCAGCCATGTTGTGTTCCTACGGTGAGTAAGGTCTCCAGAGCTCCACTTGGGGGGTTGGGAGGGTTGGCAACGCGTGAGTGATACCCCCGATATTGCAAGCGTCTATAGGCTACGGTAAAAATGCTTACCATCAGGCGGGCCGTATGCTTGTTTACCAACTTTGTGGTATAAATAAAAATATAAAAAAAAATTAATTAGATTAAATATATGTCGTAGTTTTCTTTAATAAATAAAAAAACCGGGCAAGTACGTGTCGGGCCACGCATAATGCAGGGTTCCGTATTGGTTAAGCATTTCTTGCTTGCAGATGAGTACAATGCCAAATTCTATGACATTTGTACGATTAAATTTGTCTAGCATCGGCTTACTTCATATAAGTAATATACTTATACTAATAATTTAATATACTTATATCAAATGAAATATGAAAATCTGCTACTATCTTAATGATGTTATGAACCTTCCTTCACGCAGATTTTCCCTAACATTTTTCTTACTAGACAAGTGACAAATATGTTTGTTACGAGAGATAAAAATAATGGGACAATCAGGGAGCAATGTCATACGTCTAATAAACCTGACTGAGGTGACATGGAAATGTGTAGAATGATTCATTACAATAACAAAATGTAACCACGGAAGATTATACATAGGCAACTATGTCAAGTTACCTTGTAATTTACTCTGCGTCGTCGTCGTCTGTGCTAGTAATATTCGCCAGCTCGATTTCCAACAAAGTACAGAGGAAAAAAGATGTGCCGCCCAGCTACACACGTTTTTCTTACAATAATTTTTTTGTTTCAGTTTATTTTTACTTGGTTTTGTTTGTTATTGTTTTTGTTATATTATTAATTAATTAGCTTAAGCATCAAGAACGTCGAGCGGTTCATTCCGACTCACAAACCTTTATGGTTTTTTAATGTGAATGAATTATATTTTTGTAACAATTCTATATTTAAACGGTAATAAATAAAAATAAATGACATACTTTCACGGGATAAAAAGCCTATGTTGGGCTCTGTACCCCTAACAATATGTATACAAATTTTCATAATGATCGGCTGATTAGTCAAGCCGTGAAGGAATAACAAACAAACAAACTCACTTTCTCATTTATAATATTAGTAAGGATGGATAGACATCGCCTCTCCTCTTCGCTTTGGTGGAAATCAAGCCTTAGGACATGAGCCACGAGCGATGCTCACATGGCGTAGACGTCACGAGCGACGCTACGCCAACGCAACGTTTTTTGCAAACGCTTGCTATGCGCATCTTGATACTTAATATAGACTTGTACTGTGTACACGTTTTAATATCGTTTAAATATAGTAAAATTCGTTAAGATCCGATGCAATGATCATCCGTAATCCTGCTGTACCTACTGTCAAACATAGTGATAATAGACGCGCATCTATAGCTCAAATCATTACGCAAATATTACATATTTAATTCACGTAACACATCTAAAAGGTGCATATGTAAATTACATTTTTGTATTTTGTTTCAGGTAAGCATGCAAAAACTACATCAAGTTAACATCGCTGCAAGCAGAGCCGTCTGGGTAATTAATCGGATTATGGTTCGCACCCTGATCTATAAAATCAAATTTCTTCACAGAGCACGTCTTCAGGTACCTAATGTAACTGTATGCATGATTACCGCGTAAAAACCTTGTGTTAGCTTATTTTCCAGACAAACAAAGAAAAACTTATAACTTAACTATACTTGACGACCTCCGTGGCGTAATGGTTACCACGCCAGACCGCCACCCAGGAGGTCCCGGGTTCGATCCCCGGTCGGGTCATGATGAAAAACGAACTTTTTCTGATTGGCCTCGGGTCTTGGATGTTTATCTATATATGTATTTGTTATAAAATATAACATCGTTTAGTTAGTATCCCATAACATAAGTTTCGAACTTACTTTGGGGCTAGCTCAATCTGTATGAATTGTCCCTATATATTTATTTATTTATACTCATTTTTGGTTGTAAATTTATTCCATTTTATTTTTGGCTTTAAAAATTTAGATTTTTGTTTAGTGACTTAGTGACAGTTATACAAGGTAGCAATTTAAATAGATATGGAAGAGCGGAGTCTACTGGTAGGTACAAGTATTTTATCACTTAAAAGTAGGTTTCAAAACCAGTTATGTTAAATGTAACACTATTTACCTGAATAAACTATTTTGTAATTTTTGTATTAATGAAAAACTTATAAAATACTTTAATAATATTATTTTATACTAAATTATGTTACGTCATTATTAATACAGAAATAGGTACACAAAGTTTTCAAATAAATTCCGATAATATAACCTAATAATACCATTCAAAAGAGTACATCAAAAAGATTATCTAATATCCGAAATGGATCAAATGACTGTGAAATGGTTCTTTTAATTCGTTTATTGCTTTTTTAAGTTAAAATGGTAGAGAAAACTCATTAAAAAGTCGTCAAACGATATCTGATAATAATAAAGATCAAACTGAAACAGTAATAAAATGGTATCGGTAAATTGAACTCGATTACGAGTAGAAAATTTTAAGTTGGATAAACTCTTTCTGTTTGTTTTAGGTTTCTTTTTTATATGCCGTGAATAGTCGCCTGTTTCTCATTAAATTTTCAAGGAAAAGTATAACCCTCATATTATTATAACAAGGGCATTTTTTATGCAATACAGCAAGCAAAGAAGATCCTTCCTTCCAGTAAATCTACTTGCGAAAATAAATAATATTTTTTTTACTCATACAACCAATTTGATAAATACTAGCTTCTGCCCGCGGCTTCGCCCGCGTGGCCTAGTAACAATTAGCATATTTTTCTTCAGAAACAAATTGCGGTCCGGCACGGCCCGGTACGGTACGGTTCCATCCGGTCCGATCAGGTCCGGTCGGTCCGATCCTGATAAGGAACCTACATGCCAATTAGCATATTTTTCTTCAGAAAAAAAAAACTGGTCCGGTCCGGCACGGCCCGGTACGGTGCGGTTCCTTCCGGACCGATCAGGTCTGATCCGTTCCGGTCGGGCCCGGTCCTTATAAGGACCCTACATGACAAATTTGGCATCTCTAAACCCAGCTGTTTGGGCTGTGCGTCATCTCGCAACTTCGTTTGCGTAAATCTCGCTTTCCCGTGGGAATTTCGAAGTCCAAATTTGGAGTCTCTAGACCCAGCGGTTTTGGCTGTGCGTTGATATGTCAGTCACCACACCAATCAGTCAGTCAGTCAGTTTCTTCTTTTATATTTTTAGATTAGACGGAGTAAGAAATTTAAATTACTTCGAAGGAGTAAGGTAAAACTGAGTTTTGGAAATTTTGAAATAATTGTTCATATTACACAGAATTACACTACGGGAGGCATCTACATAGTATAAACTAACGTCAAGCCTGTTAGACCGACATATGAAACGCGTAGAATAGATACGTTCACGAGAAAAGGTTGGAAGAAGCTCCTATTTCCCTGTAATAACCAGCTTTCCTAGACACGGAGCGTAATGGATTTTATTCTACGTCTTTTAGAACATACGAATAATAAAAACGAATATTCTTGAATCTTTGAGACTTTATTCTGCTGTGAAAATCTTATGAATATAATAAAAAAACCGGGAAAGTGCGAGTCGGATTCGCGCTCTGGGGGTTCCGTACAAACAAACCTGTGGGTATAGGTATAAGTAAAAGTTATTATTCGGATTTTAAATTGCTGTTTTTTTTATTACGTTGACGTTTATAGAAGTTTGATTTTGATACAGCCTAAAGGTATTATAGACCTGAGTAGGTATTTGATATGAATTTGAATTAATACTTAGTGTTCATGAGGAAAGGAGTAGTAAGTTTGATTTATTTTTTATTTTTTATTATATGGTATAACCAAAAAGCAATTTTTCCTTTATCTGTACTATAAGACGTTGCTTTGTACCAAATTTCAAGATTCTGAGTTTACGCGAAGTACCCTGTAGGTTTTGATTCCCTTGCGAGTGTCGAAAATGCGACATAAACGGCTGTATCTTTTGATTGCGTTGGCTTAGAAGTTTGATTTTTTCACAGCTTTTAGGTACAGTAGACCTAAGTATTTGATATAAATTTCAGCTTAATACCTTCATGCGTTCCAGAGAAAAAGGGTCTTGACAGACAGACGGACAGACAGACGGACAGACAGACGGACAGACAGACGGACAGACAGACGGACAGACAGACGGACAGACAGACGGACAGACAGACGGACAGACAGACGAACAGACAGACGGACAGACGGACAGACAGACGGACGGACAGACGGGCGGACAGACAGACAGACGGACAGACGGATAGATGGACGGACAGACAGACAGACAGACAGACGGACAAGAAAGTGATCTTATAAGGGTTCCGTTTTTTCCTCTTGAGGTACGGAACCCTAAAAATCACTTGGGAGAGGCCTATGTCTAGCAGTGAACTTCTTATGGCTGAGATGATGATGATGATAGTATATAAAATGTGTTTGGGTACTAATCACGCAAAACTATGAATCTGTATGGATAATAAAGTATTTTTTTTTTATGGCGGATTTTTTTTTCCGTGAAATAGCAATTAACGTTAAGTATGGGAAAAACGGTAGATAATGATTAATACACGTATACACTTTCCTCGTTCCTTGTCTTGTTTTTCTCCTGTTTGAGGAAGTAAACGTTTTTTAGGGTTCCGTAGTAAACTACAAGGAACCCTTAAAGTTTCGCCATGTCCGTCTGTCTGTCTGTTTGTCTGTCTGTCCGCGGTCTAGCGCCTAGACGCTTAATGCCAGAAAGCTGTAATTTGGTATGTGTACCCTTATACCAACCCCTTGTTGTGGGGTATCGTTAGATAGGTCTAAACAAAACATTGGTATCAAAACAACAGACCTGAACGCATCTTAAAATTAAAGTGACAATGTTTGTCAGTGCCATTTAAGTAAGTGAACTTTAAAATCAATAGAATGCTCTTAATCACAAAGTTTTACTACTTGTTAACATCTAAATTGTGGGGCGGAACAATTAAATTACTTTTAACGATTTCTATCAAACTTTCTTGATTTAATTTACAACAAAAACAAAGGTTTGTTAAAATCAATTATGAAATTAAACAAACTGAACTTTTTGATCATTCAAATAATAGGAACACTTTAATAAGCCTGCGTACTCTATTCACATAAGCGCTAAGCCGCGTGCAACAGTTTTAAAGACGCAGAAAGGCAATAATTTTACGATGGACTGGATAATATCGTCTAGAATCTAGAATATGGATATTTCGAAATTTTCAAATAAAATCTGTCCGTATTGACGGAACGAACGGAAACTCGTAGCGAGGCAGAGTTAGCCCGAGAGCCGTATTTTTCCCACCGTTTCATTCGATTTTTTATTATAAAGAATTATTTCTCTTAAAATTAGTTATATTTCAAGATAGTATGTTGTGTCTCTCAGTTCTCACTAGGAAGTCTGCTGCTTTTTTTGGATCGGTAAGCTGGACTGCATTGATGAGCTCGATGGCGTCGCTCTAATATGAACACGCAAGTTAAGCGACGTCGACCCTAGACAGCGTTTGGATGGGTTTCGTTATCTCGAGTTTCTTCGTGCTTCGGTGGGTACGTTAAGCGTCAGTCCCGGGTGTTGTCGACAGATGACAGTCGTTAAGTCAAATCGGTGGCCTTCGGGCGGCTTAAAAACACCGGACTCCGCCAATCAGAATTGGTGCAGCGTGGCAGAGTACGCTCTAATCACCTTCAATTGAAGGGAGACCCGTATCCCTGCAGTGGATTGATTATGGGTTGATATGATGAAGCTTCACTGCTTATTGTAATCTTTGCTAACCGTTGTTAATTCTGGTTGCAAAAGGAGAAAAAGAGATGACAATGTGAGACGTAAATCTATTTGCACCACCAGAAACTAATATGATATTGGCCGCCCAATAAGCCAGTTATTTTCCGACTGTAATCGAATTACGGTGCTCTGAAGCAGAGTCTTTATTACTGATTCCCCATCGATAAGGTGTGATCACTCCCTTAGGACTATTATTACTGTAAAAAAATACAAAATGACAATCTTAGCAATATTTTCGGGTAAGTTATATCACAAGCCATAAGCCATTTGGGCCGACCGTCCACGATACTGAGTTGTGTTATCAGCATTCTTGCTGCCCTGACCTTTTCCAAACTATTCAGGAAACTTGATATAACTTAACATTTTTTTGTCAAGTATTTTGTTATTAATCGGAAGAAGCAAAAAGGAAAGGTCATTGCCCTGCGGTAGATCAGAACATTATGAAAGTATTATGTTAATTTTATTATTGTTTGTAACAACTCACAAGGCACCAATTGAATAAGAATATAATACACTAGCTTTTTTGCCCGTGACTTCGTCCGCGTGAAGTTCCGGACCCGTTCCCATGGGAACCACATTGAATTTCGGGAAAAGCTGTAGCCTATGTCACTCCTTGATAATGTAGCTTTCTACTGGTGAAAGAATTTTTGAAATCGGTCCAGTAGTTTCGGAGCCTATTCAATTCAAACAAACAATCAAATCTTTCCTCTTTATAATATTAGTATAGATAGAACACGACAGACCCAAGACTGGATGTCTAACTGACTCATCTCAAATACTCACATTCCGTGCGAGGATCGAACCCGCGTTCTTCGGTGCCGTGTAGACGAAAACTAAAAAAAAAATGTTGAGAATGATGAAAATAGAATGAAACAAATAGGGTTTTTGTTTATTAGAGCTACATGACTATCCACTATGATGTTGGATGTTGCAACCAAAAATCATCCTAAAGGTTCCTATGGTTCTGCTATCCTCGAGGCGACACCTAAATAATAATAATAGTTTAAAAAACAAAAAAACACGCTTTTATCACGCACTAAAAATTGTAATGACGTTTCTTAGCTAGTCATGTATTGTCATCAGAACTCAGAGAGTGTGCAAAATTTCATCCTAATCGAAGACCGGGAAGTGGGTCAAATTAAGATTCCAAGATTTTCTTACATACATACTTAGTTACAAGTGAAGCTAATAAAAGCGTGTTAAAATATACAGTGGTAAATATATATTTTTTATCATACGGCCCGCCGTGGTAAGCATTCATCGTTGCCTATGGACGCTTGCAACACCGGGCGGGTATCCGCGCGTTGTCGACCCTGATTTGTTTGTCTGTAGAAAGTCCTAAAACTACACCAATCTATATTCACTTTATAACTAAGAATCCCATCTATCTAGGTAAATAACTTCCGCAACTGACCCCCTTGGGCCAGCTCTTCGTGGGGCCACTCAGTGGACAACCCAATGTTATTTCATATTAGATCGGTTGGCTCTGTGTGAATATGTCCAACTTATTATACCAAAATCAAATCGATTTCATAGTTCACACAGCATACAAAATGAAACACTTCCTATCAGGTTATATTTCAAAATTTATAGCTACATTTCGATTTAAACGTTTGATACTTTATATGCTTTACATTAGAGTTCAATTTTGGTTGTTAAAAATAATGTTTTTGGCACGCGTATCAGGTTTATATTGTATGGATATTGACCAGCAGTCGGCACTCAGCGGGATTGTATGCCAGTTGTAAATATGACGCGATTAATTATCTGATTTCCCTGAATCATTCCGGAAAATTATTTATCTACTAGTAAAATACTCGCAACTTCGTTTGCGTATATCTCGCTTTCCCGTGGGAATTTTGAAAAATCCTTTCTTAGTACACCCCTAGACGTCGTAAGGAACCTTCAATCCAAATTTGTAATCTCTATACCGAGCGGTTTGGACTGTGCGTTGATATTTAGTTAAGTCAGTCAGGACTTTGAATTTTATGTATATAGATTACCAGACTATAAATAAATTTTTTATTATATTTTCTATAGCCTGGTGGCACAATTCTTAATGATCTTACTTTAGGTTTGATCACCGCACGCCACAAAAACTTATGTGATGGCACTAATGTTTGTCTCTAGGTGTCTCTAGTTCTATAATTTAGTTCTAGTATTATAAACATATAAAGGGGAAAGTTTGTGAGTATGGATGTTTGTTGCTCTTTCACGCAAAAACTACTCAACGGATTTTAATGAAATTTGGTACACAGGTAGACTATAACCTGGAATAACACATAGGGTACTTTATCCCAAAATTCCCACGGGAACGGGAATAATAAGACTTCACGCAAACGAAGTTGCGCGGGTTAATTTATAAACAGCAGTCCTATTATTGCCGTTCCCGTGGGAATTTCGGGATAAAGTACCCTATGTGTTATTCCAGGTTATAGTCTACCCGTGTACCAAATTTCATTAAAATCCGTTCAGTTGTTTTTGCGTGAAAGAGTAACAAACATCCATACATACACCCTCACAAACTTTCGCCTTTATAATATTAGTAGGATAGGATAGGATAGGATTTACTTACACACTTATTATGTCATCTATGCCCATAATATTTCCAAATTCATACTACTAAAATCGGACTGCCAAAATAACACCCAATTAAAATCGGACGGCTAACTTAACATTGCCAAAATAACATAGCAATAGCTTTAGTTGCAATATGCCTACGATATGATCAGTGGATGGGGGACTATTACCAGCTTTTTCTTATTAATTACACACAACGGCATAGTAAATATATCGTTATTTTGTTACAAGAGAACATTTTTTTTTATGCAAACAAGCATACGGCTCGTCTGATGGTAAGCATCACCGCAGCCTATAGACGCTTGCAATACCGGGGGTACCACTCACGCGATGCCAGCCCTCCCAACCCACCCAAGTGGAGGGAGACCTTCCTCACCGTAGGAACACAACATGGCCGAGACCAATGCTATTTGGCTACGATCTTAAATTGAACATTCTCTAATAATAATATTGATAGTTGTGTCGATGTACTTTTGTAAATTTTCCATCCAAACAACGGTTGCTTGGAATATTCCGTGTTCACAACTTGTTCGCCGCTGTGAAACCGTGTAACTTTTTAGTTACGAACAAACTGCAACTGCAGACAAAATCACTATATTTAAACGTGTTTATTTTTAACTTTAACTTATAAATATAGCTTTAATATTACATGATTCCTGGTTTCTTAAGGTTTTTAAAAGTAGCGTAAGGCTCTTTATATAACACACTAGCGCCCCAGTTTCGCAAGGGTTTTACGAAAGATCCTAATTTTTTTTGTAAATAGAATATAGCCTATGTTACACGGGGTTAATGTACTTTCCCAACGGTGAAAGAATTTTTTAAATAGGTCCATTAATTTTTGAGTTTATTTGTTACAAAAAAAAATACAAATCTTTCCTCTTTATAATGTTAATATAGATTATTATAGATATTAAACATAATATCTATAATAATCTACATTCAACAGAATGTTCCATATCTTTTTATGTTATTCAGGGACTTGTTCCTTACGCGTGCAGTGTGCAAAAAACACGAAAATAAAAAACAATTTCGCTTCGTACCGCCGTTATGTGGGTCATCCCTTATACATATACCAGTCTTTTATACATTGCGCATTCTATAAAAGATTAACAAGGGAACGAGCAACGAAGCGTCCATATGGCAATGTTTTTTTATGTCACCGAGATGACAAACAAGCCTAGTACGGCTCATGAGTAGTATCTTTGTCTCCACTAAATCCTAAATCCTCGTAACAAAAATTGTTTCAGTCTTATCTTATACTCACGCACTATCTCGCTGAATTCCTATTTAAATGAGTGAGACAGCATTTGAGATTCACATGAAATTGTAAACTGTTTTTGTGACGAGAATAGGGTAGCTGTTCGTAACGTACATGGTCATTAAATACTTGTTTGATACCTGAGTACCTAATCAGTTCTCCAAGGAAGTCTGGTGAATGAATGAATGAATGAAATCAAGTGACTCGCTACTCCTAACTTATGCTATTTGATTGTGAAATCCGGATAAACAATGTTAACAACGATCACACGAAATTATCCGGAAATTAGCTTACCGTAAGGAAATTAGTGTACTGCGATTAATTACCTCTGTACGGCAACATGCATGCCTGACCACTTAAGACGTCGTAGCTCACAGGTACTATTAAAGTGAGTTGTAACTGGAAAGGCAATCGACAGAGAGCGACAATATCATTAACTTTACATCGAATACACAGTAAATTATTAACAAAAAAATATTATTTTCATCATATCGCATACATAGATGCAACACAAAACTCGGACAACTCAAAAAAGCTATAAAAATGGAGTTTCTTCAAAACTACATGTTATTTGAGTTGTCTGTGTTATTTTGAGTTCAGAGAGAACTCAGAATATAGTTGGTTTGCAGATAGAGTACAATTTTTACTCTATTTTTTGCCCTACTTAGCTTTCATGATTTTAAGTTATCGAAGTTTTGATCTAGGGGTGCGATATTGTAGCAGCGGCAGAACTCATTGATTCAGCAGTTATTTTAATGTCAGTTTTTCATTCTTTTGTAATATCAGTTTCTTTTACCCACTAAGGTGGCAAACAAGCATACGGCCCGCCTGATGGTAAGCGTCACCGCAGCCTATAGACGCTTGCAATACCGAGGGTTTCACTCGCGCGTTGCCGACCCTGTAAAAAGTGGAAATCAGTGAAATCGAGATTGAATCGAGACTGGATTACGTTAATTTTAATAAAAATCAGAACCGTGTATATAGCAGGGTCAGGTTTAAATTTAATTATAATAATTTTAATTTCAGAATTAGCGATTTCATTAGTGTAAAAAGAATATTACAGTGCGTAAATAATCATGATGTTTAATGCAAACCAATGAGAGAGATGGTTGGAGAAGGAGAGGAGAGGCCTTTGCCCAGCAGTGGGACATAATAGGCTAATAAAAAAAATAAAAAAAAATAATCTTCACGCACGGACTGATCATTTTCGTTGGGACATAATATACAGAGTGTCTTCATTTTTGTTCTAACTAGAATAAGGTTTTTTAAAATTTATACAGTAAGAGCCAAGAGAATGGCGACGGACGGTAAAGCGTGGATTTTACTGCCAACCTTCAATCGCCGTCCACGACCACTCTGTCAAGTCAAGAGTGACATAGACGAATAGAAGAATAGTTTAGCACCAATAAAATTACTTTCATTCTTATATACTTAATTTAAATATATAATACAAGTTGATATAACATAATTATAATGTTACGCCAATTAAAATGTAATAATTTACTCGTCGCACAGTTGATGGTAAATTATAAATCCTATACAAACATACCTTGAGTCTCAGAAGGGCCCTTGGCATTGTTATTTAAACAGAAAACACAAAACTACGTTATAGACGTAGAGAGAGATACGATAATGGCCCCGCTTTGTGTGAGAAGTCACAAAGGAATGTTTTTTCAGAGGGTGTTTGATTTTCCCCAACAATAAGAATTTAGTTAGCTACCAGAATTACAAACGTTACTTTTTTTTATTGACTCTACGCAGGATATGAAAATTCTTTTACATTTTATTTTTGCTACAAATGAATGATTTCTTTAAAACGGCTCACATCACATCGGTGAGTGAGAGATCTAGAAGCAACTCCTTTTCTTTGCACCTGTTTCTATTCCGTCCCTTGTGCCAGTCCATGAATATCAGTTGGGAACGGGGATGACTGGATTTTGCAGGCATAACCTCAGACTTCAATTAATAAAATGTAAGTTATAATGCTTTACTCTTTTGTATTCTTTAAATCGTTTGAAATATGTACATCTTGTACAATACCTTTTTGGTTTAATTTTAATCTTAGAATCCAATAAATAATGTCTGTGGCGAATGAATTTGCATGAAGATAGAATGACGAGTATTCTCTCAAATCTCTATAGCAATCCCTCGATTTATCACGGCATAGATCTTACGATTTTCACAACAGTAAACAAGCTGAACGGGATCGCTGTCAGGGCCTTTTTATTCTGATGTCAAATGCAACCACTTGTTTCCCCCCTTTGGTTCAGGCATAGATAAAAAAACTGTATAGATACCGCCGGGGATATACTCCCCTTTCACAGAATATCATACATTTTTTATTAGGCGTGACTGACGTATTTCATATGTTACCAATGCGTTGCCCGATACGTAGAGAATAGAGAAAGAAGGGATAAGCGAAAGGAGAAGGGAAAGGAGGTAGGCTTCCGGATCTCTCACTCACCAAACGAAACGCTGCTGCTACAGGTCGATATTCCGGTCGAGTTAGCTCATTACAGTAATATGACACAACAAGGTATTTTACGAATGTAAAAAATACAAGAAGTAAAATGTAATTTTATCAAGGGCTGATTTTGGCACAGTTTATAATAACGCCATGCCAGTGCAAAAACACTGTTTAATGGTGTAAATATAGTTGCATCATCTAAACAGTTTTGTGTCTGTGGGTTTATCCCTCTGAATCTTTTATCAGTACCGTTCATTCTTCGCTTTTAGATTTCTTTGTTTGTTTATCAATTCGTGAATAGTTGGTATAAAAGTTTTCTCATTGTCTAAGGCCTTTGAATTAGAATGAGAAACCCTTACCTCTTCTGTCAAAAGGTATATTTTGTCATTCAATTCGAAAGATGGGTGAGGTACGGCTATATTTTCTTTAGTGTCCAAAAATAAAAAAAATATTATGAATGGCATTGGTAACGTTAGGTTTGTGGGGCTAAATATTTGGATATGTGGTACGCAAAATTTTAACGGTTTTGAATTATCCTTCTTTTTGTATGCTTCTGCAATTAGTATCAACTGCGGTTAACTGGTGTCTTTCAAGTCACTGACCAATGTTACCTATTGACAACAGTTGGGACTAACGATGGGAAAAAAGGAATAGATATTTTTACTCTGAAAAGTAACTACGTAGGTACATTAAAATTTTATGAATATTACTGGACCAATCACACAACGCCATCTAGTTTCAAACAAAGCAAAACTTGTTTTCATGTGATTAGATAATAAATGGACAATGACATCCACGCGACCGAAAATGAGGGCTCAGCTAATAAACTAATAAAATATTATTTTATCAAAATAATACCGAATTCAGTAGTTATGAGTCTCTTTTCAATCATAACGTTTAGTGCATACCCTGCCACGCCGTTTCAATACAGAGGAGGTAGATAGGACAAAGATATTCCTCTCGACAAACAATGAAAATTTAAACCATATTTGCGGAAGTAGAACCCAAGATTTTATCAAAAAGCGGTTAGCATACTTCCAATGCTAGTATATTTTCCGTGAGTAATTAAAGTCTTTGTTCATCTAAATAATTAGGCAACTGATAACCTCGAAAGGGCTCCTTTAACAGCCGAGTCTGAATTATTAACTAGATTAATGATTGCCCCGACACCGACGGAACCGGACGCTTGGGCCTCGGCAATGAATCTGTCCCTTGCCTCATTTGAGAGCGGAAATGTGAATTATTTTTAGAAAAAAAAAGCGGTAAAACAGAATGACTGTTGAATGAACATTTTGCATAAAACAAACATTATTGTACTATTTTGATAAAAGAGGAGTTAGTATGTATATTTTGCCGTAAGAAATATATAAATAAGAAGAAAAGGGATTGGCAGTCGAGTTATAACAATGCCACCACGAGACCAAGTTCAGGAGGTAACAATGACTTCTGGGGACGATAAACATAAAAACTATACCTCTTAGTGAATGAAGCGGCCAACGACTACTCATGAGTAGTCGTTGGCTGGTCGACAGGCTTTAAGCATATTTCTGCAGAAATATGCCTAAAGCCTACTACACGATCTAGAACATTGCTTTAGAAGCGAGATATAAAACAATGTAGACACGAGGTTTCATACTAATTACGCTTGGCTTTCAAACGCCCTTGATAGCAGCATCTATACATACCTACTGAAGTTTGGAGTTGGTTTTAAACAGTGTAGCCGGCAAGGCGCAACAAGATATAATCTTTGTTTTAAACCATCGAGTACGTATCCATGTTTCAAACAGTCAAAAGCTTATAGCGCAGGCATAACTAAACTCCACTTTACCCTCGCCATAAGTTTATTTCAGCGTTCAAAAAAAGTAATCAGGGACCCTTTATAATTTCTCCTGTCCCTTTTGATTTATGTTACTTCCAAAGGCTTGTTACCGGGATTTTGTACTTTATGGGGTACTTATCGCTTTCTTCGCGGCCACAAAGCCGTTTAATAACATTTTTACTGCGTTTTAAGTATACATAAAATGACGGACGTAACTTTCTTTTGTGGTTTATGGCAGGTGGTCAAACGAGCTAGCCTCACGTGATAGTAAGCAATCAACGCTGACCGTGTTCAGCCACGACCCTTGACGACGACGACTGAGTGACGTCGATTTGTCGATTGAAACGACGAATGAGTAATATGCCGCATTGTCTGGTCTTCACAACATTACGTTACCATAATTTGAGAAACCAGTTCAAATACTGGTTCTGGGACCGACTCAAACAGATGACGGCAGATGGAGAGTCCGAAAGAACCTGGAGACTGAAGACCTCGTGTACGAGTCCAACATCATTAGAGAGACCAAAGCGAAACGGCTTCGCTGGCTCGGACTCGAAAGAATGGAGGATGAGTGATGAGAATGTGCTGCTAAAAGAGCTTACTTGGGATGTCCGAAAGGCAAAGGCCCAGTTGGACGCCCTAAATACCGCTGGTTCGACGAGGTACGGAAAGACCTGATGGCTCTTGAAACTGGAAATTGGGAGGAACTTGTCCAAGACCGCAAGACGTGGCGTCTTCTCGTATCGGAGGCCAGGGTCCACTTCGGTAAGTAAATTCAAACACCATCATTGAATTTCACTGAAAATCTTGTGTAGTCGAACTGAATAATACGTTACACGAACACATTACAAAAACCACTTTTCAGTGTGTCCTCTCAAATAAATACGCACTATTTGGACCTGGATGAAACCAGTCGTTTCACTCCACCGCTTTTTTTCATTATTGCTCTACAGTGTAGGAACGGTGTAGAGTCTACACCGTTCCAAAATGAAAGTATTTCTATCCCTTTGTGATTTCAAAGGTTTCATTAATTTGTCTCAAGTCGATTTGTCAACATATTCGGCGTAGGGTGCCCTTTGAAATTACGTTTTTATGTTTGTAAAAATAAATTGTAGTTCGTGGAAATTATAATACGTACACCATTAATCCACGTCTTTTTGATATTTATACTAATAAAATTAAATTCGAACAAAAGCATTGATTCTATTAAATACCTATTTGTTTACTATAGTTAACCTTTAGAGTTAATATTATGAAAATTATTGAGTTATGGTGAATGAAGATCTTCGAGCGTCGTCGTCTTGACTGCGCTTGTGGCACGGTAATACTATAGATAGTATTACCACAGATTACTTAATAGTTACTTCGTAAGTATTACCATGCTTGTAGCAGGTATCTCCTCCCTTCATTAACCCTATATAAATAGTGCACCATTGTAATAAAAGGCATAATTAAACGTACATCGACCCAACGCTGCTTACATAATTTTTATTTACATAATGTTTAAATTCTTTTTGGTGTCTGTTTGTAACATAAACGTCTATGGTTGTACATACCTCACCGACCGAGAAAAATATGAATAAAATCTTTCATGACAACAGTATTAAAACATGTCCATGAAATTCGAAATTGTTGTCTCGATGTGACGTGACCTATAACTAATTACATAATTATATCTTATGTACTTAATTCCGAGGTACAGCCCTTTCATTGGTATAACTAAAATAGTTGCCATTGAAAATTAAACCGTATCCCGTAGATATTAAAACATACGACTTGTAAATGTTAAATATCTTTAAATAACGAGCTTCAAAGAAACCGACAATGTCTTAGAATATAGTGTAAGAGGTAATTGTATGCCTTCGTATTTATATTTCACACCACGTTTCCCATAGACTTGTGTTAGATGACTCTCAAAGGCTGACTATCAAATCATTTAATATTATACCATTTGGGATGCAAGAAAGTATTTCGAAAAGGAGTCGATTCTGTAAATTGTAATATTTGTATTTATATTGTGTACCAAATAAATAGTTCTTTCTTACTATGATATAACACACGCTCGAAAAGGAGAAGGGCAAGGAATTGAACTTCCGAATCTCTTATTCATCGAAACAAACCCGTATCACTGCTTTACGCCAATATTCTGTGTGTCTTCGTCGATCGAACTAGTCCATTTCATAAATGCTCTATTTATATTTCTATTCGAAATACCTAATATACCTATACAAAGACCTCTTCTTAAAAAAACTGAACCAAGATAAGTGTCGTACTTACCCGTTTCCTCAACATGATTTATAACATTGGTAAAGCACTTGCAAGATATATTATTCAAGAAATATATATGGGCATGATATATGAAGAGAAAAATGTAGTTTTCAACATACCTCAAGATAAATAGGTTATTTATTCAAAATTATATTGATTTATGAGTAACTAGCGGGCGGCCCTTGACCCCCTGATTCTATTACGATTCAAGTTCTACCGCTGTCTCACTCATACAAAATAGGAATTGAACGGGACAGCGAGTGTTTGAATCGAAATAGAATCGGTTTGTGTTACTCGCACAGTCCCGTTATTATCATTCACACACACTAGAAATCCATTGCGGTCTTAGGCCTCCCCCAAACGCCTCCAGTAGGTACCTACCTACAACCTATGGACAGCCGTATTAAAAATAGTTCTGTAAATTACAAGTATTTTTACTACTGGAAATTAAAATTGTTTTGCACATATTAATACTATCAAAGTTAAAGCCATACAGAGAATAGTTAAAAAAGACTCCACCAAAACTTTTTCATATTACAAACTCGAAATACGGGAGTTTTTTATAACTATGTGGAAATTTTAGTCGACATTTTTTATCAAATTTCGCGTTGGCAAGGTTTCACAATTTAAGCAGAAAGTTATCTGCTATGCCACAGTCGCGACATATGTTAAGCTCACTCGCATCGGATTAAAATCTCCTTTAATGGCACAGAATTCATAATACTCGTAGTACTAACGTACAGAATGGCCACTCCCCGCCCCGCACCAAAACGGGCGACCCCTCCCCTCCCGCAGCATTCGCCCACATCCCACAACGCGTGGGGTACTTTTGAAAGGCACGGTCACGGTGGTCATGCGTTGCACGCACACACATGCGCGCAGTGTGTGCAGACGTTCTTCTGTTCATGGAATAGTAGTAGGTGATTATAAATGAGACGTTTATATGGAGTGTCCGGGGTGTGGTAAAGGTTGCAGTCAGATCGAATCTGTCCTCAGGCATCCTCCCACACTCGGCTACGAGATAACAGACTCCCATAAACTACATTAAAGATTAATGTGGGAATTATGGGAATCTGTTATCTCGTTAACTCGTGTAACAAAAAAAAATCTACAATATTTTTCTACTACATAATACTTATAAAAATAATCTTTAGTAGAATATTAATTTAAATGTACATACATTTCTTAAATTAAAAATAAAAATGTATTTTTGAATATATATTACATTTTTCTGTATTAAAATGTACATTTCTTAAATTACATTAAATGTACATTTTAATACAGTTAATGTTTCTTGGATTATATATTTTTGGATGCTTTATTTGCGCGATATTCCTACCTAAATCAGCTTTCTCAAAAATTCTACTACTACTAAAAGGGTACTTCAAAAAGGGTGTGACGAGGTTCTTACAGGGTCGGCAAACGTTCATAGGCTGCGGTGACCGCTTACCATCAGGCGGCCGTATGCTTGTTTGCCACCTTAGTGGTATAAAAGAATATACCATTAAGTTGTTTTTAACTATGACACTGATTCTTAAAATACACAAGCATTTTGCAGTAGACGTTGCAGTTATAACAATAGGTGTCCCATTTAAAAATGCAAGTTTATTTCCAAACGTTATAAGCATTGAAATTGTCGCGTTTTCGCGCCTCTCAGATTTCATTGTTTATGTTGTCGTTAGTATTTTTTTTATTTATTTCAATACTTTATATTCCTGATTTAACTCCATCTGAAACATCTAAAAGGCTTTCTTGCGACTTTTATTTATTTTTCGTAATTGTTTTCCTGAGGGATGACCTATAAGTATGATATTATATCATACTAAAAATTTAATTAGTTTAAAACAAAATGAGTGTGTCTGCTACGATACTATGTAGTTAGTTGTACATATTATGTAAAATAATAGTATTTCCTAGACAGGCAACACAAAATTCATAGATGTCGGAAACTAAGTACTTTTTATCAACTGGTCCCCTTGCTTGTTTGTTTGCCTTGCCGTATGACATAAAACATTCGCACCTTCCAAATTATTATTTCAACCGATCATTTTTATTGCTAAAATGTAGTTATTTCAATTTAGGCAGTTTGTGGTTACTAACGAGTATAGCAAAGGGGTTAAAGCTGAATTTATGGCCGTTACTCAGAAAATTCTCGCATAAGCCCTGCCACTATTGTTATATATTGTCACTAAAAGATGCCATGTAAAACCGCAACGACTATAACAAGATCATTCCGACAAACATTCGTTTAAAGTTTTGGTTAATTGCGACAGTTTGTTTGTACGGTTATTATATAAATCTGTAATTCGTTTTAATATGAGCTCCCAGCCTCTGTGTTTCCTTTAGTTAGACTATGACATGGGACTATTTAAAAGGTACAATAGAGGTCTCGTCAGAGGTGGGCAACGCATTGGTAGCGCCCCTGGTGTTGCTGATGTCCATAGGCTGGTGCTGGTGACCACTTTCCATCAGGAGTCATTTGTCTGCTGTATAACATGAAAAATTATAGTTTAATTGTTACTGGTATGTAGGTAACCAAATTAATACGGGAGCAAAAGAAACACACGACTGCGATGAAAGCTGATTTATTACTGATCTTGACAAACGCGGGCTCGCGGCGCCACTGCATCGATAGTTGCATACGCATCAGTTACACTTTTATGTGTAACAAAATCCTTTTCAGGTCTACCTAAATTAAGGTTAGGTTATGTGCCTAGATCACCTTGTCATTTATCCACATCAGACCTATATACCTTGCTGAGATCGTCTGTTCATTCAATTTTGACACGGGTAACTCCATTAGGCTTGAAAATATATATAGATGTCAATATAATAAAAAATATGATAATATTAATAAAAGTATGTGCACTTACCTCGTTAATGTCAAATTCTACAATTGCGTACAAAAAGCTTACTAATATAATTTATCACGAAGTATTATATGTTACACATCACCCGATACTGTGTCTGTCAGTTGACTGACAAGACAAAAAACCACCTCAACCCCTCCTGACAGGGGTTACATAAAATATGAGGAGGTAAACATGACTTGTTCGTGATCCATGTATAAAATTCAGGCAATTTTTTCGTTGAAACAAAATAAAGACTTCAAAATAATAATTTTTGAGCCATAGAGATTAAAAAAGTTTATCGGGAACCACTCGGGTATTATATCAAGAAACAATAAATTTATTTGTTTAATGGCAACTGTGATTGGCATATATGATATCAAATCAATTCTGTGCTTCCGAATTTATTTTTCCCACTTTCTTTCCACTTAAAAATATACGTCTAACTACACGACTTCTGCAAGTAAAACCTATCTCCACCTTTCTACAATTAAAATAATATATTTAAATTTGTACTATTATTAAGAAAACAATCTCCATTGCTTCATAAAATATAACTTGCAACTATAATACTTATTAACAGTTAATACCTTAAGTCTAACAATGCAGAGTAGCTTAACTATAGAATTACCTGACATAAATGTACCTACTATTTAGTCATCCGTTTATCTAGATTGTTCACAAGAGTGAACGCTGTTTCGTACTGCAAATTCGAGAATTTGTATTCAACAACGCTTAATCCAATTAGATGATAATATACCGCATATGAAATTATATATTCATGGCATGCACGTGGTTGCAACTCCTATAAATAACTAACTGATGTTAAAATCGAATCACGCCTCGAAGAAAATAATTGAATGAACATAAAACTGGTAGAGCTGAGTGCCTTCATGTAGTACATCGCGCTTGCCAATTTCATTAGCTGTCGCATAGATGCATTAGTAATATTGCTACTTCTATTTCGAAGAATTTATTCTCTTTTGTTTTTATAGTACGCGCACAGTTTATGAAACAATTGAAAATCGATTGTCGGTATGTACTGAGTAATAATTATGACTTTCGAACTTCGTTTTGTGACTGCGCGACGCAGCCGCGTTGGCGACCAGTTTTACATTTTGTTGCTTGGATCCCTTATAGAGATTTACTAGGTGTGCAGAATCGCATAGGAGGTGTGTGAAGTCTTCACTTCGTATCATATGACAATATCAATTTAATCTTGCGGCTCCCTTGTGTTAACGAAGCGTCTTAACTAAATTCCCGATAATCAGAGCCTTCATTATCCTCGTTCGTCATTTTGAAGCATGAAGCTCTTCAAACCTTGGAAGTGCAAACAATATCAATAGCATTATAAATAAACATCCATGTTGTAGTATAGTCCCACTATAGGTACTTGACACAAGTTTCCAGTGAAATTCAACGATTATGGCAACTTAATGAACTAGTCATAGTTGGCAAAGTGGAGGGAAAACGACCGCGGGGCAGATCACCGACGCGCTGGGTGGACCAAGTAAAACAGCTGCTCGGTACCCCTGTACCAGACGCCCTAAGAAAAGCCGAGGATAGAGATGGTTGGAAGGCTTTGACGACTCTTGCTTTGAAACTCCAATGTGGACACGACCTTCAGTAATGAAGAACACGACAAAGAAGAAGAGAATGAAGTTTGAAACTTTTATGTCAAATATAAGAGTAATGGAATATAAGTTAGTTTAGGAAAGCTCATATAATGTACAGGTATGAAAATACACGACGTTTTTATGCGGTACCAATAGACGATACATAGACTGAAGACGGAATTTTAAAGAGATTTAGATGCCAAATGCTAGTATTGTTGTCTCTCTTTGATTTTACATTGTACAACAGAGTTAATTAATACATTTGCCATAAAGTCAGTTGAATATTAAGAGTACTTTCCCTAAAAGGGATGGTGGAGACCGTCAAGGGTGAGCCTTCATAAATATAAATGAACGTCTCACGAGAAGTCCCTCATTTTGTCCATAATCAGACAAAAGTATGCATGTGAAAAATCAAGCTAAGTTCATTGACTTTGAGGCAAAAATAAAAAGAAAAAATATAAACTATTCCTTTTTCTAAATGTAAGTGCTGCGCTCTTGTCGGTGTAGTAACCTTCATTTCCTCTGTCTTGTGCTAGCTCTTTAATAAATATACAAACTATTTAACTAAGTTAAATTATTTTGCCAAAAGTTAAACCACAACTTTCCAAGCAATCATAACTAACTTGTTGCACTTGTGAACCGATAAAAATAGAGAGTAAACACAGTTCATCACGTCTTTAAAGTAAAATTTTTATACGCCTTTAATGTTGATATGCAAATTTTCCAGTCAACGTTTACGACATCCATGACAGTTGCTATTTCATGACTTGCAATTCAAAAAATGTAGTATTTATAAATGATGTTTAAGTTTTCACATTCAAAAGGTGTACTACGCCTGGAGGTTATTGGTAACCCTAATGCACAAAGGTGCGTGCAGTAAGAGAATTCGGCTTGCGCACCACCAGTCACCGATATTAACCTATTAAGCTGTCTACTCAAGATATTTGAATAGTAATGCAAGGTAAGTACCACGGTGACCTGACCTATTTTCTCCACACAACCCAGGGTTATCGTTGAGCTGTACAAATGGGCGGCATGCCGTCCCTGTAAATTACATATTTCAGTGGAACAATCTAGAAAGAAAGCCCTCTATATTGAGGGTATGAGTGCAAAACATTACTCGGGAGATGGGGAAGTAACAATCTTGTGAGGTGGTTATATTGGTTAAGGCAAAATCACACATTTGTATGTAGGTTATTTCAAGAGAAAATCATACAGTTCAGATCCTCTCCACCACAGTTGTTACCTTTGTTTGTTGTAAATTTATTCCTACATCCTCGCGGTTGTACAGGGTCGCCGCACCACTACCACACCACTACAATGTAAGCTAACAACGTTCTAAAAAAATTTTGCATGTGCCGAGACGACCGACGCGACGCGGACGTCGCGCGAGCGTCGCATCAACGCCGCTGCCCGCACAGATCAATTGTAATACATATTTACTTCATATTTACATAATTATGATGGTGAAAATAAACAATTGAGTATACGATAATGATTTTAGAATGCGAAAATGCATTTAATACAATAATCTCGTTGTTAGGCTGTATTATGTACTGGAGCGAGTGTTACACGCTTCTGGATACCTATGTTCACATTATGGAAGCCAAAATCCTTTACTCCCGAGCTTTTACGAAGCTTCCCTATTTCGCATAATTAACATGAGTATATACGTATACAGACATAAAGCTTTTCCTTTGGCAACGACTTCAAAAGAGTTTTTCGAAAACAGACACAATCCCTTCAAACTTAAAATATTTATCAAGGTACGCTTTCGTAGGCGCTCTCTTAGGCCCATGAATTATGTCTTCAGATAAATTAACAATAACTAATTTAGTAGTTAAATATTAAATCGAAATATACAGTTATAATAAAATATAAAATTGTATTAACACACACATTAAAAACTAAACTAAACATATTATTATAAACATAAATTATAATGAAGCTAAAACTAAAAATCTTAAAAAATATAATAAAATAACTAAAATATATTATTAAAAGGAGTCCCTTTAGGCAAGGTTCCGTGGATACTGGCAGTGTTCCCCCAATGAATAGCTACACTAATTCTTTATACGAGACAACTGCCAACTCTTCGGTCTCCTGTGATATCGACTAACCTTTTTGCTATTTCCTTAAAAAGTCTTATAGTGCTAGGACCCCACGGACCAAGGGTCTCGACACCGAATAGGACAAAATCATATACAAATATAAAATCGAAATAGTTTTTGAAAATTTTGTACATATCAAGTTTATTCGTAGGTATAACATATCCTTAGCAATCTTAATAAAATAATACTCAGGGAATACAAACATTTGTTGGTAGGCTCTGACCCTAATTATGCTCTTTATATAATGGAAAGTTGCAATATCATTTTCCTCTGTACCTACTTGAAATGTACAACAATCTCTAAGCAAATGGTATAATAAAAAAGAAAAATCTAACCGAACGAACGGGGTTAGAAATGTTTCATTAAGTTCACGCCAAAAATGTTTACATCAAAATATTTATGATAAAGGAACAGTACCTAAGTAAAAAGTTTCATATTTATAATAATGTTATAAATTTTATGTATGTCTGTCATTATTTCACGGCTCAATATATGGGGAAGCCATAGGACCTAATAGATATTCTATGTAATAATATTTTAATTTAGAAAAAACACAAATAAAAATTCATGTCATGCATTGTCTAGGTGAAACGGTGTCCACTCAGCATTAAAATTTGTTGGGACACCTTCACTATCAATATCAATTGCACAGAAATGTTTTCTTTGTTATTCAAAGTCACGACTTGAGTTTAAGTTGCTAGCGACTCAACCAAAGGGCTTGTCAATGTGTTTATATTTATATTAAAAAATGCTCATAAATGTATGAAAGTATACTACAATTTTATTGTAAAATTTTTCATTAAAATGGAGAAATCCTGTAAGAAGTGAAAGATTACAGTACTTTACAATTACTTTAACATTGCTTTTATTATTTAAAACGAGGTCTTAAGTGGATATTTCTGTGTCGTGAGTCTCGGTTGAAGGGAAATATCATATTTCTTTGACGTGCCCGGGTGTCCTCGGTCTATATATTTGTACACGGTACCTTATAACCTGTAAATATTTGTTGAGGATCTGATTGTGGCGTTGTGCCAATTAGTAACCCATTGCGGATGGATAAATTAAACCCAATTGTTTACACATGTAGACTTTTGTAGTACCTACCTACAATATATATATTATGTTTAATTTGTAATACCTACAGTAAGTAAAAAATGTTTTTATCGAAAAAATGTAAAAAATTGAACTTAAGACTATGAATTGTTGACAATACATATAGCGCCATCTGATTTTGTTAGGGGTACTTACCCCACAAAACGACACATAGGTACTTTATGATGCATAAGAAACAACCATAGGTACTCAAGACAAACAAACAGAAGATCGTAGCCAAATAACATTGGTCTCGGCCATGTTGTGTTCCTACGGTGAGTAAGGTCTCCAGAGCTCCACTTTCTACAGCAACAGGTTCGCGCACAACGCGCGAGTGATACCCCCGGTATAGCAAGCGACCATAGCCTACGGCGACTGCTTACCATCAGGCGGGCCGTATGCTTGTTTGCCACCTTAGCGGTGTAAAAAAATATTCACCAAATGTTTTCCTGTGCGGAAATCGAACCAGCATTCTATGATATCAGAGTCACCGCACTGTCAAAAAAACTAAGTGAAAGATCAAGTAAGTACAGAAATGCCTACCCTCTCGAGGAATATAAACTACTATGTAATTTATTTCCTAACCCTTAATAATAATTTGTTACCCCAATTACGTCGACAAAACTATTCTGCCAAGACGAAGTGTGAGTAGGTGCTAATGAGTCGCAAAATTGGGGAACGAACAACTACGATAATGCCATCAATCATTTGTACCAATGTTTGATCAAATATTTTTTCTATATCCGATACTGCTTGGTCAGCGTGCATATAAGGGTTATTTATCATCATATTTATAGCCACATAATAACGCTGTTATGAAAACGCACTGTCAACAGTATGCCATAAGTTGTGTATAAGTGTTATGGTAAAATAAGCACAAAAAGGGTCGGTCTACGGCGAACCTATGTCAGTTTTTCCATCGTTTTTCATTTTGGCTTAAGTGTTGCCCAATGTTGATCTGGAAGTAAATGCTCTATTTAGATATATCTATTCAGTCAGCGGCATTTTATTGTAATTTTAGTACCTTCTCACTTTACTAATATCATTTTATTCATTGAAGACTTTCGAGTGTATCAGCAATGTTATAGTGATAAGGTACTAAAGTGATCTGATTGACATTCCTGGAGAAAGTTCTTGGAACTCGATATTGAGAGGGATCAGGAAATATTGAAATGAACCTTTCAAGCAACGTAAGATCTAGCAATTTCAAACAGTTTTCAAACTAAAATATTAGACAAAGTTTTGAAGATTCATTTTATAAAAGGTTGACAATCATTCGGGTTACCTGGTGGTAAGTGATTTCAGAGACAGAAATTATTTCTCTTAAGACCGTGTGATACAACAATTAGAAACAAAAAAATATTTAGCCTTTAGATTTCTCCACAAGTGAATCTCTGAACGTCGTGCTCACTTGCGAGATAGCTTAGGAAGTGAGAGGCGCCCTCCGTAAGAGGATTACTCTGGAAACGGGTAGATTGAAAGTAAAAAGACCATTTGATGGCGATTTTCACTTCAGATTGTCAAGAATCCCTTCTCACTTGCGACGCGATGCGAGGCTCGGAACGATATAAAAGTCCCGTCCAAATTGAGGCAGCAATTTTCTATCTAATCTGTTTAATTCAAAGTTAAGGATTGTTTTTATATTTTTTTATAAAATAATTTTAAAAATCTATTAACGTTCCCAATTGCACACTTATATCTATAAAACTAATACTAAAAAAAAATGCAATAGCTAAAAGACGAAACTAGAAATAAAAGATTTCTAGTCATGGTATTCTATTTTTAAGTCCATTTTACCTAATTATATTTTGTGTCAATCATTTAACCGAAACAATAAATTTCATTGCTTTATAAAGTAGTGTAATTGCCAACATATTTCCCCTTCATGATATAAGTTACATTAAATGTGAAACACTTCCCATACCTGGCTGAAATAACATAGTAATTCACTTCCACAAATTGAGTAACTGTGTCTTTCCTCCCTGACGTGCAACTTTTTACAGTGATTTAAGGGTGGCTTCAACAAGAAACGACATGTCGATCGCTAAACACATTTACACAATTGCGTAGTTTTCTGGGTCAGGTAAAAACATTTTGTTTTGCTTATTTAGATAAAGTTAATACGGTAATATAACAGAGCTGTGATAGCCAAGTAGATAAGGAGTCAACTTATTAACTGAATGGTCCCAGGTTGGAATTCTTATGGTATACCAGGTACAGTCAACAACCCCCCCCTCCCCCCCCAATTTCTTAATTGCACGATTGAAAGTATAATTGGCGGACAAATTTTCTAGTAAGTCCCTTCACGCAATATTTAGAAATCTTTAATAAAATAGACAGGGGGGGTCAACCCATTGTTGACTGTACCACGAAGTAATAGTTTTCAGATTTATGTACATATTTATAAATTACCAGTTACTCGCCGGTGATTGAAGCAAATTTTGACAAAGTCCGATCGTCCATGAAATTAAAAAATACAAAAACATTTATTTGCAGCAGCAACAAATTATATTATTATTTCAAATGAAGTGTGACTAACTCTAGTTCCCAGGGGGGAACCTCTGAATTGTGAAGAATTGAAGACAGCCGCTCCACTTAAGAATCAGTACTTTTTTAAATCACGCCGCAGGCAAACAAGCAAACAGGCTATCTAGTGGAAAGGTCACCGCCGCCTATCAACATCAGATAATAGATAATATCAAACCATCAGTAATAGTCCATTTTATAAATGCTCAACTTGTTAACTTCAAAGGTCTACTCCCAGTTTCGTATAACAATTTGATATTGGAAAACTGATCAATAGTTAGTTTAGTTATTACCTACATTACAATACCTATCGCAAATCCAACATCAGATAATAAATAACATTATTTAGCATATTATAATTTGATAAAACTCCCAGATTAGCACAATCGGACCTATAAATCAACACGTTAGTTTGAAAATTGAGGCATTTCAATTTACAACTAGATACTAAAAGTTTTGTTAATCCCAGCAAAAACCGCAGTACGGCATAACAATTATTTTCTATCGAAAATTCCAGCAAATAGCAGAAACATATTAGAATTATTAGGGTTCCTATAATTAATTACGTGTCTAAAGCAATAAATAACAAATTAACTGTACCCAAAACATTGTTCTCTCATAATATAATAATTTATGATTGTTCCTAGAACTTTATTAGTACCGCGATCATGACCTAACCACGAGATGATAGCAAACTATGGCTGAAAATAGATCTAAAAGTAATTTGAAAACAGAGCCATTAGACGAGAAATAAATGACTAAATAAGAGAAAAAGCAATGAACGAAACATATGACTATTATGAACCAATTGGAAGTCAAGTTTACAATTTTATCTCAACCAATATTAAGGATGGAGAGGTTAGAAAAAGAGGAAGGGATGAAGAAAACTTATATTAAAGAAAAAATTGTACGATGGCGAGATGAAAAAGAGAAAGTGAAAAGTGAAGTGACAGTAAAATATAAAATAGACGTAGGTATAAAACATAGACAATATGAATTATAAAAATATAATGTTTATCAAAAGAGTTCGGTTTGTAACATTATACACTTTACCACTTTCTTTCCAGACGGCCTGCAGACGCACGCCATAATTTGGTTGTTACGGTGAATTTCTTACTAGACTGTAATGGTATGTTCAAAATCATAGCCTCTCGCGTCTATTGCAGAAGATTTATAACGAAGGGTCCATTAAAAACTTTTTTATAGATCTACAGTTAAACGTTCCTATACTAGAACTTCATATTGGCAAAGTGCACGAAACGATTTTTTCTTGATTTTGAATAGTATCGACGACCGACCGTTAAGAGCAGAACAAGCAGTTTTATTAACGCTTACTAAGTATAATATATTTTTCACATTTAAATGTACAAACACACGGACGAAACTAACTTTACTGCAGACGTTAAAACTCTTAATTTCAAGACTAAAGAATTCCTTTAAGCGAAACCTTCGTAAAATTCCTGGCGTGTTTAATTAAACCAGCCTAACAGATGCTGACTGATTGGATAGGGCCGACGTAAAGAGCACCGTAAAAATTGGGTCAGCCCTGGAGCTGAAGCATAATTTTATAAAGTTTCCTTTGTCAGCCAACAAAAAGAGCCAATTCTTGTAAAGGCTGCTATTACAATCAGATTTATTGTGTTTAATTTGAAGGGAGTCTATTTGTTTGTGGCACAGATATCAGAATACAAGAGATATGGTTTGTGTGCGGGGCGCATGTCGCCATTTTCTACACAATTTTCTGCAGAACTTGATTGTTCTAAGTCGCTTGTCGCCCTATTTCGTTAGGTGCCCGTCACTATAATAAACTTTTTACTCCGTGTTCGTAATCGAACTGCAAATTACGGGCTTACGATTGTGCGAGAGTGACTGTCGAGATTATTCTATCAATGTCTTAAAATGTAATTGTGTGTTTAAGTGGCGACATCGGTTCCGGTACAAAAACCATCTAATGACTTTTCTCCTTCGTTTGTGGTTATGCTACCTCTACGAAGACCTCTACCTCAATAGATAATTCTTTAAAATACTCTCTTTCTATAAAAGGATTTCGCAATACCCTGATTAGTTGAAAGTTTTTGTTCTTATTTATTTAATGGGATGCAAAGATTTGACATGGTGCAAATTAAAAACGGGCATGTCTAACAAATTGTTTATTTCTAATAAACTGTTTAATAAAACTAACACTATTTTAGTAAGTAGGTACTTACAGTTTAATTTATTCAGGATTTATATAAAAGATTGACCACAAGTCACGTTTAAAAATTACAGACCACGCAGACACAAAACACCGCAGACGTACGTCTTCAGCACACAAGGCTAAATCCCGGGGGAAATATGTTGAAACCAGAGTGTTTACAGTTTCACAGGTTGGAAAGCCACAAAATAATGTTGTACTTGAAAGTGAAATTTCAAACGATTTACCGGGAAACATGATTTCACATTTAAGACTTCTAGTACCAATAAATTCTCGTTTACTGTGTATAAAACTGACAATTCCGGTAATCTAGTGGCTTTAGTAAACCCGACACTAATAGCATCAACATTAAATTAACTTCCATTTCAGTAATGCTTGCGAATATTATATTATGATTAACAAAAGAGCGATCATGGTAAGTGATGACTGAAGCTACATAAGGAGCCCAATGACGTCGTTAAAAGTGGATAACTGAATGAAGATGCATTGATACGACGATACCAACAAGACTAAGTATTGGGATGAGTTTAGAAATCTCAAACTAGAAAAGTATCTGTACTAATAAGGCGACGTTAGACGCCTTCAGGTGGCATAAAAACACTGACACTAGCTTACCCGTTGTTGACACAAATTTCAGGAAGTACACGAAAAATAAACAACGTCATTAGAGTTACTGAGCAGTTCCAAAATTTAAGGGCTAAAACAGGAAGAGTCTACAGGATAAAGAAAAGTTTATAAGTCCTATTCTATTCATGAGATCGACAGTAATGAAATGAAATATATTATTCAGAGAGTAGGCACTTTGCGTAGTCATTATGTACATAACGTAGCAATATTGTAGCGGATAAAATAATTTACTCTGGGCCAACATAGCTAGGCAGAAAGAGGGATAAGATAGACGAAAGGAGGCCCAGTAATGCGTCAAAGTGATTATGATAAAGCTACTCAAAAGAGACTACCAAAAACAAAAAGGCCATTGGCAAAAGACATATATCTAAACATTACTTAACTGTCTTATAGGATAACCCTTCCTTCCGGAATCCTAGTTCACAACAGCTATAATGTGCTTACCATGACATTTTATTTTTGCTTCGTATCTATTTTTCGTTGGCAGACAGCCCATACGTTGTACCCTAAGATTGTGGCTTAAGACATCTGCAACTATGATAAAGAAATACATGATATGTTGCCAAGTTATACTCATAGTTATTTCAACCGGTATATAAGTGTCTAAATGTATCGTCTGAAATAATAAAACTAGTATGATTTATGACCATGATTGATGAAACGCACGCTTTCGGCAGACTTATCAACTATTTATTATCTGTTTTTGCTTGACACCGATTATAGCAGGAATCATTGTCAAGTTATATCCTGGTAGCTTAGTTTAGAGCTCCGGAAACAGTCAAAGACTATTTAATAGTTACTTCGTAAACAAAGTGCTCGACTCAGTCAGATTTATGGAATAATATGAATGTTAACGGATTGGTGACTTTGAATGTTATAGTTTAATGATTATTTATTTTAATGTTTTGATTCATTTAAAAATCTTTTTAGAATAATAATTTGTTGTATTTGTGTTGTTGTGATCTTGCTGTTCGATTGTGTCTTTAACATAGTTTATTTTATTACAATCAATAGTTTCATTTAAATTCAATTCTATAGTTTGTTACTAAACATTTCTGTTTGTCTTGAAAGTGTTTTCTATGTTTAAATTATATAATATATAATATAATATTTTAGAGAGGAAAGATTTGATTGTTTGTTTGCATTGAATACGCGCCGAAACTACTGGACCGATTTCAAAAATTCTTTCACCAGTAAAACGCTACATATCAGGGAGTGACTTAGGCTATAGCTTTTGCCGAAATTCAATGTGGTTCCCACGGGAACGGGTCCGGAGCTTCACGCGAACGAAGTCGCAGGCAAAAAGCTATAAATTATATTTTGATCTGCGTCTTTTGAGGTTCATCAATGTACACAGAATTGACCTTTTCCAAAATTTGCATCAACATTTTCACAGTGAGTAAATTTTTTGCCGTTTTCTACAGAATAGATAGATAGATTGCAATTTTACCCAATAAATAAATGAGTTATATAGATAAATCATTCATTCATCTATCTTCTATACATAATAATAAAACAATACCGTGATAGGGTGACTGACAGGTAACGCACAGCCTAAACCCTTAGACCTGTAGACTTGTAATTTGGAGAGAATGTTCCTTGAGTATTCTAGGGGAGCACTAAGAAGGTTTTTTTTAAATTCCACCCCTAAAGGGGCCAAATGGGGTGCCAAAGTTTGTATAGAGAAACAAAAATGCGTGGCCCGATTCAAACAAAACTTGATGTAAATACTCTACAAAGCAAACTAACAAACACCTGTTTCAATTAATTATCGATATTCTGATAATTATTTGCTAAGAGGGAGAATTGGGGGTTGAAAGTTCTTAAATCTGTAAATCGTAACCGTGATTTACACGTGCGTGGACAACGCCCAGCATAAACTACTCGATAAATAGACTTGAAATTTTGACAATATTATTTCTTGATTCTCTAGATGAGCACTAAGAAAGGATTTTTCTAATTTCCCACGGGAAAGCGAGATTTACGCAAACGTAGTTGCGCAGCCCAAACCGCTGGGTCTAGAGATTCCAAATTTGGCATATGTAGGTTCCTTATAAGGACCGGACCAACCGGACCGGACCGACCGGACTGAACCGGACCGGACCGTAGCGGATCGGACCTGATCAGACCGGATGGAACCGTACCGGACCATGCCGGATCGGATCGAACCGGACCGGAATTTGTTTCTGAAGAAAAATATGCTAATTGTTAGTAGGCGACGCGGGCGAAGCCGCGGACAGAAGCTAGTAATACATAAGTAAACAAACAAAAACGTGACAACATCAAAATTGCAGTAGTTTGGTGTGTGCCGCAGTGACACAAAGAGGCAAGAGCTCAGAGCATTATTTGCTCAGCAAGTAAATCCTGACCTTCGCCAACCTGTAGTTAAACAGCGTAATCAAGTATGCTATTCTCTACGCTTGGTATGAGTAGTGGTTGATAAATTATTACACTTACACATTGTGTAGCTGGGTATTTATTCGTATCGTCATTTATATTCGTGTAGTTTGACTAGTACAAAATTTGCGGTTGCTTGTCACTGAAACATTGAAGGTTCGTGTCTCTTTGTCAATTTGACAAAGAGTTTATTTCTCTCCTTTACTAGCGTAGATTAATTTTGTAAATCAGGGGCTAGATTTAGATCTATATTTTAAAAACTTATTAGAAAAAATATCATAATAATGTTTTTTAGGGTTCCGTAGTAAACTACAAGGAACCCTTATAGTTTCGCCATGTCCGTCTGTCCGTCTGTCCGTCTGCGGTCTAGCGCCTAGACGCTTGATGCTAGAAAGCTGTAATTAGGTATGTATACTCATATTAACAATGCTTACAAAGTGGTAGAACAAAATTTTTAAAAATATTTTTTTTTTTTCGCACCGACCCCATCTTGTATTATCGTTAGATAGGTCTCCTACAAACATTGAGGGTTTGGGAAGATCATTTTCCGATACAATGATCCGTTTGCGAATTATTTACATTTAACGTACCAATTTTCGTTTTGCACGGTGGTCCCCCCCTCTATCTCCGAAAATTTTGAGTTTAGAAATTTGAAAAAATTCATGGTAGTAGTCCATTTATTGAGCCCACCTAAAACTATAACGGTTAAGTAGGCACTACTAGTTACCGAGTAATAGCCGACAATCTTATGAAGTAACATTTTTTTAACGAAAAATTGCAAGAAGGAAATGCGTAGCCAATACAGAACCCTACATTGTGCGTGATCCGACACGTACTTGCCCGGTTTTTATTTTTTATTATATTATATTTGTCCCTTTGAGAGATAATATATGTAAGGTAGAAAGTTGGGATTTTGATTTTTTGGAATGATAGCGCATTTATAATTGGACTAAGACGACCACGACCGCTAGCACGAATGTAATAAGGCGATCCACCAAAATTATTTATACTCTCTCCAGGGTCCATGTTGTTTTTCAATTTCTAAGTCAATTTTATAAAGAGTATAACTAAATAAAGAGCAAACCGAACGTGTATCTATTGAAGGTGACCTATCGGACGTAGTCCCAAAGTAAAATCCATCTACATCAAAAAAGCATTTGAAAGTAGTAGTAGTAACTAACCAAACAAATGACATTTTTTCACATCAAATAAGCCCCCTTTGAGGGCAAACACATAAAGGAGCAATAACGCCTATTTCAGGTCGACAAACCTCCCGTGAGATGATCAAGAGACGTGAGTCTGAAACTTAGAAAATAGTTTCTCGAAATACATGCTCGAAGGTTTCGCGAAGATCAACTATTTCATTAGACTTGAACGTATTGGATACCAATAAAGATTATGTGTAAATAACGTATAGTCCAGTGCAAGTATAATTTCACACTGTCTTGTTCGCAAAAGGTGAATTCGCCACGAATACTAGTATCTTTTTTTTAATACCATAAAGGTGGCAAACAAGGATACGACCGGCCTGATGATAAGCCGTCACCGTAGCCAATAGACGCTTGCAATTCTGGGGGTATCACTCACGCGTTGACAACTCTCCCAACCCCCCCCAAGTGGTGCTCTGAAGACCTTACTCACTACTAAGTAAAAGTAGCGGCACGCTATGATGGCCGTTTTGACATATTACAATAATGATGTGAAATGTCAATTTATTCTCGAAAAATATATAATCAAATCTATAAGTTTTTGTTGCAACTAGTATGTATCTGATTAAAAAGGTCTAATAAAACAAAAATATAAATGTTTACTTAATATATTTGAACGAACTGAATATTGGAATGAAAATAAATACATGCAAACTTTGAATTTTGAAAAACAAATGCCGAGTTGTGTGGTAAATAAGTACAAAAATAATTATAATCTTATAAAAATAAAAGATAAATGTTCGCAGGACTCTAATACATATATAAATAGTTTAGAAATCAATGGAATAAATAAATTTTGTGTCCTAAAATCATACATTCGATAAATTGTATGACACTGAACGTCACTATTGACAATAAAGAACAGCAATTTGCTCCTTCAAATGTTAAATTAATTAATACGAAACTTCATGAGTGGACAAACGTCAAAACGGCCATCATAGCGTGCCGCTACTATAGTAATGATAAGTGATTACCGCCGCCCATGCAATACAGAGACACTGGTAACCCCTGATCCTATGCGGACATTTAAAAGGAGGATTTTGACAGATAGACTTAAATGGAACTTATTTGTAAGAGGCTCTAAAATCTAAATCTATAACGTAGGTTTTGGATAATTTTGAATTACCTACGTTTTTTCTAACATAATATATAAAAAACATAATGACATTTGAATTAAAGGTTTATTTTAAAGAAAACCATATTATTAATGTACTAGCGGTCCGTCACTGCTTCGCACGCGTTTTCCTAGGGATTATAGACTTAATATTTTTGAAAATATAATTATAGCTATGTCACCTGGGCTGTAGCTTCCCAAGTCCCAACAGAATTTTTTTTTCAAATCGGTCATGTGGTTTATTCAATGCAAACAAACAAATCTTTCCTCTTTATAATATTAGATAGATAGTTCAAAGACATCGCATGTAATTTATACGTGTATAAATCCCATGTTTGATCGGACTGTGACATTTATGACGAATGTTTCATGCGATAATAACCGCAAACACCGATTCAGCGAACATTAAACCCTAATATATAACAAATAAGACAATGATTTGTTGAGTAATTTCATAGATACGGTCATTAATATGGTTCTTTTAGGTCAATCCTTCGTATCCCTTGCCATAGACTAACTATGCAACTTAGACAACGCTGAATATTAATATGCACTGGATTTTTAATGTGATCCGAAATCTCACTTAATTAAAATATAATATATTTTTGAATGCAATTTTTTATTTTTGTAGTTTTATATTACCTATATAAATAAAAATGATAATTTACTGAAAATAAAATCGTTTAAAACGAGAAAATAATGAAAGTTCTTAAAAACAATATAAATAATTAAACAAACAAGCCTGAACTAACGTTGTCTCGGAAAAAACGTCACGATGGTCTTGGTCTAAATGCTAACTGAGGTAGCTAGACCAAGTGCGTAATCGATCCACACGATGGAGTGGTGATAATGGTAAATGGAATCGTTCATACTGGATTTTCTTGTAGATCTTTTGAGATCAATTCACGGTAAAGACAAATACCTAGCGATTTCCAGAAACTTAAGGGTTTTATAAAGGGATAATAAATAGGTATTATTTGGACTGCGTGTAACGTAGTCAATCACACCTCCATTTATACGGACTTGTAGTCTGTCACACTCAAATCTCAAGATATAAAAACGATAGCTTCTTCGTAGAACGTAGAAATAGAGTAAGATTGTTGGTCAATGTTTTTTCTTTGACTCTCATCTCGTCCTAAGATAATTATTAGGGTTCCCTACACAGAATGGCAACGAAAATCTTATATAATGTCTTACTACCAGTTGCAAAATTGTATTTTAGTTTTAATTCAACTTAAAGTTTCTAGCTATCTCACCTTTTTTATTTAGTTTGTCAGCCATAAATTAGGTTGGTTTTTCGGTGCTATAATATCATGTTACACTGATTATAGGTCGTTGTTGGGGTCGTGGGTTAAGTCGGGTTGAGGTGTTTACTCCAATTCAGCATAAGTATTTATTTATAGCTATTTTGATAACTCTATTTTTGGGCTGCAACTTCGCTCTGCGTCTTTAGTGTCACGTCACAGCTTTTTAATGACCTACCACTTGCATACATTTATTTAAAATCGGCTGGTGATCTTACGGTCAATAGCACATTAATTGACGATATTGTTTTTATAAAGAAAAAGAATAGTTTGAGATTTAATCAACTTGAGCAAGAAAAAATATGCTTTTCGTATCGTATAGTGTAACATAGTGTAAGTCTGTAGGTTTAGTGATGTGTATTGCCTCGCCACGGAACTGTTTTGATGTGAAAATTGTTTCTCTCATGTAAGTGACTGCTTTTTGTGTCTTTTGAGAATAAAGAATCTTTATACCGATTTTAAAATGTCATTGTGCAACTCGCTGTTATGATGCTCTATAAGAAGAATCAAAAACACTCAGAGCAAGATTACACGCTCATTCTGGCATCATTCTGATCCATCAGTCTCGATTGATGTGACTGATGCCAGAATTTAATGTAGTTAAATTTTTATCAATCTGGACCATCAGTCTGTCAGTCTGTGGGTTAGACGATCATTCTCCCGTCCTTCTGAGCAGACTGATGGACTGAACTGACGCCAGACTAACCGTGTAACCTATGTCTAAAAACTAAAAAGTCAATACAAGTGTAGTTAAGAAACTTTCATTGTTTACGAAAAACAATGTATTATTTGTTTGAAGATAGTTTCTATTGTTCTGAGTGAAAGGAACCATCATACGGGTACGACTCGAACTTGCCCGGTTTTCGTTGTAAACAACCCACACAATAACTTCACCCGGGTAACCCGGATATCGGTTATGTGGGATTGAGTCCGGGGCGAATACCCTATGATCCTAACTAAAATTCTTGGCAAAACAATACATTTCATTGCTTCGTATAATACGAAAATATGTATTTATTTTGTCTATACTAATTATTATAGGTAGTTTGTGTGAGAGGTTGTAGGGGGAAAGGAAAAAATGAAGAAAAGATGTTTTATAACGAGACAAAGTGCCTGTGAAGGCCAAGAGTCTGAATAAAATATTTGATTTTTGACTTTGTAAATTATTTAACCAATAAAAATAAAAATAAAATGAAAATTCAAAACTTTTATTCAGAGAATATGTTTTCACAACACGTTCTCTTGTCAGAGTATACACTAACTCAATTAATCGAGTTACTCCATATACTACTACCATTAATCCAGGTTAATTGGTGAATGTTATAGGTTTTATTATACATATTATTATCCTTACTAATATCATAAATGCAAAAGCTGTGAGGATGTATGGATAATTGTTACTTTTTCACGCAAAAAGGATTGATAAAAGATGTGATCCCAGACCCAGACTCCGGCGCCAAAAATTTGTAATGCAGATTTTGAAGGATACTTTTAAATACTATTCTAAACTACATACAGAAATATTTTAACTTAAGGTTGCCTTGAAAAGATTGCTTTTTAGCAGTAAGGCCGCCTTGTTGCATTTAGACTAGTTTATAAGATTGTTTTTTTCCTGTGTGTAATGCAAATAAAGAGTATTCTATCTATCTATATCTGTCTATGGCTAACATTTCTTCTTTACTCATAAAAGTTCGCAGGCGTTCATATTAACATCTTCAGGTCTACTATGAAAGTGTCCATCCGAAACAACGAAACACGCAGTCCTGTCAAAAAAGACACTACTAGTTAGAATAAAGGTTCAAAACGTCAGTCCGAATTTTCGGAATTTCCTTTCATAGTTTTCCCGCTTATTGTGGGTTATTCTATTAAGCGAATTGTATTACCTCCTTTGCTTGAATTTTGGTACACGGGTAGTTTATAACCTGGATTATTGAGTTTTTATCCCCGGATACCCTAATCCGGGAACAGCAGGATTTTCCGCGGGCATTAGCTAGTATATAAAAGACTGAGACAGATCTGTTCTAGTTACATGACTATTTATAGTTAATTATTTTTTTGTGTACATAATGTTTGTTTAAATTTTTAAATTGATTTATTTATATTCTCTATGCTTTGATATAAATCGATTGACATAATTTTGATATACATATTGCAATTAATATGTCATACGATGTCCGAGTAATAGATATACCCTTAGTTTTGTGAAGATTTATATGTTTAATCTCTTAACATCAGAATTTAATTCATACAAGTCACTTAGCATTTTACAAGACGTGACCTGAGAAAGGTCTGCTGGCTCGAGGAGGTCTCACAGGAGCCGCTTCATCTAATAATCATTATCTTCACAAAATCCTTGGATTCAGGTTAAGTAATTAGGCAAGTAATTCTAAATAATTCATACGAGCGTATCCAAGAAATACGCTATGGCTCAGTCGGTAGTTGTAGTATGCGTGCCAAAGGGAGCTGGTTCGACCCACGTTACATGACATTGTGATGAAAGTATTTTTAACCGACTTCAAAAAAGGAGGAGGTTCTATGTTTCATTGTATTTTTTTTTTTTTTGAGTATGTTGATTTTGGTATTTATTATGTATGTATACATGTTTAAAGAAGTATAACCATAGACTTGCTTGAGGACCAACGCTGTGCGAATTTTGTACATTTTTTTTTCATCACCAGTAAAGTTGAAAAGAGAAAAAATGCGGGTCAAAACTCTTACCCTCTTATAAAGATAAAAAAATCAGCCATGGTTTAAGTAAAACTTATTTCTAAACATTTCGCTCACTGTACTTAAAAAATTGTCTTCTCTCTTCTTGTTAGCCACAAGTAAAAAAAATACTATTGTGATGAGTTCAATAATGTCATATCGTTTTGTCTAGCTTCCTTCTATCGAAAGCATCCAAGATAAACAATGATTGCTTTCGAATAAACCGGATATCGGTTAGTTCTGCCGCCATTTTATCCGGGTGATTTATTCCGTTAAGGGACGGACTTAAGAACATTGGTTTATTCGTTGGGCCGGACTCACGTAGTATGATTTTTATGTACTTCCGGTTTTTTTATGTTCACCGTGTACACCGGTTTCAACTTTCAAGACAGGGAGTGCTCTAAAATATAAATTCCATTAACGTTTTTCTTTTACGGCCAGTCTTGAAGGACCGGTAATAATATGTTTTTAGTCTATCCGTGATCTGCTTTTTTTTTAAACAGTAAAAAAGAAAAAATGCATAAGTACCTATTATAAATATTCCATTTACAAAAACATACTTTCAAATTAAGAAAGAAGTGAACGCATCACACTACATTTAAAAGTGCGGTAAAGCATGGATCACACGTGTGCAGAATGGAACATATTATAAAACTGAGGCGGTTATCTGTGATGCCCTGTGCCCCTGAGTGTAATATGCGTGCGGCAACGTTAATAACGACGCTGTAAACAGTGTCCCCCGTGTCGGTTGTATTTGTAACACCAGTTCAACGACAATGGTTAAAAGAAACAGGAAATTAAAGATTGTAATCTTGGATCCTGACTTTTTTTAATATAAAATTCCGGTCTGTCTTTTTCTGTCAAGAATAAGCCGGAATTCTTGAAAAAGAATTACAATTTGCAATATAATTTTACTGCAATTTTACCGTATTTTTTACATATTTTAAAAGCACAAATAAACAATTTTATTACTTACGTTTTTATATCTTATCATTCTAAATCATCCAAATATTCTACTCGTCATCAAACCATCGTTTGTAAACTAAAAGTAATGCTATTTGTGCTACTTGTACTTCACCCTGTTATTTAGCGAGAGGGTTGTACTGTCCCGGTACTCCCGGTACATTATAGCTTTTTTTGAACTGATTTTTGTCCATTTGCCATTTAGCCCTGCACGACTTATGAAACGTTTATACCCGTTTTCACCAACGTTTTAGCGGTAAGAATAACCTTATGTTATCAAAATGTCATACAAATTTGTCCAGGGGCCGTACCACGACCTTTTATTACTATCCTTAAACGATTGTGTAAACAACGTTCGCCTTACATCATGTATTGCGCTGTCTCCCTTAGGCAGCCGTTCTTGTTTTGTTTTAAGCGATCATGGTACGGTCATAGTTAGATTATTTTTAACGTGGGCGTAGGTTGCGTTGATACTGATAACGGGCATTAGTTTCTTATTTTATAGAATCACACATTTTCAAAATACAATTTCGTGAACTTTTTTCCTCGTGATATCTTTTACTTATATGCTTTACGGAGACCTAATATTATTTTGACCTTGTTAAGGTATTTTCAATACCTCGCTCCAATCAAAACGACCCCAATAATGTGACCAATTTACGTTCACGCCTAGCGCTATCCCCAAAATTGGGGATAGGACGTGATCTCAATTAACTCAGTTTTTTCTAACACATTTTCGTTAGAAAATTATTTTAATATTTAATTCAATATAATGATTTTCTTATTATGAAAATATTTTTAATAAAATAAAATTTCACCTTTCCCCGCCCCAGGTGGGATTCGATATCCGATCTCAGTGGTAAGAGCACTCGGCCGAATATCGAGAGGAAGTGGGTTCGAATCCCACCTCGGTCGGAGAGGTGAAATTTATCTTACAATAATATTTCTAAAATAAGTATGGCTAGTTAATCATTTTCATTTCTAGTACCTATATACTTACATTAGGCGGCATGAAAACACTGGCCTCCGCCAATCGGCACTGCAGCAGCGTGGCAGAGTACGTTCTAATCTCCTTCGATTGAAGGGATATTCCTGCAGCGGGATGATAATGGGTTTATATGATTTATATCTAAAGTGATAAAGCAAATTAGGTACCAAAAATTGATACGTAAAAGCTAGTATGGTTTGTGAAATCAATTATCCCAAAAGGCATGTATGTAGTTGCTAACTTGAGACTTGAACATGTACCCTTATTATACCGGCTGTCTCAGGCAGTGATTAGTAAATTAATCTAAGTATTAATTCATTAGTTAATCAAACAGTTCAAAGTGAAATGGAAAAATGTCATAATAAATCATTGACAAAAAATACACGATTTTAAATTCTCCAAAAAGTCGAAACAATTAAACGAATAAAAATATAATGTTGTGTCAATTTAAAGTCAAGTTCCCATGACCATATTCTGACTATTTCATCAGATCAACACCATGTCACAATAATATTGTGTCTGTTATTACATAATGCACATGGCATATTTGCAACCCAATTAGTCTAGGATTGCTGCGTACCAATTCCGGTAAAAGCAAGTTAAAAAAAAAGTATGTATTAAAAAACTGTCATCATGTAAACCTAACTTTATGATTTACAATTTCAGAATAGACGCACAGAATTAAATAACAGTAAATGAATAAATTCGATCAGTTTAAAAACTCGCGAACCGAAAATACGAATTTCGAATCACGTAGGGTGGGGCAAACAGATGGTTGCCGGTTTTACGATTCGTGCTGTTTCCTCAGAAATTTGTGATTGTTTACGATTATTCGGGCTCCTTTTAAAAATTCACAAGGCGTTTTGCTGTTCGAAATTCGAACTCCACCATATTATGCGGTCGTCTAACCGTAATTTTTCGTATCAATTTTATTTTCTTGTAAGAATAGTTGTTGCGGACTAGCCGTCAGGCTGGAGGTGTAAATACTTTTTTAATTACTTTTTATTTTTTTTTATACTTTTTTACTTTTGTTTGCCTTTGACAGCTGTCTTGGCGCTTGGTCTGTCTTCGCTTTTGGTTTGCTCTGTATTGTTATATTTTATTTTATTACATTATTTTCTCATTTTGAGCTCTCGATTCCACTTCTCTCCCCTATCCTTTACAATAGTCGTATACGTATTTGATTGCTGTACCTATCTAAACTATTTTTTTGCGAGCCAGACATTAAGCCTTGAGTGAGTTAAGGCACATTTAAATACTAATTTTACTTTTTTTTAAACTTATACCTGGCATCATTTAGCTTAGACGATATTTTTATGACATACCACAGACAAACAATAGCTAGCGGGCTGATGTAAGTCCGCCTATGAAAATCAGCCACACCGAAGACGCCAGCAATGTGTTAACTGCTACAAAGAGGAAAAAGGATAGGAAAGGAATTAATTTTCCGGATCTCTCACTCACCGAACGAAATACATTGCTACTTCACGCCAATATGCTGTAAGAAGGTAGTACTTCCCAGGTCGAGCTAGCACAATCCATATATTATTATGCACTACCACTACAAATTCCAGTATTCGATCACGAATACGACTATAAATAGTGGTCCAAGAAGACACGATTGGTTCAGAAATCGAGGTTTGGTTGACGGTATATTTCATGTGTTTGTAAAAATACCTTATTTTCTTTAAACAATGTTTATTTTGTATTTTGTATTCCAGTACATTTGTTTAGGATAAGAGACTATGCACATAGTGTTTGGCATGTGTCTGGGTGTCTGGTAGTGTTTATTTGTTTGGATAATACAATTTGTACGACGTGGTGCTGAAATATGCGCTTTTCTGTTCGAATAAAAATGCACATCGATGTTTATATCGATACGGCATTGAATACATTTAGAGCTGTGTTCAGAAAAAATACATTAAATCCTTTTAATAAAATATCAGATTAATATCATACCTATGAAATCGCTTATGAACAAATTAGATTCGTGAAAATAAATTACTAACCAGTTAGTATACAAAAGACGCGTACGCTCAACTCTATTATACTTTACAAAACTTTTTAGAGTATTTTTTTAATATTAACTTAAACTTTGCATATTAATGAATAAATTAAAATGATACTAAAAAAAGTAATGAATTATTTTACTCTGATTACATTTGTTGGCAACAAAAATAAAAGCATAATTTCGTAATTTAAAGTCTCACGCTTTTTTGTGCATCAAAGGGCACTATTAACGCATTGCTGCTTCAAACCGATATTCTGTGAGAGTGTGGCACTTCGCAAGAGTAAAGGCGCGGTCCCACTGCTGCGCAGTGCGCACGCTGTGCACGAACACGTGGGCCACGTGGCACATTACAGCTGCGTGGATGACAACGTGGGTCTACGTTTCCACAGCGTGCGCAGCGATGTGCACGCTTTGTGGAACAAGCTGTGTACCGCATTCACTGCGTGCATGGCGTTGACAGCGTTGAGCTATGTTGAGCAAGCCACGCGTGTATCAATGACGTCACTTGATGGTTAACGTGTCCGTGGGTTGCAGTGGAAACAATCACGTACATCCTCTTGCAAAGCAAAGCTTAACACACGTGCGTAGCCTCTTCGTGCGCAGCAGTGGGACAGCGCCTTAAATAGCGCTGCAGCGCTGTGAAGTTTGCCTCAAAAACCCTTTCGATTAAATCAGGGTCGGCAACGCGCGAGTGATACTCCCGGTGTTGCAAGCGACCATAGTCTTCGGTGACCGCTTACCATCAGGCGGGCCGTAAGCTTGTTTGCCACCTTAGTGGAATAAAAAAACTTATTACAGCCAGTTTCTGAAACGCATTTTAATTCTACATTAAGTCTCGAGATATTTCTTTTCTCCTCTTTAGCTTGACAGTGGTGCTAATTCTGTTGTACATTTAACTAGAATAAACTAATTTTGACAGAACCAAAGGTGTTGTTTGTTGTCCTTCCTTGGTTTGCAATTAGTAACAAGGATGGTAACACATAATGTCTTGTTAACTTTAAAAATGCTTTTCAGAAACTGGCTGATCGCTCAGCAACGGGATAATGACGTTTGCTAAGTAGTAATTTAGCATAACTTTAATAAATTATTTTTTCTATTACAGATATCGTTCAAACGAGAATGTTATAACATCGGAATAATTAGAAACATACAAACTGCAACATGAGAAGGTAAATTTTACTACTACTAGTTCTAGGACTGACTTAATTTAACTTATAGGCTAAACTAGAACTTATGACATGTGATAATTTTTGTTGTTTTTCTTTTCAACATTTTTGACAAGACGAAACGACATAAATGAAAATGGATTATTTTCTCCTTTTCATTTTAATTCCACATTAAGTCTCGAGCTGTCTCTTTTTTTTCTTCTTTAGTTTGACAGTGACAGCCATAATACAATGTGTCATTAACTATTAAAATAGTTTTGAGAAATTCACCATAGGTCCCAATGTTGGACAAGATCCAATCATCCCTTTTCAAAGAGATTTTTTAAATATTCTAATATTATTTTCATGAGCGAAGTAATATGATAAGCGTATATATTCACTTAGCAAATATGAACAGTAAAAAAACTTCTCGTCATGATATTTTGTGGGTTACAAATTAATGAGACTGTGAGGCTTAGCGGGCTCAGCCGAGGCCTAAGTAGACAGATAATAAACCCAGGAAACTCATTTAACTTTAAGGTGAAAGCCTTTTTTATCTTACTGTTACCAGTCGCAATAAAAATTTACAAATTATATTTTTTCTATTTACATTTTTTATCTTTCCCATCTTATCTCTTAATCCATGGGACTATAATGCTTAGTACCGTCAACAAAGGAAAGGGCTGACCCGGCCGTAAATATGAAAGATTTCTAAATAGTGCGTGAAGGGATTTACTAGAAAATTTGTATTTACATAAGTAGTACAATATGACAACTATTGATAAATAAATTTTCTAGTAAATCCATTGTTGACAGCCCATTGTTGTAAATAAACGTAGTATGACGAGTATTTAAGTTATAAAATGTTTTGTCACTTTCACACTTATTTAATTCTCATCAAGAAAGACAGTGAGACAACAGTTAATACTTATGTATTACTACAAAAACAAAGTAAGAATAAAATTCAGTTATTTGAGTTTCTCTGTTTGACATATAATAATTTAATTTAAGGTTTCATGTAATATTGTTTTGTGTGCTACAATAGGACAAATAAATGATTATTCTATTCTATTCTATTCTATTCTACATATAAATAAAATAAATATATAGGTATATACGGACAAATCACACAAATTGAGCTAGCCCCAAAGTAAGTTCGAAACTTGTGTTATGGGATACTAACTCAACGATACTATATTTTATAACAAATACATATATAGATAAACATCCAAGACCAGAGGGGGTAATTCAGCGACTGACACCACGAGGGATTGGAACCATGGTGTCAGTCGCGGAAGGACTCTTTTTGAATTGACTGATTGACACCATGGTGTCAGTCGAGTAACATATAATTGGGACGTCGTTGATTGACACCATGGTGTCAATCACGGCAGGCGTTTTTTGACTTGCTCGATTGGAACCAAGTACATTTTATTGAAACTAAACAGTTATGTAAAAAAGTGCTAACATGCCTTTTTAAATTACCTATAAGTATCGCAATTTAAAAAGAATTTATTTCTAATGGTGTTAACTCCAAAAAATAAAATATTTTTTTTAAAATAAACCCATCAATACCGTAGCGACATACTTTGAATAATCGGTTAGTGTCAAAGTGCACGCTTTTTTTAATAGTTTTAACTTCTAAACAAATTATGTATATCCTACTTACGTTTTTAAACCTATGCATTTTTTTTTTGTCCTGAACGACTGACTGACTGAAGAATCAACGCACAGCCCAAATCGCTGATCGTAAAAATGGATACTTGAAAGGTGTGTTCTTTGCTATGATATAGGCATCTGATAAGGAAGGATTTTCTGAAATTCTACCTCTCGGGAGTAAAAAGGGGGACAAAGTTCATATGGGACGTGATTTCTTATTTGCATAAAATTCTTTAAGAAGACTGATGAAAGACCTCGGATTTTATTAAAATTCTCGAAAGTAAGGTATTTTGTGGGTAATTTTCTTCAAAGTTGATATCAACACTCCTTGGTGCTTTTGATTTAAATTTTATTTTGACATCTGTCATGTCAAATATATATATATATATATATTTTGAGAATATTCAAACAAATGGTTTCATAATATCGTACTATTCTGTTCGTGATCTCGGAAAAACAGCTAAAATTTGAACTACAAAACGGACTGGACTACGCTATTTCATCGATAATAATAGTTAGTAATTAAATATTGTTATTTGTCAAGTTAAATTGGTGAAAATGGCAATATTGATATTGTTTCTTATTCACTTAAGGGCAACCTCATTACATCTTTCGTCTCAATCTATTTTTTCGTACTGAAATTCATATATATATTTTTTTTAAATGGAAAAGGTTGGAAAACAGGCATACAGCTCACGTAGGTATAACTGTGTAAAAACTACACGAATTATTTCCCCTGTATATGACTTAATTTGTTTGAATAATATTTAATCATTTTAGTAAATATAAATCTCATTCAATTGTACATAATTTAATTATACTAATATTGAGTACCAGTAATTTTGTTTCATTTCAATAAGTATTTTCTATCCGACTGTACAAAAAACCCATTATTTAAAATAAAAAAAATCGTGGTTCCAATCAAGGAAGTCAATAAACGCCTGCCGTGATTGACACCATGGTGTCAATCAACGACGTCCCAATTATATGTTACTCGACTGACACCATGGTGTCAATCAGTCAATTCAAAAAGAGTCCTTCCGCGACTGACACCATGGTTCCAATCCCTCGTGGTGTCAGTCGCTGAATTACCCCCAGAGGCCAATCAGAAAAAGTTCGTTTTTTTCATCATGACCCGACCGGGATTCGAACCCGGGACCTCTTGGGTGGCGGTCTGGCGTGGTAACCATTACGCCACAGAGGTCGTCAAATGATGTTTGTTGTTCTCTGAACGTATTTCAACGATGTTTTTTCTAATAGAAGTAATCGTAATTTATGTAATTGCAAAGTTTCATGACCATGCTTTACGTATTATTATAAAATGTATCTGTTCTTATTATATTCTTTTATCCTGCTTTCATTTGCTGGTGTCCAAAAAATTCTGTATTTGTCCTTGTCTGTCTCTGAATTCTGCCGAAAGAAGCCTTCAGAAAACCACTGTCTGTATGGATGTGTTCAGAAAGTTGTTTAAATCATTAGTTTCAGCTAAGTAGGTTGTGCGGTACATACGAGTAAGTAGCGTTTCTGAGTCGTCGCTCATCATATTTTCTTCCCTGAGCCTGTATAACCTTCAAAATGCCTCTGAAGACTCGAATTATTAACTTTTTAGTCGATATAATCTTTTTCAGTTAATGGCTGAACATGAATTTATGTGAATAAACTGAGATAATATAGATAACTCCAAAATATAACCTAGACTGGGACAAAAAAATTCTAAACTTTAAAAGCAACCATCAATCATTCTCAAAACGAAAAAAAATGTAGATAGATTCTGTGAAAAAGACGAGTTATTTTTTTCCTGGAATTCGCAGCAACGAGACCCAATCTGATAGACGCCTAGTGTCCGTCCAGTTTTACTATTTTCCGAGAAAATATTTCTCATGTTGATGAAGCACCATCTGTCAATCCAGACTTTCGTGGCAAATGTACGATATTAGTGAGATTTGTCGAGTATTAGATTTATCGTTCGACGATTAGTTTAGTGTAATGCGAAATAAATGATCGATTAAATCTATCAAGTACTAATGTTGTAAGCCATACCGTAATTAGGAACTAGATAATCATTTATTGAAATAAAAGTTTTAATAATAATATTATGTTTATAATCATACTAATATTATAAAATAAGAAAGTGAGTTTGTTTGTTATTCCTTTACGGCTTGACTAAGCAACCAATCATTATGAAAATTTGTATACATATTGTTAAGTACAGAGCCCAACAAACGTAGGCTAATTTTTACGCGGGCAAAGCCATGGGTTTAGTAAAATATTTCAAATTTCTCATGAGTACCCAGTGACATATATTTACTACTTAAATAGTTCAATGTATGTACCTAATAAAATCTTACTTAAATATAAAAATGCATCTCCAATATAATCCAATACAGATAATTGAAACCATCCTGGCAATAATGAAATTCTTCGATATGCCATCCAATACCTGACCATCTACTAGATATCATTTTAAATCTTATTGGATAAAGAAATATAATGCAACGTGGCTGAAATCAAGAAGAAATAACAAGAGATGAGCGGTCCATTAAATTACGTCACTTTAGAATGATAATATGACCACTGTAGACGAGTGATTCTTTAAAGGGGAACATAGGCCATGTTTAGCAAAGGACTAATAGCACTAATAGATAGATAATAGTGCTTTACATCTTCAAGTACTACAATAGATGGAAAACTTACGAACTACGTGTAGCTATATGCAACTATACAACGTACGGCGGCCTTATAAGTCTTTTCAAGGCAACTCTTTTCAATGTAACGTATTTCAGAATGACTAATAACATGGACGATATAACCTGGGTATATTGTCTGTGGTTGATAATGTAGGTTTAAATAATGAATGATGTTGAAGAAAAAGGCGTAGCCCATTTACATTTTTTGTCACCTCATTTCCCTAACAATATTTAAATCTGAATGGATATTGTGAAAGTTAAGTAATATCCCATTTACCAGATCCCAATAGATGCTATCAAGTACGAATTGCGTCTATCGAACCTGACTGGCGATTTACACAGCGCCAATCTTGAATATTTGTTTTTTATGTAAGAAGTTGACAAATGAGTTAAGTAATCACCGCCATCCATGGCGCACAGAGACACCCCGGTGTCTCTGTGCGCCATGGATGGTGTCCCCGAGCCGCTGCCGGCCTTTTAAGTGCATGTATGGTCGCTTCTTGAAGGGTCCCATCCCAAGTCATAGTCATTGTTCATAGGAGTTGGTTCCAAATCTTTACTGTGCGAGGAAGGAAGTGTCGCAGGAATCGCAGTGGTGGAGCTCTATTCATCCAGATGATGTTGATGAAACTGGAGTCTGTGGCGGATGGTACGATACGAAAATGAATGGAGAAGTTCGATGACAACCTAAAACGAATACGCAAGTTAAGTAATGTCGAGCCTAGCTTGTTTGGATGGGTTTCGTTATCTCGAGCTGCTCTTGGCTTCGGAGGGTACGTTAAGCCGTAGGTAGGTAAGAATCAAATTCTTTTTGAGATCGCATGAGTTTCAAATGCTTATTAGCTTTACAGTCAGCTAACTATAAAGCGTTATCATATAAAACGCTAGGAAAACCTGGCTTTAATTTTGTCAAAGTAGGTGCATCTCGTTGATTCGTCCCATAAATAACTACTGCAAATGTAATTTCCTCACCTAGAAAACTTTTCGCTTGATTTATATTACTGATTTTGGCTCGAGTGCAGCGAGTTTACGAAAATAAGGATATATTACAGTCGACAACTGAATAAAAGTGCAATTGCTGAATTTTAAATTAAATTAATTAAAACTGTAGCAAATGTTGAATAGCAAAAAAGGAAAATGTGACTTGTGTCGTACGTCCATTGAAGCGGAGTTATGCACGGAATAAAGTACACGTCACGAATAAAGAATGAAATAAGTACTTCTAAGAGAGAAATCACACTAGCGTTTACGAAGTAACTACTTACTAAGTAATAGTAGTAATACATATCCTAGCATATTCACGTCGCTCGTAGCACACGAGTAGCATTCACGCGAAGCCGATTCGTTTTAGAAAAAAAAAATGAAAACATGTGCTTTCTACCTAGCGTTCACAAAATTGAAAATACGTTACGTCGCGTTAACGTTTACGCAAACGCTAAAAAAGGTACAAGTTCCTTATACATGTCAACGGTACGCCAAAGCCTTTGTTGCATAGAGTTGACTACGAAATGGTACCTCAATACGTATTTTTTAATATTTAAAAAAGTTTATATTGATTATGAAATTTCTACAATCGTACAGAATGTTATTATGTAGTTTATTTATAAACAAATGAATATCATACAGAAGACCAACAAAAAATGTTAAGCACACTACGCCCTTACCAGTATTTAGATGAGTTTAATATTCCCGAGCTACTCCATGTTCCGGAGGGCGCATTAAATCAATCCCGGCTGTTGTAAACAACAGCTGTGAACAGTCAGTGACCTTAGGGTAATTTCAAAAGACTCCTATATTTTGTTTATGTGTACCTAGTCAGAAAAATGCATGTTGCAAAGCTTGTGGAAAAGAGCATCTGTCAGGCCCTCTTTTATGTCCTAGTCAGGAAAATGCGCATAAAATGCAGTCTCAAAGTTTGGGGAATCTGTCAAGCCTTCTCTTCTTATGCATCGTCCACACAATCGAACTTGGTTCGATGAAATGATGATTCGCCGGCGCGCCGGGCTCGATCGTTTGGAGTCTGGACCATTAAGCCACTGAAGGGGGCATCTATAAAACCAACTAAAAACCTATCTGCGACCTTCTCGGCCTTAATTTTATTGTGGTAATACATTTTATCACGGAAAATACAGTAGTTCCCTCATTTTATTTTTACCGTAGCATATAAACGCTTGCAATACCAGGGGTATCACTCACGCGTTGCCAACCTCCCAACCACCCCAAGTGGAGCTCTGGAGACCTTACTCACCGTAGGAACACAACATGGCCGGGACCAATGCTATTTGGCTACGATCTTCTGGAAGGTGGAGGTTCCGCATGCTATTAAAAGATAATGAAAACAATTATTTTTACATATTTTTTAAATAAAAATGGTTAAAACCAATTTAATTTATCTGAACCTAAACAGGAAAGTGTTTGTTTTACTTATAAAACAGCTGCCGTAAAGTTTGCACAAGAATGTTTGCTATGAATTACAGTTTGTTTGTCTTGCTATGTTTTGTTGTGTTATTCACAACAAAGTTATAACTTATGTGTTAAAGTATATTTACATACTTGTATAAATTGTAGACAATTCACACAACGGCGCCCTAAAATACTATTAAATATAAATAATAAAAAAAATATTCTTATATTATAATGAGGAAAGATTTTATTATTTGTTTGCATTGAATAGGCTCCGAACGTACTGGACCGGTTTGAATTGGAAAAAAATAGAGATCCACATCTTTTACATCTATTAATAAAATTTATTGTATTTCACATAATTTTAAGCCGCATTCGTGAATATCTGCACTTCCCAAAGGTTGACTGGTAGACAATGCTTTTAGCGTTCCGCCTTTTGTACCCATATCCACAACATATGGGTCAATAAAGTTTAAATAAATAAATAGATCCGTACTAAATAAAGTCGTGCGAAACCGGGGAACGCGAGAGAGATAAAATGCCCGTGAGAACAATATACTCAGAATAAATGATTAATTACAGGATATGCAATATATTTTTAATGTCTCACACAACATTTTATTTATATTTAAAGTTTTAAAGAAAGATTCCACCGGAACAAACGAAGTTTCACCCATTCGTCAGAATAAGGGAACGTACAAGATTACAAGACAGGTCACTTGCCACAAAACAATTTATTACTATGAACTTAGTTCTTTGTTAGTATCTTGTTATTTATTTACGCTGAAAATAAAGAATTTCATACAGTACAGTACGTTTTTTGTTTGAACGAAGAAAGAAAAAAATATACACAAATTTATAGAAAGATTCCCTTGACCACGCTGGCGAAGACGCGGGTTGGTAATTATGAATATGGAATACATACAATGGTAACCATTTCAACGCAATTAAAATCAATTTAAAGTTAAATAAGCACTTTGAATTTACAAAAGAATGAAATTTTAAAAAGGGCTTTACTTTACCATCATGGCGTTTCTTTAGCAATTTAATTAACATTCAGATGAAATTATAATCTGTTGCTGCGTCTTAATGAGAGCTCAAGGATTTTTATAAAGTTCTTTTGGTGAAAACTTCTTGGAATAGCAGACACGTTAATAAAACGGTTTTAATTATATTAACCTCCATAGATTTTATCGAATATTAATTTTAGGGCTCTCGAGAATTTAGAGCACGTCTCAAAATTTTTAATTGATTTTATTATTTTATAATTTACTTCACAGTACTTCGGATCAAAGGTCGACATTATAATATATAATTAACTTTAAAAAAAAAAAAAAAACGACTTCAAATGGTTTTTTTATTATTAAATTTAAATGGGACCACCCTTGAGGTATTACCTATAAGCCGAAAAAAGATTTGTTCAAATCGGTTCATAATTGGCGGAGTTATCGCGTAACAAACATAGAAAAAAAAAAAAAAAAAAAAAAAAAAAAAAAAAAAAAAAAAAAACATACGGGTCGAATTGAGAACCTCCTCCTTTTTTGAAGTCGGTTGAAAATTAATGTATACTTGTGAGGGATTAAGCAGTCTTAATACAAACATTTGTGTAACAAGTCTCAAACCTAGCTTGATACCACTTGATACTCTTAAAAATAGCACAAATATACAACATAATAATATTTTGAGGTTTTGTAGGGACTCTTAAATAGCTAGCTCAAAATTGATTAAAAATTGCGTTGTAATTTTCATGACCGCAATAAAATCGGATTGTTTTCTAATTAAATAGATTAGGATTTGGAATTGTAATTGAAATTGTGCGGGCTGTGTGAAGTGTAAAAAATATAATTTAAATTTATGATTGCGCTTCTAAATGAATTAAATAATACAAGATGTCCATATAACGTTGTCGGACAAAAAGAACCTTTTAAAAATCATATCAAATACTTTGTACCAATTAATTCAATATCACGTAGATATTTGCGTAATAAAAGATAATGTAATGAACGCTTACGTACGACCAATGAACGATCGCCCCAGTTTTCCAAAGGAAATAAAAGCAGTAGACAGTGCTCAATTATTCATGCACTCCACCACCACAATTGTTACATAAAAGGAGCGATAAATCTGTAATTGCACTGATTTAATTTTCTTCTGTAGTACTTACTGTTTATTTTTGTATCTATTATTGTTAGTAGTGGACTGGTTGGCTGGCTCGAACTTTTTATAAAACATATATTTTTTAAACGTATACCACTCTTTTTTTTGGTTTACCTACTTTCAATCTCTAGACCCAGCGGTTTGGGCTGTGCGTTGATATACCTCGCAATTTCGTTTGCGTATATCTCGCTTTCCCGTGGGAATTTTGAAAAATCCTTTCTTAGTAAGGAACCTACATTCCAAATTTGGAATCTCTAGACCCAGCGGTTTGGCTGTGCGTTGATATATGTATAGTTAAGTCTTCGTCAGTCAGTCAGGACTTCGAATTTTATACAATATAGATTGTTTCTTGTTACTATCCGTCTTCATCTCCATACTATTATCATTTTATACAGTTCATTTCCTCAAGCTAGTTTTTATTTTAACATCAATTAAATAATATAGTGTCTCAAAAAGATATGATTAGTGCGAAAAACGATGGTTTAACGATGGACTATAAGAGCAACAAAGGTTTACTAATTTGTTGTACAAAATTTTAATATGTGTTTCACGGGACGTTTTCTAAAATAGTTTGAATAAAACTTAGCACTTTGCTATACGATATCGCAGACGTCAAAGAAGTTTTCAATAAATATTTTATGCTGTGTCAGTCGCCGGTGTTAAGCATGTTTATTCCACAGAGTGTGACACTGTGGTGACACTAGACAGCGTATAATTTTATTTAGTTTCTCATTAATAAACAATGCTAACAGCTTTGGTCTACACATCCACTGACAAACACAATATCGCGTAGCAGACTGTATCTTCAATTATTCATGACTGTTGTCTCCCAACCTCAATTGTCACGTACTGTTATGATGGAAATACATTTCACTGGGATGCTCGTTTTCATATTTTCTTTATTGCCACTTTGTCACTTATGCTCTTCATGGAATAAAAAGGTCACATAGAGTTGCCCTCACCCGCTTATACATAGTCTTATGATACGTAAATGAAAAGACTAGCAAAACTCGGGCAACTTCGTACGTGTCCCGCTTTCTAGTTCGAATTTTGGTAAATCCTTGTTTGTATTATAATAATAATAAATGTTTTTTATTCATATTTCAGAGATTCATTTGTTGGTAATACAACACCTTAACCATTATAAACTTTCTTCTTGAATCACTATAGTTATACTAAAATGCATTAAATTCCGAATAGATCCAAGCGAGCAAACAGCGGAAGCGTCATTTTATACTATTTAAATATTTGTAACGAGCTAAATGTAAGTACATTAAGTTCAAAAGTAAGTTATTTTGAAGAGCTCATCGTTGGTCTAATATAATGTTTATTGCAAATAGAGTCGAGTGCAAGAAATATATGGAAATGAAACCATAATTTTGGAGAAATATCGCTAAATTCGAAATACGTTTAGACATGTTATTAATCGCTTGTGAGTCAACTTTCGGGAACTGCTTGATAAGCTAAGACAGGCGTACTTGATGCATGTATTGGGATGGTAATATTGTCCATGCTATTGTGTTGACTAGATGCCACTTGACACTTTCGATTCACAGGTGGATTAGAACAAATGATAATTTTATAATTATTAAGTAATTAATTTTATTACATCTTGAATCATATTGTTATTGCTAAAGATGTAATAAAATTATTAAATGATACTCGGCACTTCCGGTTCGACTTGTTAAATGTTACAAGTCGTACTTCCGTTCTGAAAATAACTTGGTTAACGATTTATTTATTTGTTTTAAATCCTTGTTAAATTTATGTTAAAATTGTTTTACGTTTATTATAAATTTATTTTAAAATTAGAAGTAAAATGAATTGCTATTTTGACTTGTTGTAACGATTGGCGGGGAGGTAGCGATTGGCAGGGAGCGAGGTTATTTAAGGACATGGTAGAACGTTAGGCGGCAGTTATTGTGAGGCCGCCGGACATTAAAGATAAGTTCCAATTGTTTTTATTATTATTGTAATTTTGTATTTGTATGAAAAAGATGTGTTAAAATACCTGATCGATAAAAAAGGCCATAACCGGTTTTCTTTCGCCATTTCTTTTACCGGTGGTCATTTTGGTTTATTTCCGAAATGGTGGTAGTTTATAAAGTAGTTAAAAGTTTTGGTTTTAATTGAAAATATATAATTTACTAATTACCTACTTTGTTTAATTTACTTTCTTGATACTTATTTCCTTTTAATGATCTTAATAACCTGACATACTAGGGAAGTATCTAACACATGCTTGTATAAAACCGGCCAAACTTGACAGATTTGATTCCCGTACAAAATCGGAAAGTTAAAACTAACTAAGAAAAATTTAAATGACTTTTTCCTTAGCAACGTGAAAGAAATTTCAATTATAAGGCATATAAAAAAGATCATACGACTAACTTTACGTGCGGCGTGTGACACGCCTTATAAATCTTTCCTTACATTTTTATAACACTTTTCTCCACAATTGTAGCATGTCTTCCCTACGTCCATTAGGAATAGGTCCACACTTAATTCAATTCTATTCAAGATTGCGCTAGTCGTTGAACTATGGAGCGATTCTTGCTCCTCTCGGTGCGTTAATCCTGTACCAGCGCAGTATTTGGGGAAAAAAACAAGTGCATAATGGATTTCAGTTTACAAATTTGACGTCAAAGGTTTGAAAATATAATTTATATTCATTAGAATAATTATTCCTTTCTTATGGAGACACCTGGGCGCATAAACTCAACAGAATATGGTTAAAATTCAGTTTCGACTGACGTAAAAGGTATTTTCATAAACATTAATTTAAGATAATGTCGACATCACATGTGCAATATGTAAACAGCTATTATCGTAGCGTATTTTAGCTGTTTCAACTACTCTACGTGGCTTGATATAACAAGCGGGCAGGATGCAAGTCTTTTGTGTAAAATAAAATAAAATGCTTTGCGCTCCATGGCAATCTGATACACTAACTCACAGCAGCGCTTAGAACGAGCACACTGGCCACTTCCTAGTCCCCTGTAGTGTAGGGATTTAGTGTCCTCATATACAAATTTTTACCTAGTTGCCCAGATTGCTACCAACATTAGTTCAATCATTTAATTTGTTACAAGACTAGTTAGAGAGTTTGTAAATCTTTTGGAAAAGTTCAGACCGATTCGTTAGTCAGTTGTCCAAACCAAGTCCAAAACCAAGTTTGTGTCGCAGGTGAGAGAATATTCTAGACTTACTAAAACACTTGGAGAGTTGTTGAAACTAATACTAAGTACCAGTCTGTGGTGATTAACAACTTTTTGACTGGCAACTTGTGAAATAAATAAGTATTTGTGTACTCTTAAGGCATGTTCCCACCCAACTACGACGCAAGTTCTTTTGAACGATACCTTCGTGTCTGCAATCGAAACCGAAAATCTTATTTTCGTGTGCACAACTGGATTCAACTATAAGGATGCGTTTACATCTGCAATAAATTGTATGCAAGTACGCTCGCGACAGCAATGTCCAGGACAAGTTTATGCGTATTTTACATTCTCGCAGTTTGTCGGTTTGTTTGGGAGAAACTTCCACCACCCTGACACTGACTTGACTAGTGATATTGGTGGGCAAAAAATGCCACTGCTTGGAAACCATATAAAGAAACCTACTTTATTTTCTCTCCTGTCATCAGGTTTGACCTTTCCTCAAACCAAATATAATCTCTGGCATCATCAGCCTACATTCGTCCACTGCTGGACATTGGCCTCCCCAACTGCACGACACCGCGCACGATCCTCGACCACTCTCATCCAGCTCTTGCCAGCCACCTTGCAAAGATCATCGCTCTACCTAGTCTGAGGGCGTCCTACGCTACGCTTGCCAATCCAATATAACCTTGTATCAAGAGAATAAAAAGAACAACGGAAACAGTATCGCGAACATCAATCAAATAATTCATAAGGCAATAAAATATCGCTTTTCCGTCTTTTAATAACGACATTCGGTTCATTCCGTTCATAATCAATTTTTATTTCTGCCTTTTACAATGGAAAATTTATTGAAACGGAACGATTGCGCATTTCAATAAAATGGACAACAATTTACGTAGGTGCATAACTGCATATACTTCATCTCTTTTAAAATACCATCTCTCTTTATTTGATTGAACATACAACATTTAATTTGTAATTGTAATTAGGTATACAGAGTTGAATAAAATTGCGATTTTATTCAAGAACTACTTCTGCCCGCGGCTTCGCCCGCGAGGCCTACTAACAATTAGCATATTTTTCTTCAGAAACAAATTTCGGTCCGGTCCAGTTCGGTCCGGTTCAGCACGGCCCGGTACAGTACGGTTCCATCCGGTCTGATCAGGTCTGATCCGTTTCGGTCCGGTCCGGTCCGGTCGGTCCTGTCCTTATAAGGAACCTACAAGCCAAATTTGCAACTTCTAGACCCAGCGGTTTGGGCTGTGCGTTGATATACCCTCGCAACTTCGTTTGAGTATATCTCGCTTTCCCGTGGTATTTTGAAAAATCCTTTCTTAGTACACCCCTAGACGTCGTTAGGCGGCCCAAGACCCAGTTGTTGGGCTGTGCGTTGATATATAGTTAAGTCAGTCAGTCAGGCAGGACTTTCAATTTTATTATGTATAGATAAGCTGGTAGAATTTATATGCTTCCAACTTCGTTGTATGTAAGTTGGAAGTGTTGGAACTCATACAAGTCTGTTTTTCTTCCGAGATATCAATATCTTTCATTAGGTGCCTATTGTCAATATGTGTTCGCGGCTGTATTTTGATCTTCATGTTTAGCCACTATCATTATAAACGCGAATGTTTGTGAGGATGGATTGTTCCTCTTTCACGCAAAAAGGTCTTGATAGATTTGCTTGCGGGTAGTTAATAACCTTTTTTTTTTTTTTTAACGAGGGGAAATCCTCTTCTTTTTTTTTAACGGGGGGACTGCGTGCCGGAGTCTTACCGACTAAAACCACCCCGGTGTCTCCTCGCACGTGGATTCCCGCGGCCCACACTAGTGCTGGCCGGTTCTGTCCAGGCCTCGTCTGGATTAACACAATGAAATGTTAGTAGCTTATAGAGTAGATTAATAACACAAAAATGTCTGTGAAGACCTAGCCCCTTCGCACACAAGGCGACGCAAGTCTCCGATACTCGGCGATTTTAGCATCCAACGACGCGAGTGTACGTACGAATGGCGGTAGTCGCTTGGATACTAAAATCGCCGAGTATCGGAGACTTGCGTCTCCTTGTGTGCGAAGGGGCTAACTCTCATAATAAACATTTTGAACCTTTGAATCTCACGATAATCTTTATCCTGGACTAGCTTGCGTGTATTTATTTATGCACAGCAACGCCATCTATATCAGACTTTTGATCAAATCCTCGGGAATCGCGTTTTTTTTTTCGGGATAAAAAGCACCCTATGTGTTAATCCAAGTTATCAGCTACCTACATACCAAATATCATAAATATTGGCCCAGCCATTTGAACGTGGAGAAGTAACAAACATACACACAACTTTAGCCTTTATAATATTAGTAGGAAGTAGGATATCAAGCCAAGAACGGGAACAACGGAGTTTAGTGTGTAAACCCGCGGGTATTAGCTAGTTCTAAAATAAAAATAAACCAGGAACAAGGGATGCAAAATATGCAATGAACAACATCATGAATTTTAATGTTTTCATAGCTATTTGTGCGTTAAGCGGAAACTTCTATCAATTTGGCTCCATTCAGGAATTTTGTTGAATAGCCGCGTGACCGTGCATGAATTCTGAACTGCATCCATAGAATTTCAATGTTAGTTTAGCCCGACTTGACTTGAATGTACTAGCATAGAATACTGATAGATAATTACTGAAGGAGGGTTTTGGAACGGCGACCACGTACCGGAAAGCGCACTGTAGGACGGGCGCATACGAGGTGGTCAGACGACCTAAGGAAAGTTGCTGGAAGCCATTGGATGCAGGCCGCTGCCAACAGGTTGCACTGGAAACGTTTGGGAGACGTCTATATCCAGCAGTAGATTTCTTGTGACTGAGATGATGAGGTTATTTTGTGGAGCGGTAGAGAATTTATTAAATGGCCTAGCTCGACCGGGGAAGTTGTTAACTGTTGGAAATTTGTCGGCTACTAGCCGCGTCTCGTAGTCTATTTAATTAACTTTATTGACCACACCACACTACAAAACTAGAGTCGTACTTGCCTCTGTAGAGAGATTACTATAAACTGGTAGCGAGTGGCTCGTAAATGGGGTGGCTCGACCGGTGCAGTACCACATACCCCTCTAAGGCGGAAAGCACTAAATGCAGCAATGCGTTTCGTTCGATTTTTTATAATATACCTACCTACATCTTTTAACTAAAATTTTCATATTAATTAAGTTTTATTAAATTTGCTGTTTCGTTGTACTCTACCTAATTTAATATTATGAAATAAAATAAAACTAATATTTAAAAGTAAATCCCCGTAGCTTGGTATCTAAAATGTTTGCAGCGTGGCTTCACTGAATAGTAATAGAGATGTGTTATGGGAGTTAATTGATAATTCACATTGTGGACTCACGGCGGTGGAGCGCACAAATTCCCATAGGAATATGAATAACGCTAGTACAACTTCAGGTAGTCTCCGCAGTGCTGTTCCTTGAAGTCTGGCGAGATTAACTTTTCATATATTTACATCTAATACATAATGCATATGTCACACGAACTAAGAAAAGGGTATAAGTAGGTATGTAAAAAACTTCATTAATCTTGTTGGTTTCGCTCGCTAATATTTTCATAATAGGTTTTTGTTATTTGTTTTATACAGAGAATTACTTTTGTCATCGAAAGTACCTACCTATATATTTTTATAATCTATTATCTGTGGGTTCGTTAGCGTGGGTGTCTTTCTTCTTGTTATCCAGCAATATTATTAAAAGATAAATTATTATTTAAAAAAAACAACTATCACTTAAACAGATTATTATACAGATTGTCCATTTCATTCCAAATTTCATTAAAATCCATTATTTCGTCTATAAAGCATCTAAACTTTTATTAACAAGATTCTGCGAAATCATTCTTACTACTTTACTTTCCAAGAAAAGTAAATACCTAACAAAAAAATGTATTGTTACTAAGATAAATTTTTAAAAAGCTATTGTGATTCAGTCGGACAAAACCAACATCCCTTTTGAGAGTACCCAGTAAAAGATAAGGAAAAAACAAAACATTTAAATTGATACAGGGACAGAGAGATCCCTTACAGCCGGCAAAAAATTAAGCAAGCAATTTGTAATTCAAAGTTGAAATTCAGATTGCTAAAGAGTGGGCGCCTCGGAGGCTTATTAAGAATTTTCATTTGGTTTTAGTAAACAGTGTGATTCACTTAGTGAGGCGAGGCAAAGGGCTAAATTAGGTTAAGACTCTGTTTACAAACAATTTAGAAGGAAGCCTGCTTTTGTAAAGCCACACAATTTGTTGTGAAGTGTTTAATACTTTGTGGCAGTCGAAAAACATATTACAGTTGACAACTTTGTGGAATGGTTTTACATCTTAAAAGAAAGTTTTAAAATGCTGACAGCGTCCCCAACTTATGCTAGAGTTATACCATAATTTTCAACTGAAATAAATTTTTGTCATTAATGTAACAATGCAACGTTCTTCTGATCTACAGTGACGTCTGAATGTCAGTTCAGTTTTTATAGAAATTTCTAGACCTCTTCCTCGAGGTCGTCGAGGTCCTCATTACGGAGGGTCGTGAGCCCCCTGATGACATAATATTCTTACGATGTACATTTCGATTGATAATTGTATTTTTTATATTAATATTATAAATATAAACGTGTAATGTCTAACTGTTAATATTCGCGCGTAAATCACAAAACCATTTTGATGGATTTTGGTTTCGAGGTAATTATAGATTCGAAAAAAAGGACGTACTTTAGTGTTTTTGAATTTACAAAAAATAAGTACAGTAACATGATTTACAAAAAATAAGTCAATAAACTATTTTAACAGTATTAAGTACCCAGAGCGTGAGATGCACTGTGCACTTAACTGTACAAAATAAGCTTGCAGGTAGTAAAGATAAAGTAGCACATGTAGATAAACTTTGTAGAAATTCCCCACGGGTTCTTATGAGGCAAGATGCTTTAGAATAAGACGTCTCAGAATGCAACCTTTAGTAACCGCAGCACGTAAAACTAAAAGGGTTTTAATGAAATTTTAAAACAAACTTTTACTTATTGTGGCTGGATTTTGGTATTTTGCTACTTAGCACGTCCTCTCGCACAATTTAGTTGAGGTTTCGGCATAGATATTATTACAAATAGATACCGAGAACACCTCCCAGTGATATTTTTTTGTCCATACTCCTTTCCCTTCTCCCTTTTCTTATGCCTTCTCTCCCTTTGCCTTTCCTTGTATCCACAGAGCACCCCCAATAGAGACCACATATCAGAGCCCCCGCTCCTGCCAAGCTTATGCAGAATAACTACTAATATTGATGACACGTCCACCAATCAAATTGCACCAATTTGATTTACGACATGACGTGTCCTTGACCTGCCCAATCAGAACACAGTTAACACAAACAATAAAAGGGGCATTGCGGACTCTTTTGGGGGTGCTCTGTGCTTGTATCAGACAACGCATTGGTAGTGCCTCTGGTATTACTGATACTCATAACATAAGCGGCGCTAACCACTTTATATCAAGTTGACCGATAGCTTTTTGTCTGTGGAATAACAAAAAAACAGAAGATTGTTCATGAAACCTTTACATATATATGTAAAGAAACATACACTTTGTATTAAAGAGCGGCCTATTCGAGCTATACTTAAAAGGAGGATCGTATGTACAAATTATTGTAAATCTAAACACAATAAAGCATTTTTTTCATTCTTGTATGTCAAGGACGACTAATTTTATGTATAAAATTATTGTAAACAAATTAGGAATTTATTTTTTACATTCTTGTGTATCATCTGTTTATATTTTTGTCTTTTTACAATGGTAAGCGTCATTATTTACGCTCGTGCCCAGAGTTCTGCACTGGCATTTCCACTAAGTGAACCTGAAAATTTATGCCACCTGTTACAATAACAACTTTTCAGAAACTAAAATCCAACAGATTTTACGGCTTAGTACGAGTTTTTTGATCACAATCGAACGTGTTAACGTTTACTTGCCGACTGAATTGAAAAAAGTTTAATATTGTCAATTTACTAGACGCGTGTTAATTATCCAAATTAGCCGCTTCAAAATGTGAGAAAGTAAGATTGTTAATTTGATATGTAACACGCGTCTTATAAATTCGCAACATGAGAATTCTTCTCTATTTGGTCGGTTTATTTACGTTGACATGATCGAATCTGACCAAAACACTTGTACTAAGCACTCTGTTCCAATTTTACAATGATTTTTATTTGTACAGAAAACAAAATATGAAATAGGATAGAGAACTAATAATTATTTTAATGCTAATAATGTAACCATTATTATGAAACTTTGTAATGTCTTTGGCCAGCGATGATTGCTTACCATCAGCTGGCGAGCTAGCTCGTTTGTCGTCCTCTGTCATAAAAATAATATAATACGACTAACGTAATTGGGACAAGCCCACCACACATTCCCACCGATGTATCTTCTGTGTAGTCAGGATCAACAACGGCGACCTCAGATTGACAATAAGCGATGAATCATCTCTCTAGGATTTAATTTCAAATTGCTGTCTCTCACGTAGTTGTTAAGTAGGGAAGTCCTATCAATACTTCCTACTCCGACTATCTTCTTTTTGATTAAATTCATTGTGAGTTCATTCTGTTCAACTGTCTTGGAAGTTGTAGTTTTCTCCCCCGGGACGTAAATAAGCTTCATCGCTTAATACAAAATGACTAGTATGAATGAATAGTATTGAAAAAAATTTATATTCAATCTTGGTATTATCATTAGAAATTCAGTTGTATCTGAATATGCTGTCTTAAGTATTTTGCGTCTGTCATATTTAGTATTGTGTCTTGCTAGCCCTGCACACTGCATGCAGAAATTCGTTGGCTTGAAAAGATTGCTAGCAATAAGGCGGCTTTGTTGCTTAAACACCAGTCTGCAAGATTGTTTTTTTTTTTTTTTTATGTAAGAGGTTGGCAGACGAGCATGCGGGTCACCTGATGTGATGATTGTGTTTAATTTTTTTTTTTTCTTTATTGCAAATAAAGTATATTCTATTTATCTATCAGTGAAATGGAATTCAATTCAAATTCCATCCGAAACGGTTAGAGCGAAAAGAAACGCATGAAGAAAAAAACCGCTTAACGGATTTAAGTATGTCGAGTTTAATTTCCAATTTACAAGAGCAAAACGGACAAACAGATTTATCTTTGAAGTATTTTTAAAAACTAATATATTCATGAACTAGCCGATGCCTGCGGTTTTACGGTTTTGAATACCCCGTTGCCGGACTGATATCCGGGATAAAAATCATCCTATATGTTAATCCTGGGTATAAACTACCCGTGTGCCAAATATCAAGCAAATCCTATCAAGCCGTTTTTACGTGATGACAAACACATTATGTATATCCACACAACCTTTTGCATTTATAATATTTTATTTGAAACATCAGATTATTGTTTAAAGTCCAATTCAAACATCGAGATACCCGTCTGATCTGAGCAACAAATTATTATGGACTCACAATAATTAGACATCAGACAAACGCGAATTTTTCGTGCGGATATCCGCGGCATACATTCCCACTGCAGTGTCTACTTTATAGCCAGGATCAACAACGACAACCTGTTGACAATAAGCAATAAAGCTTATTGACGTCCCGGGGGAGAAACTGACAGCTGTCTTGCAACTCACAATGAATTTAATCTGAAAGAAAATAGACAGAATTTGAAAGGATCTGGGACATACGACAGAAGTGTGGTTAGGTGGCGGTTAGTATGAAACGTAGCTGCGTGACTATACGTGTTGTGGTCAAGGTAAAAATCATAGACGGTAGACACATCCGCACAATGAATACACGTCGCACTGAGCTCGGTCATTTCACAACCATGTTTTACACATAGTACTTCGTATTCTGTAAGAGTAGGGCTGTAGTTTCATATACCCACTATAAATAAAAAAGATAAACCAAGGATTAACTAAAACCTATGATGTCACTGTCACTCTTGAGGAGAATGAAATGAAATACCAAATTGACAAAATAAGTTTTAGCCATCAACCTTGGCTGATTTTTGTTTATCCTTAGGTGACTTATATTGGTCCTTTTTGATGTAGTTTTTAGAAAAAATAACGTTATTTTATATCCATGACGAATTAACAAAACAAATACAACACCTTTGACAATATAACAAGCAAACTTTGTTCTTTGTAATATTAGTAAATAAGTTTTAACGAATACCGAAATGATAAATATAACTTTTCTCATAAAATCTTAGATTCACTATTAATAAAAATATATTTAACATAACGAAAAACTTTAATTTTTATTAAAATAAAACTATTTTGTTACAGAATGACTCGACAACGAGAAAAGGAAGAACGTCCGTCAGAAAAGCATCGAGCGACGATACAAAAACCTTACCTTACACCCTCATGCAAGCAAATAAACCGTGTGCCAAGGAAACAGATGTGAATAATGAATGGGGACACAGAAAATGTCGAGACACGCGACATCGGGATGGACCTCCCAAAAAGCATATGTGTCGACCAATGCGAGAACATCACAAAAGTATCGTCGTTTCAGCTCAGACCCCCAGATCCCAACGAAACGTTCCTAAGCCGACCATTCATGCACGAAAGGGCTGTGAACGAAACTGGCTCAATCAATCTCAGAATGGTGCTCAATCTTAACGATTCAATAAACGAATTGTACGGTTTCGATATGACATTAAATGGAACGTTTCCAAATTGTACTTTTGAAAATGGAACTTGTGCTAGTGATTCCAATTATAACTTCTGGGCGCTATCGTTACTAGTGTTTCCGTTGTTAACGTTATTTGGTAATGTGTTAGTTATAATGAGTGTCGCGAGGGAACGAAGTTTGCAGACAGCAACGAATTATTTTATAGTGAGTCTCGCAGTGGCCGATTTATTAGTGGCCGTAGTGGTTATGCCATTTGGAGTATATTATTTGGTAAGTAGACTAACTATTATTTGGTAAGTAGAGTAACTTTTTTTATTTAATACGTTGATAGATATTGTTTTTGTTGGTTGATTGTAATATTATCCTTGGAGATCCAAACTCGTAAACAATATTTTATTTCGCTGTGTCGTCAAGGGACCTATGATACCTAGCGGTGATATCAATATCGTGACAAAAACCTTTTCTGAATTTATTATATGTTACAGTCACAACTCATAGACAGTCAAACCACTTTTTAGGACTGCAAAAATCAGATGAACTAAACGTAGTTTTGACCAATGTCTTTAAAATGATTTTCGCAATCAAAAGAAGTTTTCATGAACGTTCTTTAACCCTACTAAACCTTTTAACCTTTATGTATTATGGATAGTTCTTTCAAATATTAATAGAAATATCTGCTAGTTAATCGTCTAACTTTGCCACCAGCACCGGACTGTGATTAAGATTAGTGTACATAGCAAATCAAAACGTTAATATAAAATATATATACGAGAATATAACACATAATCTACATTTCCAAAATTAATAATTATAGTTCTTAACGTCAACCACAATACACGGTTTATCCTCTAAATGTGGTTTGTGATTGTGTATCTATAACGAGCAGTAACCGCACCGTCATGGAACTAGCAACAATAGCGTAACAGTTACAAAATACATAGGTACTGATATATTATGTATAACGTGTAGGTATGTATAAATGTATATATTATTATTATAGTTGGCAAAATAATAATGTTATGATTATTATCGAAAACACAAAGCTCCCTGAATTTCATTGTTAATATAATTATATTATATGAACAACATACACGAAATATTCGTAATTAGCTTTTTGAACAGCCATGCGTCATTCATTAGGCACCCCTACAACACAAACAATAATGTTACACAAAATTATAATAAATGAGCGGTTTAGGCTGTGCGTTAATTCTCAGTTAGTCAGTCAGTCAGTCAGGACAAAGTATTATATAGATAGATGAAAATCTCTTAATTCAGATTTCACACATAGCTGTCACTGTCAATGGACTACTACCATGATTTTTTTCAAAATTCTAAACATAAACTTTCGGAAATAGAGGGGGGGGGGACCACCGTGCAAAACGAAAATTGACATGATAAATGTAAATAATTTAGAATCGGATCATTCTATCGAAAAATTATGTTTCCACACCCTCAATATTTTTGAAGACGAACATTTTTTTGGGTGCCTCCCCATTTTTCGTATTGCGTGGTGGTCTCCCACTCTCTCCAGATAGAGGGGGGGGGGGCTCTATCTGCGAATATGTTTAGAAATTTGAAAAAAAAACATGGTAGTAGTCCATATGCTGAACCTTTAATAAAAACTATTACGGTTAAGTAAGCTCTACTAATTTCCGAGTAATAGCCGACGAACTTGTGAAGTACATTTCTTTAATGAAAACGTACAAATATCATAGAATGTGGCATACTACTCATCTGCAAGCAAGCAATGCGTAGCCAATACAGAACCCTACATTGTGCATGGCCCGACACGTACTTGCCCGATTTTTTTCACTTGGAAATTAACGAACGGTTTGACAAGATTTCTTTTTTAGGGACAGATTAAAGCCTGTAGAGCGTTGGGAAAAACAACTTATCATCACGGAAAAAAAATTAAACCCGTACCCAGCCAGGCCGGGCCAATACAAAGATAAATTTACTCCTTCAAGAGATCACTTCCAGCCCGTTACACCTATTAGCAACATGTACATTTGTATTCATAAGGAAAAGCAGTAAATCACAAGCCGCAGCAATTTTCCAAACAATTTAAACTTTCCGACGTGTTTGCTGTTTGCAGGGACAACGTCGGGTTGGTTCTAAAACACATAGAGCAACTACTTATCTAAATCCAGACACGACACAATAGGGAATTACAGTTGGCCGATATTGTCCAACAGTATACATAAAGAGACAATTTTAACAGATAAATCGATTCGAAAGAGTTTGCTTGCATATTTAAATAAAAATATATGACTACTAATATACAAAAATCTATAATAGAATATTTCTTCATAAATTATTTAATTACTTTTTAAATATCAGCCAACCGTTGATTTATTAGTAATTTTCAAAAACATTATTGATTAGTTAAGGACTTTTTTGCCGCTTTCGGATATAATAATATCCGTCGATTGTATCAGATAAATAACCTAATCAAATTCAACGAATCGTTAAGTGTTAGATTATCAAATAAAATCAAAATTCTTTATTTGCAATTATAGGTGTTACAATACAACTAGGTGTTGTAAACAATTTTTTAGATTCTTTTACATTTTACCTTAAGGCGTACAAATTGTGTAGCTACATAATATTATAAATATTTTCAATATGTCATTTCAAAATAATAATCATAGTTTAAATAAAAACACAGGACATTAAATTAATCAAATAGTATTAAATAGTACTTATTATCTTTTTTCTTTACGTTAATTAGGCAATATCATTAACTTTGATATGTTTTGTGTAACTCACTGTTTAGTAATTGTGATTCAATCAGCCTCTCCTTTTATATAAATAGACACACATGAGTTTATCATATTTCTTATAAGAAATAGCGAAAATAGAATTTTGTTCACGCCCGATATCGATAATTTGAGTCAGCAGAGCCTCTAATGAGGGCGATATTTCCTGAATTTATTATTTTCTTCGTAACAATATTATGTGGAAAAGTCGGTTACTAGTCAGACTATTGCAATTTCTCTAGTCTCGTCTCGTAGACTATTTAATTATTCTATACTAGATTTTCCCCGCGGCTTCGCTCGCGTTAATTTATGACATAGATCTCGTTTGACAACAAAACAACCCATAGCGGGACTTGTGGCGCCATCTGTTGGCCGGTACAGCGTCCTCTATAGTAGAAAAATAATTTTCCCATTGGAACGACATACTTTCACGGGATAAAAAGTAGCCTATGTTGGGCTCTGTACCCCTGACAATATGTATTCAAATTTTCATAATGATCGGATGATTAGTGAATCCGTGAAGGAATAACAAACAAACAAACAAACAAACTCACTTTCTCATTTATAATATTAGTAAGGATAAGGAAGTAGGAATTGACGCTACAAGTAGGCTAGTACTTGTCTCACACTGTAGAGTTCAATAATTAGACCCATTTTGAGTGGTAAAGCCTAGCTAATACTATGAACTGTTAGTGTATCGTAAATGGGGTATATCTAGTTGTAATACCCAGTTCTTAGTAGTAGCATAGTGTAAGGGCAGTAAGTAGTTCTACCACTCAAAAGAACTCTCGTGCAGACAAACCCGCAGGAAATAGCTAGTAGAGAAATAAAATAGTTAAAACGAAACAGCATAAAACAAAAACTGTTTACTGTTATGTTCAAAAATCCTATTATAACTAGTCACATAAAATAAAATGGCTGCCAATAATTATGATCCCCCCAATTTAAGCTAGCCATTTCACAATACGATCAGTTTGAACGATTGAACCACAATATAGTTACAGTTTCATAGCTGAAGTTGAAATAACGTAATCTGCTAAGTTTTAAGGGTCCTGAAGATTTCAGATAAAGGGATCCGAGCTTTTAGTTTCAACACTTTGGACTTATTGTGTGCCCATATACATTAACCATGGAGGGTTTGCCATGGGGATATCTGTAATGCAGTTGTAGTTTTAGGGTTTGGAATAACATAATGGAATTATTCAAAATGGAAAATGGAAAATTATTATTCAACATGGGAAGATTTAGTGGATAACCCTGTTTTATAGTCGAATAGGCCCGCAGATTTAGGTTTTTCTTCTATCACAAGCTGTCTCCCACAGCCTCAAGAATTGTAATAATATTTTATGAAAAGAAACTTAAAGTAATGTCCAGTGTACGTATGTATTTTTTTTGTAAAAAAAATTATTTCTCTTACGGGATCTTTCGTAAACGCTTATCTGTTTAAGAATCTTTCTCAGGGAACCCTTAAACTGTGGGGTATTTTATTGATGTAAGATAAAAAAGATTTGTGTTTAGTATCGACCCGTTAGTGCCAATAGATAAATTTTATTTTCGTTTTGTAACTTCTTCCTCTTCTTGTTGAATAAAGATCTCGGATAACACATTTCACCGAGTAGGTTAAATAGGCAAGGGTTGAAGGCATATTCCAAAAACTCTCATGTATTTTTTTACATAAAAAATTATAAATGTGATATTATGACGAAAACATTATTATTTACTAAAAACGAACGAATTTGAACGGGCACGTATACAATTATGACGAAAAGTTCTAATATTGTAGAATGTTGATATCATAATATTATTTTGTAATATCTATGTGCAGTCGCACGCCCTGCATTACCTGCCTTTAATAAAAAGGGTGATTATTTGATTATGTTGTAAGTCATGTTTATATTATAAGACTCTTATCTTACTCTATAAGACACTTAATGAGCAAATAAACATTTTGCACACATTGTACTATTATTTTTGTGAAAATTTCTTAACTCTCATTAAATATGAAATATCTTCAAACCACTGGAGACCGTCGAATGGACGGAATGTTGGTTAGTAAATAGTGGTTTCTTTAGTACAACGTCATCTCGTACAAGCTCATGTTTAGTATGTAAATTTGTCCCACATTTACAAAAGCCTGTATGCTTTTAAATGTATGTAGAGTATGTTTAGCGAGAATTTTAAATTGAGGGATATATTTGATATAAGAAAAAAAAATATTTTTATTTATTTACGGTTTAATGTTATTTTTTAGAAATTTTTATATTGGATTTCGCTACCATACCAAATAGGGTTGAGTATTTTTATAATTTCACTACTGAAATTACTATGTGCTTGATGATATATTCATTTAGTGAATATTGTATCAACAAAATCAAACACTCAAAATAGTTCTTACTATAACTCTACGACCCTGGCCAAGCAAGCCGAGTAAACCTAAGTACAGTGCTATATAACAATGGTATTTATGAAGTGGCCGAAATTGGAACTATAACTCCCGTTCATATGTCACTTTTCGACAGTTCGCCTTTGACAAAATGTATGAAAATATGCCACAGTAAAGCCCTCCTACAAACGTCACTCACGTTCATGAATATCATTGTAGCACCGTATACAGGAAAATAAGCAATCTCAAAATCCACTTTGCTGTGTTTTCTCAGAACTTTAGAAGTTAATCGGGAATTGTATTGTTCATTAGATAAATAAAATCTTAAAAAAAACAAACACTAAAAACACCATTGCCGTCACGTACAAAAGTGATTGTAAATTGAAATGTACGTTACACGTCGTTCGATGGGATGCAAAGCGTTTTCCAATGGGATGGCACCCTTTATAATTCTTGGGCCGGCCGTGTCACAGACCAACTATCATGTTGAAAAGCTTTAGTTGTAGGGCAAGATGTCTAGTTTAATTTTGGAGTTTTAATGATTCTATATATTTACTATAGGGACGAAGTTAGACTAGACTTCAGTTTGCTAATCGCGGATACTCTAATTTTCTGCCGATAGTCCCTCTGTCGATAGTCCCTATAATATTAGTAAGGACTTAAAACTACATTAAGGAAATCACTATGTTACTATAATATTAATCTTAACACAATGATTAATGAGAGCTAACGATATTTACGTTTGCTGAGTATCTCAAAATGTGTCACTTTCTCATCCGTTCATTGATATAATATATAAGACTAAATTATATAGGTACCTGTCACACTATGATTATTTTTAAACAAGAGCTACATTTAAGAATCTCAAAACTGGTCACTTTTTCATACACTTGTGTAAAACACGTAGTTGCTCTATGGTCTATTATTCCGATTCGTTTCGCGGGGCTTACACGAGTTTCTGATTCTGTAACCACTTTCGTCCCGTCAATTTCATCCGATTTACGACGCGTAACAATACAATTTAAATATTATGTATATACAATACAAATTTTATGTATTTTAACCGCTCAAGATTTATTGATATTTACGTTTCATTTATTATTCAAGTATTAAGGACAGAACATTCCAAAAACCATCGGTATAAAGCGGTAAAAACTACATAGATACCGTACGGTGGTTATTTGTAAAATTTTCAGTTACTTAAATTAATGGCGTTACAAAAAAGATGAGGAAAAATACGATAAAACAATTCTTCTGGCAATTCTGTATTCTGAAAATAAGGTTAAAGAAATAATTTAAATCAATCTAATCCGCCGTTTTATTAAACTACACAACGCATTTTCACACGTTTTTCACCACACGGAGTAAGAAAACCTTTTCTCATGGGAACAGGAACAACGAGATTACCAAGGGCATTCGCCATTAAAATAGTAAATGTTCCGATTAGTAAATATTTGATTAGGACTAACATATTGGTATGTTTTTTTTATTTAGCCAAAACAAATTGACTCCACCCTACTTGAGCACAGTGGACTGGACACGTGAGGACGGTCCAATCCAACTATATTGACTATGCTAGTGTGTGTTATCATCGAGAATTGTGCAAATAGTTTTCAAGAAAGCCATTGTGCGTACGCAGTAACAATAAAAAACCGGGCAAGTGTACGTTTCGTGCCACGCACAATGTAAGGTTCCATACCGTTACCGAGTAATAAGCTCTACTTGTTACTGAGTAATAACTCGGTAACAAGTAGAGCCTACTTAACCGTTATAGTTTTCATTGAAGGTTCAGCATATGGTACTACCATGATTTTTTTCAAATTTCCAAACATAAGACTTTCGGAGATAGAGTGGGGGCGACCACCGTGCAAAACGAAAACTAACACGATAAATGTAAATAATTCCAAAACGGATCATTGTATCGAAAAATGATCTTCGCACACCCTCTATGTTTTGAAGAGACCTATCTAACGATACCCCACAATATGGGCGCGAAAAAAAAATCATTTCCACTTTAAATGTAGGGGAGGCACCCCAAAAAAAAATATTTTCAAAATTTTCTTCCAGCACTTTGTTAACATTGTTAATATTATACATACCAAATTACACTTTTCTAGCATCAAGCGTCTAGGCGCTAGACCGCGGACAGACAGAGAGACAGACAGACAGACGGACATGGCGAAACTATAAGGGTTCCTTGTAGTTTCTTGTTCCTTCCAAATCTGTTAACTTGTAGGTATCTGTCCTTGTACTGTAAGTGGGATGGGAGCCTGGTGACCTGTAACACAGGCCTTACAGCCTACCACGGGCACCAGTCTCTTATAAACAACATATTAAATGTATACTATACCTAAGACTAAAATATTATTTGTAATTAATCAGTTTAGTTTATAAGAAAGAACAATAAAGAAATTATTATTATTATTATAAATATCAGTTATATGATATAAATAACTGATATTTATTATGATTATGATACAGTATTTAAGTTTAAGTTTAAGTTTACTACGGAATCCTAAAAATAAGAAAACTATAACGCAAATTTCTATAGCAATAATTCCTAGCGAAAGTTTGTCCCAATTACTTCAGATAATGTACCAAGTTATCATTATAAAAGGGGAAAAATGTTTTTCGAGAATGCTCATTACACTCGTAAATATTCGTTACGGTCTTACTACGTCGTCTTTGAGTTTATAACGTACTTATTTACTCCGCAATTTTCATATACATTACTTTTTCCGGACATCTTTCAAGAGCCTTGTTACTTATTAACTGTAAACAATGTTTTATTTCATCAAATCTAAATAACAGCTTTGGAACCATACAAAAATTTATAATTCTTGCATTGCTAGAAAGATGTTTCGTACTTTTTCGATTTTACAATGACAAACAAAACTTCTTCAGTTGGAATAAATTCAGATGCGTGAAAGCCTTCTTCTTGACAGGCATGGTCGAGTGGCTAGTATTAACTACTTGATCTCAAAGACCACAGGAATCGCGTGCATAACAAAACGTTTGTGTGCATGAACGTGTTTGATTGTCTTGACCTGGATGTACGATTACGATTACTGTACGTACGTACTATTCGACGACTTTACAACCTAATACCTTACTCCATGTTATGATGAAAAATGTGTGAAAATTCGTTGTGTAGTTTGTTCATTTATGTATGTCAACGGCGGATTAGATTGCGCTTCCGCCACAACTCGGTCCGAGATTGTGACGAGCCGAAGTGGCCGCCACCGTCACCGGGACGTCACCGAGACCGAGATGAAGTTGACGATGGCAGTGGACAAACAGCTATACTCTACTCTACTTTCAGAATACAGAATTACCAGAAGAAGTCCTTACACTTATTATGGTATTTTTTTCCGCGGGGCAACACGTTTGCCTCTCTCTATGGTGATGCAGCTCAGTACCGCACACGGGAATCTCTCTCTGTCACTCTCTGTACAGCGATGTTAAAAAATCCGACATCCGCAACGAAGCATTACCATATATGTAGGAATAAACGATACCCTTATAGCCCTATGGTACAGTAGGAACCTACATAATTGTGTAATGAGAAGCTCTAATCTTATTAGCAAAAGTTTGTAACTGGACGTGTATTTATGGTGTTGATGAGGGCTTGATGTGGGTGTGATGTGATACTAAATTAATTGGAGAATATAAACAAAGTGTGATATTGTTTTTGAGCTGTTTAATTCCTATCATTAATGAGTTAAATTCTTCTTTATGCAAATATATTTTTCAATTTAAAAAGAAGTAGGTAGTTTGCCACGCAATCCTTACTAATATTTTAAATGCGAAAGTTTGTGGGGATGGATGTATAGATGTTTGTTACTCTTTCACGAAATGACGGCTGGACAGCTTTGCTTGAAATAACAAATAGGATTAGTTTTTATTCCGGATATCATTCCAGTAACAACGAGATTTCGCAGGTGAAACCACGGGCATCGGTTAGTATGATTTAATGGCTGCTAAAAAATTTACTGGTAAAATGTTTTTCTCTAAACATTGTGGTTTACGCGGCTAAACCTTTTAAGGCACGTAAATCGATGTTTTACTATTAAAGTGAACGATAATTAAATGTTACGTGGTGACTTTAAAGTAAAAGCCACCCCAGCGGTATATAATAAAAAATTACAGATTACGACTATTGAAACTATTAGACAAATTAAAAAATAAAGTTAAGTTAATAGCTTGACTGACAATGTTCTTGGCTAAAATTTAATTTTACGTTATATTTTTATGCAAGCTCTCGCGAAGTTGACCGAAGTGAAATTCCAAAGGAAAAGTAAAGACAAAGTAGGACGAAGAGGCCATCCACACTCTCGTTTTCGCGTTACTTCGAGAATTTGTAGTAGATTTTAAAAAGAATAAAATAAGGATTTTGATATTCGTTTGCCAACGTGTATCTTTTGTTTTCCTAAAATTAATAAACGCCACGTCTACATAATTTCATAATGTATGTTTTGTGGTTATTTTCTATTTGAATGTCGTACCTATCCCTTGGTAAAAGTACCTACTGTTTAGTATTATAACATCTGTGGTAAAAGCCTTTTGTGTTAGGTACATTGCTTGCCGTCTGTAACCATTCAACATCGGACCTTTTTGCCTTTGTTGTATAAAAAAATTTATTTTACAACGTTAGACAACAATAGCGGCATTTTTTGATATTAAAAGCAAATTACTACATTCAAATACATCACCATCATCGCAACCCCAGCTTTACCCACTACTGAGCAAAACTTGTCTGTTCCGTACTACTATTCTCATTCACGATATGTGATTTTTACATATATTTTCGTCTAATCTCAATATGCATTTTTACACACATCACAATAGAAAAATATGCTTTTTTTGATTTGACGTTAGAGTTAGAACGTAAACGTAGTAACGTGAAATCACACGGTTTAAAAAGTATCTTAAATAAATATCTTCCCTGGACCCTTGACAATATGTGGTATATAAATCATTATGATCGGCTGAATAAGCATTTACGAATTACAAACAAACTGTGAAACAAACATACTTATTTTCACGTTTACAGTAATGTAAAGTGATGTTAGTTATTCTATTGTTTTGATTTTCATTCCGTACGTAAATTTGTTTTGTGTAATTTTGTAAAGAAGAACATTTAATTTTATCATTATTTCCCTTCTTTTCCCAATGCCGTACCCGTTGTATTTCTTTCAACATGAAAATCACTTACAACCCAAAAATAAATGTGTATGTTTTTCATACCTCTTATACTACATTTACAGCATGTGTCTTAGTCTTAACCCTATTCATAATCTTATTCCAAGCCCGGGTTTTCAGTAAAACAGTATGCCCCTACTTTATATTCCCAGATGCTCCTCCGCTCTCTCGATTGATATTCACAAATTATACTGTAGACAATTTATCAAAATCTGCAAGGATTTTACAATACAGTATCATATAATATGTGGATGTTGTAGGAGCATGTTATAGGAAATAAACGACGCAAGATAATAAGAATAGAAAAATATTATTACGCTTGGATTGGTATGAAATCTTTTGACTACACTGATTTAAAACTATTGTTTAAAACGTGTAGCGCAGGCTTCGATGTTATTCATAGACAGCCTTAATTGCAAGTAAATACATGTTAAAGGAAATTAAAAATTACTCACCTTCAATAGCTCTTAATGAAAGTACAATAGTCCATTAATTTATTTCTTAAAAATTCATTATTATGGATCTTAAACAACGATTATAGGTGGTTCCTTCGGGTGGATATCAAAATCTAGAGCTGCTCTGTAATTAAAGGAAACTTAAACCAGATTAAACTGTCGATTCTGGCTATTGTCGATAGAGTACGTCGTTAAATCAAGTCGCCAGCTAACTAGCAGTTAATATCAATTGCAGAAAGCATTCGAAAAAACTAAATTGAGTGTAGTGTAGCACCTTTTTATTAACCTATAAACACTCAATACTTTTTTGCTATTTTCTTTTGTTTTCGTTTAGTCTATAGATACTTGGAGACGCCAAGTCGTCAATGATTGGCGCCAACGAGTTTGTTTTTCTCGATTTCTCCTTTTTTTATGGCAATCAAGCATACGGCCCCCCTGATGGTAAGCGGTCACCATAACCTATGGACACTTGCAACACCGGAAATATCACTCGCGCGTTGCCGACCCTGTAATGTTTTAAAATAAAAAAATATTATAACGTTTGTAAGTAATTTTATAATTATGTTTACAGTTCAATGGTGTTTGGGGTCTGCCGGCGGTAGTCTGCGATTGTTACATTGCGATGGACGTCACTTGCTCCACATCTAGCATCTTCAACCTAGTCGCCATATCTGTAGACAGGTAAATAAAAATCTTTATTATTAATTTTAAACATTAAGCCAAGGATTGAGTAAAACCTGAAGAATGAAACGAAGTGGGAAGTGACAAACATATGCCACGGCATGATAATATACGCGATGTTGACCGAGGCGAAGTTAGACAACGTTAAAAGACGAAGATAAACGAAGTCCACACTCTCTTATTCGTCTAAGCTCGGTAAACTTCGCGAATAGTGTAGAGGCAGGTTTAAGGTCATTGATGAAGAATAATTTTTTTTTCAAGAACTGGTTTCTCAAATGCAAAAATATTTTATCAAATACTACTGGTTGTTCCTTAGAGATTATCGTGATAAAACAAAATCTTCAATTAGATAAACAGATAGAATACTGTTTATTTGCATAAAACACAGGAAAAAGTACAAAAAAAAAATCTTACAAACAGTGTAAATGCAACAAGGCGGCCATAGCTAAAAAGCAATCTTTACAAGGAAACCTTAAGGTAACGAATTTTTGTATGGATTGGGCTAGGCTAACAAGACAAGAAAATCAGCTTTATACACCCGCCCGTCCCGCCTTCGCACGGTTTTTAACTATAGCCTCATAGCCTGTGTTACCCGGAGATAGTAGCTTCCTAACGGTAAAATATTTTTTCTAATTGGTCCAGTAGTTTCAGACCCATTCAATGCAAACAATCAAACGATCAAATCTTTCCTCTTTATTATATTAGTATAGTTATCATCGATATCCTGCTACATAATAGCGTATAGACAAGCGTTTTTTATCCAACAAACAAACTTACATTGCTATTTATGATTTTTGTTTATAGTTTATTTTGAAATTGATTTTTGAAAGAAAACAATTTCAAAATACTTACATTACTAGTACTAGTAGTAGTGTTGAAGCAAATCGAATTAATTCAATCCACTAGAAATTCTAGATTCTGAATAGGTATTCCAGGTATCTTATCTGGGTAGTCTATTGAACTTGCAACACGAGTTGAATTCCATCTGATGGCTGTAACGACCTCATCGGACGATACCTAGCTTTGTAACTTCGTGGGAGAAAAGTCAATTGACATTCATGAGGTTCTAGGTTTGTATTCAGAATGAGAGAATGCGTCCTAGCGATGTTTGTTTGTAGTACAAATTGTATAAAAGTTTTTGAATGTTTCAAGATAGAGGAAAAGCGAATGCGTCAAACTGGTATTGAGAGAGAGTGAGTATTAATCTCCAAATGATCTCTACTACGCTAAGTTTTAAATAAACGTTAAGAGTAATATGGTAAAACGGTTATTTTCAAAGTTTTTTTATAAATCACAAATCTTCTAGAAAACTGACGTATCCCTAAAAGTTAAGTTTTGAGAAAAAATAATTTTAAATAATTTTGTTGTAAGTATAATGTAAATTTTATTATTCCGTTCCGCAGTGTAAATTGTGTAGAATTTATTTATTACTAGCTAGTTACCCGTGGCTCTGCCCTCGTGGTCAAGGGAAAATGTCAATAATTTTTCCCATGAGAATCTCTTTATCCCGTGGGGAAAGCCTATGTCACTCTGCAGACTTTAAACTATCCCCAATAAAAAAATCATATCAATCCGTTCATTACTTTCGACGTGAAAGGAGGACACAACAAACAAACACACTTTCACATTTATAATATTAGTATGGAAGTATGGATTCAAAGATCCAAAGTTCCAAATGTTTACATTTATAATATTAATAGAATATATTTTTTTTTTTTTATGAGGTGAAAAGATTTATTGGTAAAATACATAATTAAATAATATGGAATATATAATATTTTTTTCACGTTCAATTCAATTCAATTCAATTCAAAATATTTTTATTCAAATAGGCCTAATATAAGCTCTTTCGAATCGTCACAATTTTTTCCTACCACCAGTTCAGACGGCAGATTTGTGCTAAGAAGAAGCTGGCAAGAAACTTAGCAATTGCTCTTTTAAAATGGTATTACTAAGATACAAATTACAATGACAGAAAATATAAAATTAACACAAAATATCTGTAATTTCTGATGACGAAGAAAAAAATAATAATGCAAATAATTAAAGATTAATAACACTATAAATGAAGAGAAAAAAGAAAGCGTATTAATATACTGGTATACATATATACCTACATTTAAAGGTGTAAAAAATTTAATAAAGGTAGAAAGTGTATATACAATATATGCATATATATATGCGCAATATATTAAGTACCTAGCAGTAGGTAGGCTTGTGTTTGGTGTCTGTGCCGAGTTTATCATTCCAGCTATTTTTATCATTTAGATAATCTTCAACTTTATAAGAGTTCAGAGTTCGTAATGTTATAAAAACTTCAAGAACATACGTAAAACACTGACCAATATAAGCATTACTCGGCAGGTATTTTTTAATAAACCAGTAGAAACCTCTGTCATGTCAGCTCAAAATATCACAAAAGGGTTCGCACCCGTCCATAGTCTAATTTTGTTGTTACACATATCAACCACACGGGTGAATACCTGATACGAATGTAGGAGCGAAATTTCCCCATGGACTTCCTTGATTTATTACTAAATATTATGACGAAATTCTGAGACTCTATTCTGTAACTTAATCTAATAAAACTGAAGTATTTGCGTCGGCTAGCATTTTTTTAGTAGCACAAGATTCTTTGAACGTACCTACTAATTGGATTTGAGAAAGCGTTTTTGTATTTCATTCATTGTGAGTAAATATTAGACTCTTGTTGTCTGATTCTGGGTATTTTGTATTGTAAATAAATTATCATTTACGTGACGTATTTTTACACATTGACCGTTACGTTATTAATATCATCATTATGTAATTTAACAAGTTCCATTATTTCCAAAAAACATATAACGTATAAATATGTAGCCAAAAGACAAACAGAGTCAAAGTCTTGCTTAAATTGAGATTAGAGTGCTCCGTCTTAATTACATAGTTACTTATCTACTTATATATTCCGATTATATTTAAAAAAAAACATCTAAACAAATATATTATATCGCAGAAATTGTACACGTAGCAATATAAATTGTAAAGTGTATCTCTTCAGCGAAGGTTCAATAAATTATGCTGATGAGATGGCATCCCAAAAGGCCCTTGATTGCGAAACTTTTATATTTATTTGAATGTTACTTGCGACTTAAAATATACTAAGTATTATCATTAGAAGTGAAATTTTATGACGCTTAATGAAAAAAGTTCGTTTTTTTAAAGTTATTGCATCGTTTGGTCGTTTCATTCTGGAACTTACAGTGAAATACGCCAACTGAAATTCATAACTTACCCACCGTACATTCCCATTGCTGAGTCTCCTGTAAAACCAGGACTAACAATGGTGAATGACTACGGTGTAGCTCATTTTGACAGCCCAGTAGAAAATGCCTCTCTTGGAACAGGAAGTTTCAGAAGATATTAATTTGTGTCCAGTCCAGTTCCACTATATTTTTACATACAGAAAATTTATGTCATTACTTGCATATAAAAACATAAACCATAGCTCAAAGCAATTTTTTGATTAAAACCAAAACAAAAATTGTAAGGCCTTTTGAATAGTTTTGCCGTTATTACTTTTCATTAAAGCTTTACTCCTATTGGTTGTAGAGTACTTAATATTATTTTATTTAATTGAATTCAAACCAGTAAGTTTATAATATCAGCGCGTTCAATCAACCTTATATTACAAACAAACTCTTGAGCTTTATAATATTAGTACTTTTAATATAGATAAGATTTATAAGAAACTAGCGAAATCCGCGCAACTTCATTTGTGTTATAACAGCGCCATCTATATCCGACATTTGACCAAATCCTGCGGAATTCGTGTACTTTTCGGAATAAAAAGTACCCTCTATGTTAATTTATTTATTTTATTAGTTAGGCACACAAACAGATATAGACATTAAAGCACAGAGTTTTGATTACAAATAAATATTATAACTAGTATATAACCCACTATAGTGTACACAAATATATGAGGATTATTGCAAGTTATGAATATATATGGTTTTAAATAAATACAGTACTAAGTTTATATATTATTATATGCGTTAATGCATGTCTAGTGATGCATTAAAAAATTTCTTAAAATTGTGACAAATTAGCATTAAAAAAATTAATCCAAGGTATCAGCACCAAATATCATAAAAATTGGTCCAGCCATTTGAGCGTGAAGAGGGACAAACATACTCACGAACTTTCGCTTTATATATAATATTAGTAGGATTATAAATAAACTGTAAATAATTTCTACAGTAAAAAAAATGTTTTTATCTTTCCAGATTCATAGCAGTAACACAACCAATAAAATACGCGAAGCACAAGAGCAATGGTCGCGTCTGGTCGATGATTGGCGTGGCTTGGCTGGTCTCCGGAGCTATAGGCTCACCAATAGTTTTAGGTCTAAACAACACACCAGATAGGAGTCCTAACCAATGTTTGTTCAACAACACCGATTACGTCATCTACTCATCATTGGGATCATTCTACATACCTTGCATCATTATGATGTTTTTGTATTATAATATTTTTAAGGTGAGTACAAAGTACATATCAACGAATACTACGGAGTACATAGATATGATTCAAATATTGCATGAAGGGATTTACTCGAATATTTATTCATCTTGTACTTTTACCAGTGGTCATTTTGATTTTGTTTCCGAAATGATAGTAGCTTTAAGAGGGATAGGGCACAGCGGATAATCCGCTCAAGTCGGAGCAGCTCGTCTGGGGAAGGACCTCCACCTTACAGAAGATCGTAGCCAAATAGCATTGGTCTTGGTCATGCTGTGAGTAAAGTCTCCAGAGCTTCACTTTTTTGGGTTGGGAGGGTTGGCAACGCGTGATGATACCTCCTGTATTGCAAGCGTTTATAGGTTACGGTAATGCTTAGACCAGGCGGGTCGTATGCTTGTTTGCCACCTTTGTGGCATAAAAAAAATCTTATAGAGTAGATTAATCACACAAATAATTTAGTACTGTATGTATACTTTGACGGGAGAAAGTGTATGTGAAGCGTTTTGAATCATTGTAATTACAAAGTTTCATATGGTACCAGCTGGTGCCTCCTTGTTTATTTATGTACGGTATTAATGTAGAGAATAATATTCCTATATTTTTAAAAAATAATATCTTGAAATTAAATCACTAAGCGTCGGGCATCAATCGAGGAACGAACGGTATCAATCCCCAGAGATGAATTAAGTACAAAAAATAAATCAATGCCCTTTATTAAGTTCCATTTATCGAATGAAAAAATCGTGAGCTATCATCGCTTAGGCCAAGGTTAGGCTGGAGTATTAAACCCTCAGGAGACGAAAGATGAATTGTCTTGGTAAATACTCGATAAACATTTAAATTAGATAAATGTAATGATACTTACCTAGTCCTGGGGATAAAATAAATCTATTCTCAGGTACATATTTCTACTATTTTTGATACATCATCCTCTCAACCACAAGAAGAACACTGCTGGACATAGGTCTCTCCCAAATGTTTCCGGTTGGAAACGGACTGCATCCAGTGACATAAATCGTCCGACCACTGTCGGAATTTTCCATTTAGTATTTCACATTTTTTTTATTTCGACCCCTAGTCTTATTTACTCATAGTTGGAATAAAGCATTCAGAGATGAATGAAATATTAAACGAAATTAAAATTTGTTGAACCTGAAAGATTTTTAGTAATAATTGAAATAGAACTTATTATTTGATGCATTGTTTTTCAACGTTTAGATTTCTACTTTTGTATATAAACCCCAAAAACCTCTATTAAAGCATCACATGGGAATTAGTCTCAGTAAAGAAGAAAGACGTGTCTGTGGTTGTAAAAATATTATTTTTATTTTATGTATTGTAGTGCTAGCTTAGCTTATTTTTATATTATCAGGATCGGCGGATAACTGACGGAAAATACGTCGCGTATTTTTGTCTGTCGCTTAACGCCAGAACCTCGTAAGAACAGACACAATTATAAATAACATTCAACCTTTCCCACTAGACCATGATGCGTTAATGCATCTATTATAACGATAATATGCTCGATATTCCATCAGATAGGCACCGACTAAATGGGTCGCGTTGTGTAAGTTTGAAAAACTCTGGAATAAGTATAAAAGGTAATTTCAGTAATCAAATATTTTTTCATCATATATCCCACAAGATCAACTTAAGCTGAGCTTAGATTCGACAATACAATTGGGGATTTCGTTACTGTGTTCGTTCGTAGATGACTAGCCAAAATCGAGATTACCTAAGCCGTCTGAACTTTGACCTTTCCTACAGTGAACTCACATTGTTGTTTTCGTCAGAAACCTGAAATTCATTCTGCATTTCAGCAATTGGAATTTGTCAATGCGTAGATTTGGAGCACAAATTCTGAATACTGTTGTTTGTGTAAGGGCATTTTCAGATGACAAACACAGAGCGTTTTCATTGCTTTACACATTCTACTGCATGCATTCCAAACGGAACTTATCGTATCATACGTTCACAGCTCTCATAGGTTAAATTCTGTACACAAGTTGTTGTAGGGAATATTGTTGATTTCGAGGTTTCATGTCAACACTGTCACCAGATAACCTGCAGTTTACTCCAACTGGGGAAAGTACCAGAAGATTTTGGAAATCAGGTTAAATAGAGAGATGGCACGTTTAGGAATCAAAGATTTATTGATATGATCACGTTTACTTTATTGATCTTGTTTATTTTGTTTCTGAGATTGCCTCAGCTTGTTACTGATTTGAACTACTTTTTACTCTTAATGATCGCAGTGTGATTGATTTTATACAGTCCATAGTCTTTCACAATAAATGAACTATCTAACACTAAAAGATATTTTCAATTCGAACCGGTAGTTCCTGACATTAGTGCATTCACAAACTCTTCAGCTTTATAATAGTGCCCACAGTACAAACTCTGCTTAGTTTAGGACTAGGTGTTGTGTGTAAGAACATCTATTTATTTATTTATATCACTACAGAACCCGCTATCCCAACTTCACGCGAAAAAACCACATCAATTCATCTCGCCCTGTTTTGTCGTGAACAATGGACAGATGCAGGCACTTTCCCATTTATTATATTACGTACGGTTTTCAGGCGATACGTCAAAGAGCAAAGAAACAGAGGAAAGCCAAGAAAACTTCATCAGCAATCTGTTCAGCTGTATCAAGTGGAACAGCAGCCGTGGTGATAGAAAATGTAGCACAGACGCAGCGGTTAGGTGATGGACTTCAAGAAGACAAACCTACGAATACAGCATCTGGAAGCAATGATGATGACGATGATGATAAGTGAGTATAGTTTTTTTAATGTAGTTAAATTAGGGCTGGTTTCAGAGTTAGGTTATCTGTCAGTTATTAATGGATTGTATGAATTTGTATTTTGTTCTTAATATAAAGTAGAAGATAAATATGTATTCAGAACCAGTTTCACATGGTCAGTGCAACGAAACTGGTGCTATGTTATGAAAAAATACATACAAACAAAAACAGTATAATATGCCTTTTTTTTTTACTAATATGTACTATTAACCACATATGTACTATTAAACACATGACAAGACAGTTTTCGTAAATTAGACAGGATATTGTTTTTTTTTATTAAATGGCCACGGGTGATGGTCTAATGGTCTCATGTCACCTCCTAAAAAGATTTTAATGTAATAAAGAAACACAATCGTGTCTCATTTCTAAACAAAAAAAATAAACAGTATTAAAGATTGAAGGCATACTGTTTCCTTTATTGAGAAAATAATTCCCTTTCATAATAAAAGAATATTGAGTGCTAAAAATAACTTATTGCATACTTTTCGTTCATAACGACTATCATATTGATTCGTTTTTTGCTCGTTTTTACCCATGTTCGAAACGTGGTACCATTTTCCTAATGATTTCCGGCTTTTTTATGCAATATTTTTTGTGTTTGCATTACATAACGTTATCTCTCAACACCATATGTGAAAATTACCTCTATTATGTTTTATTAGTGGGTTTGACTACCCTTGTTTTTGCATATAGTTGAATAGCCGTTAATAAATTGGGCTGTCAAATGATAAAATACATAAATTTTAAATTCTGTTCTGATTTCCTAGGTGCCAAATTGAAATTCTCAACAGGCCATTCACGTCTGAAGTGCTAGTAGGATAAAAATATATATTTGACGTGTAAAAGTATTTCTTGTAAATCTACTTGCAAAATAAATGATTTTATTTTTAAGAAATTAATATATTTTTCTAAGTATTTTGCACCTATCTACATAGTGGTACATAATAGGTTTTAAAAATTGAAAAATAAAATTTTCTGGGAATAACGAACTGATCAGGTTGATTAAACACGCATTTAAAAATATATAAAATATTCGCAATGTATTACATTTTTATATTATATGTGTATTTAGTATCTACTTCTCGCTGAGCTTTGGTTCGGTTAAGCTCAGAATTACTGTCCAATTTTTTATGCGGTTTTCACCAAAACAATGAGGATGTAGGCATACATTTGTTCTGCATACTTATGTATACTGTACAAATATGTTTTTAATTATTTTTAAACGTGTCACAGAATAATAGAGCAAAGAATATTTTGCAGTCTGTCGTTTTGTTCTAGTTTCGCCAGAACAGAGATGGGTGCTTATGCAGAAGAATTAGTGAATTCTAGATCTGCCCGGTTTATGTTGGCTGCTGTTGTGGAGGAAACGGGCTTGTGAGTACAATATAAGTTACTAGCTGCTGCTCGCGGCGTTACCCGCGTTTTATTATTTTATGTACAGCAGCGCAATCTACTTTATTATACGCCATAGACTCTTAGACTTTTCACGAAATCCTACGGGAATCGAGTACTTTTTGGGATAAAAAGTACCCTATGGGTAAAAAGATATCAGCTACCTACATATCAAATACCTATCATAAAAATAGACCCAGCCATTTGAGCGTGAAGAAGTAACAAACATACACATAAACTTTCGCCTTTATAATATTAGTGGGATTAGACGTTACTAAAGCTGGTTTTACAGTCACTACAGTGCTACAATGGTATTTATGAACGTGGCCGAAATTGGAACTACATATGAACGGGATGACACTTTTCGACAGTTCGCCTTTGACAAAATGTATGAAAATTTAAAATATTCCTAACGGCCTCCTACAAACGTCACTCACGTTCATAAATATCTTTGTAGCGCTGTAGTCGCGTTGACTGTCAGCGCCGCCAGGTCAAAATGTATGTACGGAGCCTTTTCAAAGTTAAGCTAACTGATCAGAGTTGAGCGATTATGCCTTCTAGCCGAGCTGACGGCTGGAAACAATACTCGGACGATGGTCAGGGCTGACGTCTACGTTATGTAGTAGAAAATCACTCGCGCACTAAGCGACAAACTTTTTTTAAAATACATTTTTGAAACGTATATTTCCTCTTTATTTTTTGCTTCATCATAGTTCGCTTTGTTCGGTTCTTTTAATTGTTACAATATTGTTTATTATTAATATACCGGCTTCGTCTCCATAACACCTATCAGCCACTTATTCACCCACGTACATAATAAGGTCGACACTAATCTTTACATATAATAAAACAGTTGACCCCGATATGTCTGTACTTTGAACATATTTGGCAAAAATAGAGAGGGAACAATTAGAAAAAGGTAATCGAAGCGAAAAAAAATTTTTTGGAATTTTTTGTCTGTCTGTCTGTCTGTTTGAACGCGCACATCTTCTAAGTTACTGAACGGATTTTAATGCTGTTTTCACAGGAAGCTATAACTCGGCTTGGAGCAGAATATAGGCTCTGTTTCATTTAAATCGCATGACAGGAAAAGGAGTTATCCATATTTGAACATTTCACGCGGACGAAGTCGCGGGTAACAGCTCGTATATAATATGTAGTATGCTTATTTTTATGCTCGATAACACGATACAAAATATACCTAATATTTAGTTTTTTTTTTATTCAACAGAATAATGGCGAACTTAGCATCACCGATTCCTATGATGGATCCCAATACTAACAATGATTCTGGATATGCACCGTCCAACATCGACGGGGAGACTAAAGAACACACTCCTCCAGCCTCACCAACTGCAACGCAGAAAGAGACAAAAGATGAAGAAAAAAAGGAGGAAAAACAAGAAAAGAGTGAAGCACCTAAGAAGCCTGAATTAAAGTTAGTATAATAATAAACAGTACTGTCAGCTCGCCACACCAAACGAATAAAGCCGTTATTGCAAAAAGTAAATTTTACAGGAACGCCAAAAAACACTAAAAATGTCTTTACGCCTCTTGTAGTTGAGCAATTATAAATTAAATGGTATCGTTGGGTAGGGAAAAAATTGTGCTTTAATATGTCATATATAATACTGAAAAATATACAATAATAATTTCAATAAACATGAAAAACTAAAATACTTTTATATTCGTCTAATTTTATTAATTTGTTTTTTTTGTGTCTTCACTTACGGCTTTATTCGTCTGAAATGTTAGCAAGGTGCTGTTTGTAATAAATTCAAATCGACGTTTTTAAAGGTATTTTTAAACCTAATGACACCGTGTAATAAGCTTATGCGCTGATATTCGTGTACAAATATGATATCACAAAATGTTATAATAAATGTTTATCCTCCTTTTTACTCTCTCAAAGTTTGTCAGCAAAACAATGCAAAAAGTCGGGTAACCTTTAGCTTTTTTAAAATTAATTAAGTAAAACAAGATATAAGTGATGTATTTTATTATTATTATAATCACTAATTATTATTTTAACATATATATTTGTCCAAAAACAAAAAAACGCCGCCAAAACTGGCTAAATCTGAAACTAAACATAGATTACTCATAAATTACTTATTTTTCAGAAAAACATATTTTTTTCACACTTTAATAGAAGAAAAGCCTTATTTTATAATACTTTTATTGAAAAGCTTATATTTTAAGTAGGATAAGTTTAATCAACAACTGTTTTGGTCCCTAATTTGTCAATGAATTAATGCTCAACTTTATTGCTTACATAGTTTTTGGCTAAAAATATGATTACACAATACAATAACTTATACTATAGGGTCTTTCAAAAGATGTTTACGAGCTATAAGGGGATGATTCCATTGCTCAAATACAACAACTTTTCTTATTTGGCCAACCATCAAAATCTCACAAAAAAATTTCTTTCCCCATACAAGGACCCGAGTGACCCGACCAGCTAGCTCATTACGATTTTGTATGGGAAAGCCAAAACTTTTTTTGCCATAGTGAAGTTTTTTGACCACGATCGATTATATATCTAACTAACTAAACTTGCTTCATTAGCTGCATTAGCTTCTTTTTGGTGTTGCGACTGTTAACCGTCGTAACAACTTCCAATCAACAATCACCATCGTCACATATTTGCAATCCCAAGTACACGAATTTGTGCACTACATCTATATCGTGCAGTTCTCTGCACTTCTCAATCAAACTGTCTGATGTTCAATATTGTTCTCTTGTGCCCCTACCTCTGATAAATCCTGGTTGCTCCTTGGATACCTGCTGAGTTGTATATGCTTCTACTTTCCTATTCAGGATTCACAAGAGGACTTTACTGGCGTGGGAAATAAGTGAAATGGTGCGATAGTTTTCACATTTGCGTGTCCCTTCATGTGTAGAGGAACCACAATCAACTCAATCCAGTCTTCTGGCCATTGTACTGTTCGCCAGACTGTTTGACATATTGAATGCTTATGTGATTCTTTTTTCCACCATAAGATTCAACATTTGAGCTGTTATCCCGAGCTTTATTAGAGCCTTAGGTTTCAGTTTGCAGATTGCCTCTTCTATCTCCTGTCTAAGGATGTCAGGTTCCTTAACGGCATAATCCCACAAGTTCCTCTCCGCGTTGTTCTCACAAAATAGATTTTGACAATATATTCTCCACCTGTTCTCCAGGACTGCCATCTCGGACAACAGTTACCCCAGCTTCACTTTGAATAGATCAGTGTTTCGGCTTGAAGTCTTTTGCAAGGCACTTGACTTTACGGAACATAATTATCTCTAGTGCGGGCTGTTTCCAAACATGTCTCTACCTCTCCGCAGATGTTATTAATATAGGCATCCCTGTCTATCCTACATAGTCACTGAGCTGTTCTATGCGCTTCAGCGTACAAGGCACGGTGCTGGTCAGTATTCAGACCAGTTTCTTTGAGCGCCTTTCTTTCATTGACTTTGTTCCATGCCACTGCACTCATCCACTCGGCCTTAGGAGCCTTAGTGCAATATCATTATATAATTATTTCATTAGCAATTCATACACGACTAGCTTGTACCTGCGGCTTCGCCCGCTTGGCCTACTAATAATTAAGTAGCATATTTTTCTTCAGAAACATATTCCGGTACGGTCCGGTTCAGTCTCGTCCGGTCGGTCTGGTCCGGACGGTCCGGTCCTTATAAGAAACCTACCTACATGCCAAATTTGGAATCTCCAGACCCAGTGGTATACACTGTGCGTCGATATACCCTCGCAACTTCGTTTGCGTATATTTCGCTTTCCCGTGGGAATTTTGAAAAGTCGTTTCTTAGTACACCCCTAGACGTCGTAACGAACCTACATTCCAAATTTGAAATTTCTAGACCCAGCGGTTTGGTCTGTGCGTTGATATATAGTCAGTCAGGACTTGAATTTTGTATTATAGATTACTTAATAACACATTACAGTTTGGATCAAAATAATATAAAATTGTTTGATTACTTACATTACAATGATGGTTGTAATTTCATAAGAATAAAACAGTTTTAATCTAATACAAACTAGTTTTGCGTAGGATTTCGGACGAATAAAGTTGTATTAGAATGATACTCTGTTATTCTTCCAATCAATGACTTTCTCTCGGGACATAAGGTAAAATAATATTTTTGTTCGCCTAAGCTTTTGTATATATTTTTCGGTAGAAAAAAGACGTCAAACGCTTTTAATTACACTATTTGCAGTAAAAAAAATCTGAAATAAATTCAGGTGATGTATTAAGGTCCGTAGATTTTAAATAAGCAAAAAAAAATTTTTTTGGTAACGTGCTATTACTGCTTTATTCGTTTGGTGTGACGAGCTGTAGAGAAAGAAGACCACAGATTACATAATAGTTACTGACCAGACTCCCAACCGAAATAAGAATTAAGATTTTTGTAATCAGATTTCAACGAAATTTTATCAAATGTTAACGCAATCAAAATGTATTTTTTGTTAATTTTCGTTCAAATACATTGTCATTGAGAATTACATGAGAAAAATTAATTCTTATTTATCGAGAGAACTACACAGCGATAATTTTTATCACTGATCATTTCGATTTGTTTGCACGTACTGAGTATTGCCAACGGTCTATAAAAAATAAAACTAACACAGCAGCATTATGAGAAAGTTTCTATTGCGAGAAGTAGCTATAAATCGGCCATAAAATAGTATTGCAGTACTCAGAATTCTGGGCCACGAGTAGTAAGGGACGAGAAACATCAGTTCTGCCGTGATGTGGATATTGAGATAGATTTGTGACGAGATGCGAATAATAAATACGAAGTGAAACTTGCAAAAAGTTTTCTAGGACAGTAACAGAATAGGAAATGAAAAATTGTCTAATGTCGAGAATGACCTAAACCAAGATAATTTACTTAGTAATTATAATTATTAGTTAACGTGAGCTTGAGTTTATCGTCTAGAAAAGCCGACGACGCGACGGCTGGTCAGCGCTCTGTTGGCGCTGTCCTGAATTAGAAAGAATAATAATTATCCTGCAAATAAACGATCAAAATCTTAAAATTGGTAAAATTAATGACATTGTTAATGATTAAATAAAGATGTGTCCTTTTTCAACTCCAACCAGGTAATCCAATAATAGAGATGTCATTGTGAAACAGTAACGAGAATTTAATTCGTTGGAAATTGTTCTTAATTAACCGTGCTCGTATTTGCAACCTGTACTGCCCCCTTACCATGACGTCTTATAGCAATCCTAAGACGAGTGAGTAAGCGAGATAACGCAATACAAATATGTAAGGCGACATCTCATTTACTCGATGGTTTATAAATTGTTATAACACGTCGTGGTAACCCCCCTGTTCACTAGACGGGAACAATATGCAATTATCTTGATTATGATAGGGCAATTGCAAACTTTGATGGGATCGCACAGTTGGGCTCACCCGATTACCTAAATTTAAACTTTTTAAAGTCCTGAAAATGGGGCTAGGGTTGTAACTTAGGATAATGCGGCAATGAAATTGGATGGTTCAATCGATTTTACTAATGAGGTAGGCAGTATTTTCGTTCTAGAAGATTATTTAGACCTATTAGTAGAAAGACTAGATAAGGCAAAAAGAAAGGAAGAGAGAGTACCTAGAACAAAAATAAATTTCGAGTAGGTAAAACCAACTAACCGGAATGGAACGTCTATTCTAAAGCTAGTAGTAATGTAAAGCTTTTAGTTTCCATGGAAATGGGATTAAAAATTTAAATACCCATAATATTTTATATATAATATTTTTTAGTTTTTGCTTTTTGTCTCACTATTTTAAGTATCTGACTATGGAAGTTTCTAAAAACTTTCAATAATAAACCCTCCTTGTGGAATACCTACTTTGTCCATTGTCCAGTTTTAAAATCTGTTTCGATTTTTCGACTTCTTGATATTTGAAACTAATTTTGATGAATAATTATACAATTTTTTTTTTTTTATACCACTAAGGTGGCAAACAAGCATACGGCCGCCTGATGGTAAGCAGTCACCGCAGCCCATGGACGTTTGCAATACCAGGAGCATTACTAACGCGCTGCCGACCCTGTAAGAACCTCTTCACACCCTTTTTGAAGTACCCCATGCTGTAATCGACAGGGAAAGCATGGACAGAGAGTTCATTCCACAACCTAAGGGTTCGGTGAAGAAAATCCCTCTGGAATAATATTGATTAAAAAAAAACAGAAAATATAAAGTTATTTATAAGCATATAAGAAAACTTCACGATGTTCAAAATGACGTGTAATATTTTCTATAAGTACAGTCAAGAGCAGGTCGACCTTTACATATCAGACTTTGTACTATTCTTTTAAGTTCTGTCATAAGAGCCAAAATTGTACTGCAAAGTGTAAAGATCAACGTGCTCCTGACTGTACATTTGTTTTTATTTCAATCCAAAACCAACATGATGCAATACGTGCCTTATTTCGTCGCCCATGACGTGAATTTAATATCAGATTTCCATAGCTATTGGAATCCTTACCTCTAGTTTTGTTAGGATCCTATTATACGAAGGACGCTGTTGTTAATTACTAAAATTTCAGTAATCCAATTAAGGCGTAGGTTCGTGGTCGTGGCATTAAATCATACGCATATTGTTATGATAATAACTGAAATACATATAAATGTAAATCGTCTCTGGACTAACAAGGAGCACATTTGACATAAACTGGAAGATCAGTTATTTTGGTCGTACAAGATCAAGTTCGTAGAGTCACACGTTATACGGATCAAGATATCCTGATCCTGGTCACGGATCTCGATCTAGATTGATCATGTAATGCCATTTATATAAGGCCTTTATACTATCAGAGTATTATCATCTAAACTAAAGGATTGTTTGTAACCTTTATTCCCAGAAGTCCCACCTTCCTTAAACTGTGGTACCATTTAATTTTATTAATTGTTAAATCTTATTGAGTTTTTTTTTCTAAATTACTTAAAGCTAATGAATCACTACTACATTTTTTTAATGTTTATTCATTGACTTATTTTTTACAATAAAATTCATTCATTATTGATTAGGGTTCTCTTTTAAGTATTTAAATACCTCTGTTAGAGAATTCCGCTCTTCCATAGCTAATCATTAACTTAAAAATAATAGTGAACATTTTATCATTTTAATTTGGAATAATTATAATCAAACAGATACTACTAGACAATTGAGAAAACTCTAACTAGGATACCTGAAGTATGACGTATTAATAATAGTAATGACATGTATTAGACGTAACGGTAATATACCACAAAGAATAGCTAGTTATACAAGTGAACAATCGGCAGCTCTAATTCAATTCCTGTGAAATCAATGAAGCATTTATCTTAAGTGGACTGCTTTGTGGCCGAGGGTCTATTCATTGAGCCAATATACCATCTCTAACTATACATCAACAATGGTCCAGTTTATTCCCCTTGAATTTTAAATTAACGTAGATTTAATGTTGTCGTGTAGTAAGTTGAATGAACCGTGTAAATATCTTTCGCATACGGCAGAAAACGAACAATATAATTTTTGTAAAACTAATTTGCGGAGATTGGTGACGTCATTGCATAAGTAGTTAACATATTGAAAGGACACGCACGTTAAGCACCGACAAGGTCAGCGAATATTTAGATGGGTATATTATTAGTTAACTTCTGATCTTTAAAAACTAATGAACTGATTTTATTTAAGATTTGTGTGTAGGTAATTATGTTAACTTTATGGTTATTTGTTACAGGAAAAAGTTAAGTCGTCTTGGTAGTAGTTCCATGATCTCAACACCACGAAGACGATTCAGGAGTGCCGCTTCAGCAGCCAGGTTTACCATCTTCAGAGCAAATAGAGCGGGAAAACTGCGAGCCAAGTCTTTCGCCAAGAAAGAGAAGAAAGCAACACAGACTCTGGCTATTGTTCTAGGTTTGTTTTTTTTTATACTTATCTGACTAGTCTGATAATTAATTACCCGTACAAAATGAAAACGAGGACTTACCAGAAGAAGATATCTCATTAGATAGACACTTTTAATTGTTTACTTTATTTATTTTTGACATTTCAAATGAATGTTTTTTTTTTAAATATCGTGTACATGGGATATGTACACGATATTGAAAAAAAAAAAAACAATGAACAAATACATGTTTTTCTTATGGAAGTGTAATCATGCCACGAAGGACTATGTTTATGTGAATTAAATAATTTTTTTTGTTTTTTTTTCAGGTGTCTTTCTCATCTGCTGGGCTCCATTCTTCACGTGCTCCGTCCTCGATGCCCTATGTACTAAGTTCGAACTAACTTACTCTCCAGGTGTAACCGCATTCATTCTAACTACTTGGCTAGGTTATATCAATTCATTCTTAAATCCTGTAATCTACACAATCTTCAATCCTGAGTTTAGGAAGGCGTTCAGGAAAATCCTCCATTGCGGCACCTAGCCCATAGACTTTTATGTCGTGTATAGTTAAGTGTCCAAACCCGGCTTTTTTTTAACCTCCCCAAAGCATTTCTCGTATAGATAATGACATGATGTCACTGAAAAACTTGTAGCAGACTTTAACAAATATCTAGTATATATAGGTATTTGAAAAAGTAACTACATCACCGTTATACCTGTCCTTGGAAGTAAAATTTTCGAAAACAACGAGGACTTGGTGGCAGCACTGAGGCGTATACGTTGTGACTGTGACGTATTCGTATAAATAAATTGTCAAAATAGCGCCATAATGAAAACATCAGAATGGACTAATTTATTTTTTCCTTTAGATGATGTCATATCATTATCTCTAAGTAGAGTTTCCTAAAATCTTGCAAGAGAGTGAATGATTAATAAAGTGAATTTCTAACTGACGTTTAAAAATCTTTGGTTGTGAATTTTGGGGGTCACTACGAATTCTAAATAGCGATTATAATCTCGAAGAGTTTCATATTGAAATTTTAATAAAGACCTGCCCTTAAATATTATAACAATGGAACAGTAAGCCTTGGCCTCGCAAGGCTAAGAAAAATGTAATTAATCGCTATATAAAGATCATAGTGGACGCTCTGGTTAATGGTTCAATGAAACAGAAAATTGAGACACAACTTGACGGCATACACCATAAAAGATATCGTCGGCTAAACCTAGTTTTTTGAACCAATCGTATTTTCTTGTAAGACTATAATATTCGTATTCAAAACTGATTGATGTATCTACACATAAATATTTTCTCCTGCCAAATTAAACTGGAAGCCAATTCATACCTCGCTGGAAGCTTCATACCTCGAATTTAGTCTAAGCTGTTAAAAATAATACCAAGAACTTTGAAAAAGTTCTTGGATCGTCCAAGTTCCTGATTCGCTTGGCAGAAAACTACATTGAAATACAGTGTCAGTACGAATATAAATTCTTATAGTCTCCCAAGAAGATAGAATAGGTACGAAAAACAAATTTCGGACGACTGTGTATTAATATTTGAACTTTTATGAATGAAATAAAATACAATTTCTTAATTAACGTAATCAAAGAACAGCCGATAAAAAAAAATTAATGATACTTTCGTTGTTATTAATTTTTTTATCTTGTTTAATTATTTTTATGTGTTGTTTTTTTGTAATGGCCATGTAATAATTACATTTTACTTTAGGCCATTTTATACCAAATACGCGATTTTTAATTGCTTTCTTTTGTTGCCTATCTCTCAAAGGGCCGGTTTAACAAAGTCCTGATAAATTCCAGATAGTATTTCTGGTAGAATATTGTTTAATTCTATGTAATTACGCAAACTATTTCTCTCATGGCCGTTTTCACCAACGCAAGACCTCCTAAAGTTAGAAATAACCTAATTGGAATAATTTGTATGACATGTGATGACGTAAGGTGATTCCTACAGATGAGTTACTGAAAACGGGTATTATACTTTCTTTTAGAGAAATTTTAGAAAAGTTATTACAAAAATGCACCTTATTAACCGATCTCATTCCAATTTATAGAGTTGTTGTATATTCGTCATAAAGTAAATTCGTCATTTTTGTACACTCCATACATTAAAAGTAAATTCGTCACAAACTTAGCTAGGTCAGAAACAGCTGTTTCTGACGAATACGTGACGATCGAAATTACTTTGTGACGAAGATTCGTCAACAACCTAATTTATGTTGTTTATTTAGTTTATAAACTCTCGCCTTTTCCATTTCCCCTATGGTTGTGAACTATTTCTATTCTATTAGTATAATAGCATTCTTATAAGTACAGCAATAAAATTTTTATTATTAAAACATAAAATAATATTATATTTTCAGCTATAGAATTGTAATTGTTTTATTGTATTTAAAATGATCCCCAAGTGTAACTAGTCTTTTAGTTCCTAAGAAATAATGTGAATATTACTTTTAGATTAGATTTATTCTTAATTTCTAAGAGTGGTTTACACTATAACTATACCGCGTAAAAGGAAAATTAAAGATCCATTTTCCCCCTCTCTCTCTTTCTCACTTACAAAGTTAGAAAAAGAGAGCTTGGGATCTCATACTTAATTAAATTCGTATTATTCTGAGTACGTGGAAATTGGACATGAATGTCCATAAAGTCTGGTAAAAGTTTTATTACCGTAGAGGAAAACGTAAACTGAGCGCTGAGGAAAATTTTTACGTCGTTTTACTGGCCATAGATGGCGCTGGACGTAAAAAGTGAGAACAAAAGGAAAAACTATGCCAATTGTTGGTTTAGTGTAAACCATGACTTTTGTAAATTCTGATGCCAAAGATTATTTATTAAAAATTGTATATAAAATGTATAAATGTTAGAAAACTGAAATGTTGTATAATGGATGTTGGATTAAATTAATCATAATCTGCTCCTGTGTTTTTATTATTATATCTCGTAAATAATTTTCCTTAAATCCCTTCATACAATATTTAGAAAACTTGAATTAAAACAGCCCATGAATATGACCAACTTTTACTATGGGGACCCATGTCAAATCGCGAAAAAAAACAGCTGATAACATTTTGATTGCCCCCATTGTAAAAGTTGATCATTATTATGGGCACTCTGACCTCCTTCAATATTGCTGGTGACTAAAAAATCACCTTGTATAAATGCGACCCTGCTCACCTGTTTCATTGGCTGTCTGTACATTCCATTGACAATTTCGTCTTCAGCAATGATATGATATTGTATATTAATGGTCTTCAGGCAATTGGTTAACTTTGTTGTTGAAGAAAGTTTCACACCGTTCTAGTTATACATATACCTCAAGTTCTAGGTGTTCAACGAAACAGGATTCCCTTGTATTTACCAAATCGAAATCTAGCAATCAACCCAAGGGTAAATTAATTAAATTGTTCTGGAAGTTCAACATGTATAATTTGTGTTTACTAAAATGATAGGACAAGTATACTTACCTACTTATAGTCAGTAAGTATAGTCCTAAGGAAAGGATTTTGAAAAAGACGAAAACATAACTCAAACGTGAGAAAAGGGCACAATGGATTCGTTAAAGCGATTGAGCTTACATACAATACAATGAATACCTACATCATCATCTCAGTCATCCATAGGACGTCCACTGCTGGACCATTATAGGCCTCCACCAAACGTTTTCAGTACACCTACGACCTGCGATTTTTCGGGAAAAGTTTTGAAGAATGACATCCAATGCAAACAAGGCATAGCTGATAAGTCTGAAGGAGGATCCTTTTATTACTAAAATATTATTTATATTATGCAAATGATAATACAGACTTACAATAATTTCACCATACATTTCGATTTTGTACGTACTAGGAAAATATAAATACCTATAAGGTTTTAATAGATGAAAGCAAAATCGAACTGTGCTGCCATCTGTGAGAAAGTTTATGAAGCACTATAAAACGTGTCCATCCCATAAAATTATTTTGTTAGAACTTGATAATCGTGGCATGTTCAAATAATAAATGTTAACTACGAAGAAACTGTTATTTCATAAAATGTGAAATGTAGACATTGTAATAGCAAAACAATAAGAAATATAGTGAATCAAAACTGAAACAGTGCTTACTCCCACAGCATTCAGCCTTTAAAATATTAGTATTCTTTTTCACAATATATGATAGATGGCGCTAAAAATAGTAAACAACAATGTGTGTCACGCCCCAATATAGCTAATTGATAACCGATTACATGATATTGTGAAATAGAAACTTCCCTTCACATATTTCGAGAATGTTTTCAATTCATCTCCACGGGGAAATTAATTTATTTACGACTTTTCCTTCGCAATATTGTAACAAGAAAATGACGTTTGTTATGTTTGAAGTCTTTCAAATAGGAGAGTCACGCTACCTATCTCGCTCGATCAGCGATGCAAAACAGCAAGTTAGAAAGAGAAATAAAATAGCACATTTGCGTTTGAAGTACAGCAGTGTTTCGTATCAGCTGACAAGCAAAGCAAAAACAGTCGGTGCGCGACCATCTTGTCAAAACTGGAGTCGCTAACAACAAATAAATATTGTAAAATGTCCTAATTCGGTCGCAATGACATAAGTTTAACTTCATATTTATTAAAGTACTGTGTATATTTTATGTTGGTGTTGTTTTTAACGCGGTAACTATACATTTTGCTCAATATTTTCGGGTTTGAGTTGCGTCAAATGACGTCATGTATGTGATTATTATACACGTATCGCGGCTGACGAGTTCGTAAGTATTTTCTTTTATTTCTATGATTATTTTATCAAATTGTGGCTTTCTGTGAGTGCTTCTCCATCGGCGGTCAATGTGAGTTTCATTCATGAATCTTTGGTAAACGAACGCGGGGGCCCCACTGGTTTTCCATACGCGACGAATTTACTAGCTATAGAAGTTTACAATGCCCTTGAAAATTATGCAGCAAAAATTGCGTCTCTGTTCCGATGGACTGAATGTACAGAGCAGCAAATTTTGCTTTCTTTTCCATTGATGATGAAGGCCCCCGAAGGTCGCGATTGCCTGCTGTTCGTTCCGCTTGGCAACGATACGTTCGTCGCGCGCACACTTGACTAAAAATGGAACAGTCGCGACATACACGTAGAAAGTACATAAATGTTTGTATGAAACATTGAAAGTGTATAAACATGTAATATTTTATGTTAGTAGATATCTGAAAATGGCCGTCGTGTCGTGCTGTGCTCATGTTGATTATTATAGACACCTACATATTTTTTTCAATTCAGTGTACCTATGCTAACTTTCAAGCAAAAGTGTGTGATACAACATGCAAGCGATTGTTGCCGACATACTATCACGGAATTAATTACCCTCTTCCAAGTTTTATATCTTTATCACTTCACTTTTCATTATTTCTTGACTTGCGATGCGAGAAACTAATGCTTTGTCATTCTCAGCTGCATTTCGAAATGTCTAGAATCGAGACATTTGTTTAGCATCCACCGTCAGTCTAGATAAATGTGTCCATTACCTAATTAGGTAGGTAGGTCGTAGTCGCAACATCTCGCCATTTTGTAAGGTGTTTTTTTTTTTAAATCGTGCTAATGAATATAATTATTTTCCTACCTAGCTATTTCATGATATAATACCAGTTATCTATACAAAAACATTCTCGTCATGCAATGTTTACCTTCAAGCTGCATCCATTGTATTGATTGTTGAATTTTAGGAAACAAGAGGGCAGGCAAAGTTGAAAATTCAACAAATTAATCTGTCCTTGAATACCTATGCCTTTGGCCTGCTTAGTTTAGTTTATGTAATTTTATTCTGATAACTCACATAATTATGAACAATCATTTTTTATCTTTTTTGCATATCATATTCTAAGTCTTGAAGCAATGCTTTTCAGCATCGCGCCATTATCAAAATCAAGGGTGAGCGAAGCTAACAGCTAGTAAATCATAAAATAAAAACACGATTTTAATTGGATTTTAAAATATTTATTATTTTTATGAAAAAACAATTAGGTACAAACTTTTCCTTTTCATCTGCATATTATTATTACTCATGAATGTTTACATCTTCCTTATCCTAGCTTTATACGTAAAATGTTAACTTTAATAATAAATTTCATTATAAAAAAAAAATACTTTCAAAACATATTTCTTAAAAATATAATACAACAAAGCCTGACTTTTCTCATGACACACAACAACTGACTTATTAATGACCTTAAATATGGGAAAATTTACGAGGCTATTGTGCTATGCTTGTTTAGCTAATATTTTTCTCGGCATCACTTTCCCACGGGAATTCTGTTTCTGTGAAACTACGATACTCTGGGGATGCCCAAGTAACTTTCTGTTAATATATAGGTCTATGGAATGCGGAGTAATAAGATTAATAAGACCACAAGACCCTGTTTCATATAACAAAGTTGCGATTAACATAACCGTCAAATAAACAAGACAGTTTTTTTGATAGTTTTTATCTGATAAAATAGACTAATCGGAACTTATGCGAGTTGTAATTAGTTGTAAAAGAGGCCCTTATATTAAACTTATTGCATAACCATTTAATAACAAATTAGAAACTATGGAATGCAATAAATTTATTGCATAAAGCAATTAAGTAATTTCATAATTAGTTACAGACTATAATCAACTAAACATGTCCCGATACTAAACGATTAGTTTACGCAGCCATCCCTCGATATTTTAACTATGTTAGATGACGTCATTAACCGTTAATGTCTACATCGATGTTCCTTAATTAAATTTATTTTAAGTTGTGTGTCATGTCTTATTTACGAAGCATTGTGGCTTGTATTTGCAGTGCTTTTTTTTAAATAGCAGTTAGATGCCTGCAGATGGCTCTTTGTCTGACTATCTCTTTCCGTTGTTTTCTCTTTCCTATTACTATTTTATTTTGTCTGCTTTTTCATGTCATAGTGCACTATGAACGTCAACACCGGGGCCAATACCAAATTGTTTCCCGCTACAAAGCCCGGTAAAGTACAATCCGCACCGCACCACGAGAGACGAGACGGTCGACCTGCGCAGTAGACGATTTCTATACCATTTTACTAGAAATCTTCTACTGCTCAAGTCAAATTAGCAATCAGTGGTCTCATCTCTCGTGGTGCGGATCTTACCGAGATCGCGTACCTATTGCCCGATACCAAACACAAGGAACTCCTCATACATAGTAATCATAGTTTACAGTAGGACATTTCCCTTTCAGGCGAAAGATTTTGACGTAGTACTGTGTAGGTTCTGCTTGTTTTTGTCAACACACAGAACTACGTCTAGTTTTTTTAGTCCGATTAGTTCCACTACAAATCAAATACTTGCCAATAGCCGATCCACACCAGACGATTCAACGCTATCCTAATGCGCGCGAGCCTCGATCTCAAACTAGGGTATAGAGAACCGGTACTATCTCAAGGAACCGGTATTTTCGGTACCGGACTATGCTGGAACCGGGATTTCCCGGGATTTCCCGGGAATTTCGGTACTTTCGGGATTTTTTTTCAATACATCAACACCGCCTAGGGATGTTTTGATTTTGCTCAATTTACACATTTTTTGTTAGACATACTTATTTTTAGAAAGCTCATTTATTGGACTAGGTACATGTAAAAGTAAAATAATATTATATTTATTGCGTAAATATTTTTTAAAAAGTGAAATAATGATACAAGTAACGACCGTATTTGTTTAATACGGTCGTCACAAAGAAAAAATAAAAAATTATGCAGTTTTTTGCAATTATGCGAAAAATCAGTTATCAATAATAGTTATTTGTTATGCAAGGCTGCAAAGTTGTTTTTTGGCGCGAGTACTTAAATTGAATCCTGAGCGTAGCGAGGGTTTCAAAGGTACGAGACCCAGAATAACTTTGCTGCCGAGCGAAACACAAAATTTTTCACCTCACTACAGCGAGGAAAATCCTAGGTGCAAGTAAAACGCAAATAATATATTAAATAAATGTTTATTTTTTTTCATGCAGTGTCGTGCTGGCCAGTTCGATTATTCTAAAAATAAGGTTGGCGCACTGGCATGAAATAAGTATTAATGCATTTTCAGAGGACTGGCGGTATAAAAAATTAAAGAATAGAAAGGTTCGAATTTTAAAAATACTTTCCACGCTAGGGCACAAAATGCACTTTTGCGCTCAGATTTCGAATGACAAACAGATTCTTTCCGAGCTTGTGAGGTGAAATAGTTATTTGTTATGCAAGGCTGCAAAGTTGTTTTTTGGCGCGAGTACTTATATTGAAACCCGAGCTAGCGAAGATTTCTAGGATTGCTGGCCAGTTCGATTATTCTAAAAATAAGGTTGGCGCACTGGCATGAAATAAGTATTAATCCATTTTTAGGTACTTATTTCATGCCAGTAGTGTGCCAACCTTATTTTTAGAATAATCGAACTGGCCAGCACGACACCGCATGAAAGAAAATAAACACTTATTTAATACCTCTATTATTTGCGTTTTTCTTGCACCTAGCATTTTCCTAGTAGTGAGGTGAAAAGTTGTGTGTTTCGCTCGGCAGCAAAGTTATTCTGCGTCTCGTACCTTTGAAACCCTCGCTACGGTCAGGATTCTATATTTGAAACCACTCGCTTCGCTCGTGGTTCAATCCTAGAATCCTTCGCTAGCTCAGGTTTCAATAAAGTACTCGCGCCAAAAAACAACTTTGCAGCCTTGCATAACAAATAACTATTTCGTGTCATAAATCAAATCTTTTTGGGCGACATTACCCAAGTCCTGGTATGATGCTAAAAAGTTGCTCTTGTCGCAAGGCTTGCAGCAATCAAGGTTAAAGTAACGTTATCATGCTACTGGGGAAGTAAGTGAAAGAATGCCATGGCCAGAAGCGCAAGGACCATACGCACGAAGACAGATTTTTGCTAACTGATGCGAAAAAACAGCCAAATGTTACGGCAATGCTGTTTCTTCAAATGCTCTCGTCAGAGCACCAGTTGTTTGTGTTAAATAAAAATTGACGATTGGACACCACTGATTCTGTCGCTCGCTCGCAACTGACTGAAAGGTTGTGGTGTTAATGTCCGTACGCAGACAGCGCGAGTGGTGACCAGCTGGCTTCAGGAGCATGCATGACATTTCGGTCTTAGACTGGCCTGCGCAATCACCAGACCAAAATCCCAAAAAGAACGCATAGAACATGCTTCCTCCACAAACATTGAGACTGAAGAGCAATTTTTTTGCATCTTAACAGGACTTGAGACAATTCTTGGGAAAATTGAGACTTCGTGATCTTGATTCGAAGCATAAAAACCGTTTCAGAACCATTGTAAACATAGGTGTTTTTAAAGACAACATTTTCTTTGGTAAAATTGCAAAAAAAGTCATAGTTTAGATATTTTTTTTAGTTTTTCTTGAAAACATGCTCGATTGTTTGTTGACCATCAAAATATATTCGATCGCACGTAGCGTCACTAGCGTCAGTGTTGCCAATTGCCATGTAATTGAATAAATAAAAAAATCCCGAAAGTACCGGAAAATCCCGGTTCTTGTATTTCAATTCCCGGTTCTTTTACAGCTATAAAAGAACCGGGAATTCCCGGGATTTTCGGTACCGGGATTTCCCGGTTCTATACCCTATCTCAAACCAATGGAATCTCTTTCGCGAGGCACGTCCACATCAAACGCCTCTCTCGTAATTTCGGCCTGTGCCGACCACTCTGCCAAATCAGAGTGGAGCTCGTTCTTCCAAAGTCTACTTGATCTGCAAGGCATCATGCAAGACACATTGAACAAATCTAAATAAATCTGATTCTGATTATTCGTCCCTTATCCAGCTTTATATGGGATAGGTAGAATTATGTAAGTTTCTTCCACTTTACCCTATTATTCGTCATCTCTGTAATGTGACAATACTAGTGTATCAATATAAAATACTTCTTCTCATTCTATCTAGTCATAATAAAAACTGGTATCAAAACAATGATTTGTTGTGAACATAAGCATTACAATATCCAAAATATTGGCATTTAAGACAATGGTTCGTTTATTTTGATCGCGTCAATATTCGATAAGAATGTGTGTCGCTGGGTTATTAATTATTATTGACTTTGTCATGTCAGCACACAAGTGTATTACTTGTGTATCTGCTAGTAAAATTATATTTGATAGCTTTTTTGCCCGCGACTTCGTCCGCGTGAAGTTCCGGACCCGTTCCCGTGGGAACCACATTTAATTTCAGGAAAAGCTATAGCCTATGTCACTCCCTGATAATGTAGCTTTCTACTGTTGTAAGAATTTTTGAAATCGGTCCAGTAGTTTCGGAGCCTATTCAATTCAAACAAACAATCAAATCTTTCCTCTTTATAACATTAGTACAAAGATAAATCATCGATGGACAATTCATGCTTCATTTTTATTAGAATTGTAACTAAAGTCCGCTGCAGCGCTGTAGCTATAATTACTTGTTTAATCAATCTTTATAAATACGCAACACTGCAGCGCTAAATATTTTTCAATGTCCAAATTTTTTGATCATTTTTTGTCAATTGGACACCACTGCTTCCGTCGCTCGCTCGCTGATGAGGTAAATTAATAAATGATGAGACAAAAACATAATTGACAAGGTAATCTCAGAATTTACAAAATCTATTTTTTATTTGACAGAAGCTATCGCCTATTTGACTACTGTCAACAAACTATTACAGTGCCATAAACCTTATCTGTGCCAGTGGCCAGAACTAGAACTAATGACGCCTTGACTAGGTACCTTGACAATTACCTTCAATAGCTTCGATTCTAGCGCCCCCGCCATTGCCACAGACAGCTTTGTAACTGCATATAGCAACAATCTCTGATTTGATTTAATAAATAAAATGCATAATAGTGGCTCTCTGAATAAAGATGTATATCCAAAATTTAGTGTTCATCATCATCCCACAAGAAGTCCAATGCTGGACATAGGCGTCCCCCAAAGTTAGTGTTTAATGTCAACAAAACTATTTATCACACATAGCTTTTTTATTAGAATACAATAATATTATTTTACCAAGAAAATGTCTCCGCCATTTTTAACCATTAGTTGCCGTCTATAACTTTAGTATTAAACAATGGGGCTTGTTTTTGTAATATGATAATACATTGTATCCATACATGACAAAAATATCGCATTACTGAATCACAAGTCGACATGGATTAAGGAATAATAAATAACCAAAGTGCTACTATCACATATTACTTACTTTGTAACCAATTTTTTTATCTCTACTTTATTTTTATACCACAAAGTTGGCAAACAAGCATACGGCCCGCCTGATGGTAAGCATCACCGTAGCCTATAGACGCTTGCAATACCGGGGGTATCACTCACGCGTTGCCAACCCTCCCAACCCCCCTAAGTGGAGCTCTGGAGACCTTTCTCACCGTAGGAACACAACATGGCCGAGACCAATGCTATTTGGCTACGATCTTCTGTAAGGTGGAGGTCCTTTCCCAGACGGGCTGCTCCGTTTTGACCGGATTATCCGCTGTGCCCTACCTCTCTTACAACTTTTTTATAACTTCTAGGGAAACCCGCGCAACTTCGTTTGCGTGTTTCCCGCTTTCCCGTAAGAATTTTGGAAAATCCTGTCTTATCGGATGCCTACATCATACTAAGACCACACCATCCAAATTCCAGGTCTCTACAATCATCGGTTTAGGCTGTGCGTTGATTCTCAGTCAGTCAGCACAAAGCATTTTATATAATGTAAAGATTTGATTTATTCACCACTTTTTGATTAGTTTCAGTTAGCCTATGCAGATATAAGCCGTGAAAATCATACAAAAACGAAAACTGTCAACTTATTTAACAGATAGGTTATTAGCAAGTTGTAAAACAACGCTTCGTTTGTAAAAAAGATCAGAGTAAGACCGTATTTTTATTTGTATTAATTTTATATCATAGTTATAGATATAACTGTAGAATGGGATATTTATAAAGGGGGAATTCTCCTATTATTATTGGTCTATGAATTGCAGTTTGTTTATATTTTATTACAAACTAGCGAAACCCGCGCAACTTCGTTTGCGTGTATCCCGCTTACCCGTGGGAATTTTTAAATTTTTCTCTCCGTAAGAACCATCCTCGTACTTCAAGGAATATTCTAAAAAAAAAATCAGCCAAATCGGTCAAGCCGTTTTCATGTTATGTCGTGACAACGGAAAACGGGTTTCATTTTTATATATATAGATTTCAATACTCGTACATTTTTGTTGTCAAACACTATTATGACAAATTTATCTGATAAGAATTCTCGTGTAACAATGTACAAAATGTGGGGATTACCCTTAAATATTATTTCTTTTTTTATGTAGACTATGGCTACATATTTTATTACACAACTTGTCTAAAATATTACACTATCATAACGAACAGTTTATATATTAATTTAGCTAATTACCAAATGCGAATAGTTCAAGTCAATCTATTAGCACAGTTATTATGGGATACGTATATGAGAAAATTTGTAATGGTCTGTTTTTACAATGGAAATGTACTTTATTTCTTCTAAAGGTTTGTTAATTGTAATCTAAAGGTAGCATACATAATTTCTTGTGTTCTGCGGCAATACAAAACTTAAAGTATATTACTAGACAAGCACCTGACTGTAAATATCATTAAAAAAACAACAAGCAACTGTAAACCTTCCTAGTTCAACTCAATTTTGTACTTACAAATAAGATCACAATGATCTTTAGATCTTGCTTCATTTCAATGTACTATTTCTACACCAAAACAAAACCTTTTTCAAACTTAAATTTCGAAGGAAATTATTGCCATGAATTTTAAATATTTTTACAAAAATATGTTTTTTTTTTAAACTATCATTCCAATTCAAGTTTCGGTTCGGTTGAAACTGGTTGAAACAGCGAATACAAAATCTCTGAATTCAAAAATGTTTTTTTTTTTAAATATAAAATGTCAAATTATAGTGTTTGCGGTGTTTGCGCTTTATCGATACCAGTCTTACCGCAAATCGATTTATCGATAAAAATAATTAACTAATCGAATGGAACTTGAAAAAACTACTGGTCGGTGTAAAATTATTGTTTAAAGAACAAGGTCGAATAAGAACACAGGTCGACCTTAGTACATTCACCCTAGTTTATTGGTGTAGGTGGCTTCTAAATAATCTATATGCATTTGATGTATTGTTTGAGTTACAATTTATCGTTAGATAGTGTTGTTTATTTCATGGATTTATTTATTATCGCAGTAGCGGATGCGGTATAGTCGCAAAGTCGTGATATTTTCCCAGCAATCACTGTTCGTAAGAGAATTTCTAAGCTATGCCCAAAATATTCCACTTGATAATATCTTATTATCTATCGTTTTACCCATTAAAAAAAAATATCTGAACATTATTAACTTAAATTGTCCCACTGCTGGGCAGTCAACTTGAAATAATTATGATGTAGACACAGTGGAACCCCTCCGATTAGATAAGAGTGATTATAATGTAAACTTGGTCACTAATTCACAAATCCTAATAACTTCTAGTTATCACAACGATTAGTTTAAGTTAGTTCATTTAGAAATTTAAATATGTTAATAGTTAGTAGATTAAGTCCATTTAAATGCCTTTTATTCGATCGTAGCTCCTTCCCGATCGTTCGTTCATCATATACAATAGCTCTTGAGCTATTCGAAATTGAATTATCATCGACAACCTTTACAAGAAAATAGCAACATAAGATATTTAGCACTTCTTTCTAAATCGGAACCCACTTAGATTGTCTGTTTGAAAAGTTACTTAATAGAGAGTGTCAGCTTTGATGTCAGAAAATCTGTCTAAAGTGCAAACCGTTTGTTTTATTCTATCTATATCAACCACCACGTCCACATTTCTTCTCTTTCGAATAATCTTCTTCCAAAAACCATTATTTTTTCATTCCTCTATTAATATGTTTCTCTACATATCGATGGCCGCGCCCGACGAATAAAATGTTCAAATACACAAAAGCAAAAAGGATGTAAATGTAGTATATAGTAGATTTTCAACAAGTGCACAAAACGAATCATTTCTATCCGAGACTTTTAGCAGCCCGAGCTGAAGGCGAGGGCTGATAGTAATGTCGAGGATAGAAATGGTTTTGTGGACGAGTTATAAACTCTGCTTTTCACTTCGATTGCGAGGAAATAAATAAATAAACGCACGAAAAACAAGACCTGTTTCCCATTTCCCGCCGCTACGTTTTTTTAAATCTTACGACATTGAAATTAGGCTTGGGCTGCAGACCTATACAGCCTACTATTAAATTAATTTTGTAATAAAATAATTTTCTTAAATTAATTAAATAACCTACCGTACTTTAATTTAAATTTTAATATCTTTTATGACTTAAAAAACACATAAGGCAAATAAATTAAATTATAAAATAACAAATTCTATCTCTGAACTTTTTGTTGTGTTTGGCTGTATGGCTTATTTCCTTTGCCTTAATATAGATACATTTATGAGTAGATACGTTTTTGCCCTTGTGCACAAAATTCGATTTTGTGCAGCCATCGAAATAATATTACTACGTATAGAAATGACAGCGCCTTCAAATTTTGGCGCCGCGTTCGGCCGTGAGGGGCGTGCCCCTCCCTGGCCCCGCCCCCAACCGAGTCATAGAATATGACATTACTACGCAGGGGCGACACTTTGTTTATATTCTGCCTATTGGACATCTAATTGATTATTTTATTTTATTACAATATTTTATTTTACTTAATAGAATAAACTTAATAGAAAATAGGTATAATATTAGCTTTATAGGTAGGAAGCTACATTACATTTTTGTTCTTAACTAAATATTAGTCAAAAATAAACTGAGATTAAATCAAAACTAACTTTATAATGAAATTTTATTTGTTCGAAAACGGTTGGTCGAAATTTAAAATGCTGTTTCGTTTTCCTTCTTTTTATTTTCTAGAAACTATTTTTTTACTTAGTTAGTAACTTTATCCACATTTACATATTTTATACCTACTATATAAAAATATTTTGTAAATATAGTTTAAAAAATGAATATTTAAATTACATATAATTTTTAAAAAAGTATTTTTTGGGTGAATATCAACTAGAGATTTTTATTTGTCATTTCGGTGTGATTTTTTTTATTTCAATGCTATCTACATATTTTTAGTGACAAATAAATCTTTGGCCTATTTTATAACATTGTGTGCGTGAGTGGACATCATAAGGTTGAACATTAACATTTTTGACACATCTAAAAAGTGCTAAGCACTGCTAAAGAAGTTTTCACTTCAAAAATGAAAACGAATTTGAATAACTTATTGAATTCGTTAATTGATTATATCTGATTGAAGTCGGTGTCAGGCGGACGCGACCACCTAGCTAGATTATCATCTCAGGCATCTCAGCAGCATGGGAGGATGACTTCCAGACGTAAATACATGAATAGCTTACGACAACATAAGTAACGCGTTATACGTGCCCATGAAATTTGAGGGTTGCCCTCGATTTTCCTGGAATTCTTATCATCAGATCCTGAATTGGTGACAACTTGGGAGTATGCACTTATGAATAAAAAAAGAGTTTTGAAAATCGGTCCACAATTGGAGTAATCGGCGAACCTCCAAAAAAAAACCAATGAAACATAGAACCTCCTTTTTTGAAGTCGGTTAAAAAAAAGCAAAAAATTTTTCTGAAATAAGTACCTAATTATATTATAAAATTGACTCAAGCTTAGTACCTACGTATCCCATCTGTACGATTACTTTTTGATAATCTATGATTTTCACATAGAAATGGCGGATGCAATCATGATGCAATAGAAAATAATGAAAAGAAATTGTTTTGGTTGGTTTTACTTAATTTTTTGTATACTTACCGATGATAAGTGACGCCGCTATCTTTCTTCCTTACTGTTGAACGGTTTTTACAAGTTTTTATTGAACATGACGGCATTTTTTAATTATTTTTTTGACATAAATCCGAGGACCAATCACGATGAGCGTCGGCAAGTTTCTAAACGAGTTGATGTCTATTGGCCTCAACGTATGGGGACAAAAATTTTGTTCGCGGTGTCCGTTCTATACGTAGTAATATTATTTCGATGTGTGCAGCCTATATCCTGCGCAAATAAGCATTTTCTGAGCATGAGAAGTGAAAAATAAATATCAGTAATTACAGCCTTTTTGTGTAAAAGCACTTGCACGTTTTTTTGTCGGGGACATCGACATTTACACAAAACAAATAGTATTTATTTGAATAAAAGTTTATATTCAAAAATCGATTTGTTTGAAAAACCAATCAGAAATCCATTTCGGGTAATTAAATCAATTGATAAAGAGAAATGAGTTTAGCTGCGGTTGGCACGTTTGCGATTGTGATATGAATAAAAACTGTATAATAATGTACCTACTTTTAAGTCTTTATTTTAATTGTGTTGTTAACTACACTTCCGGACACATGAATCGAGCCACCCTACATTTTTATGTGAAATGACATAGAACATAAAAATATTCTTAAGTTAATCAAAAAGTTTTTATGCAGTTTTGATGCTGGTATATTCATAATGATTTTGAAGTGCTGTTGTTCCAATTTTGAATTTATCAAATGGAAAAACGAAACAAAATCCAAATTAGTGCATTCTTTTGAAAAGAAAAGTTGATCTAAATTAACATAATTTTTTTATTTAACTCCATAATTTTGAATTCACCGTAATTGTTTTGAAATTAAGACATCGTAAAATTGTTGTTTTTTTAATTTGAGCCATTTAAACGTTAAAATTATGGATACACCGCCTCTTCTAGCCGCGCAAACTGTGGCGCTTCTACAGTCGGGCCGAAGTCAGCGCGATGTAGCATCACAGCTTGCTTTAAGCCGTTCTGCTGTGCAAAGGGTATACCATCGATACCTCAACACCGGTGGATACGTGCGCCGTCCAGGAAGACCGCGATTTCGGGTAACTTCAGAAAGACAGGATCGATTTATCGCGACAACCAGTTTACGAAATCGTCACCTCACCTCTGTACAGATCCAAGAACAGCTTCGAGACTTTCATGGAGTGGCTGTTTCCGCGCGAACAATTAGACGAAGACTTAAAGAACGTGGTCTGAGCCCACATAAGCCAGCCAACGGGCCGAAACTGACAAGAGCTCACCGAATGGCGCGCTTACAGTTTGCACGCGAACATTTGCATTGGACTCAACGCCAATGGAGCAAGGTACTCTTTACTGATGAGACTAAGATTATGCTTTATGGTAATGATGGAAGGAGGAAGGTCTACCGAAGGCGGGGAGAGCGCTTTGTTCAGTGTTGTATTGAAGAGAGAGTGAGTTATGGCGGGAGCTCGTGGATAGTCTGGGGAGGAATATCTGCCGATGGTAAAACTGGGCTAGAGGTTGTGACAGGACCAAGTCTACCAACACTAAATGCCCGTCGATACATTAAACAATGCCTAGAGACTCATGTGATGCCATATGCTGGATTTGTAGGCCAAGGCTTCATCTTTATGCATGATAATGCAAGAGCGCACACTGCAGGAATCGTCAGGGCATACCTTCATGATGTTGGAATCACGACAATGGAATGGCCAGCAAGGAGCCCTGATATGAATCCCATCGAACGTCTATGGGACGAATTAAAGAGGCGTGTTCGAGCTCACCAACCAGCACCACAAACTTTGGAAGAGCTGAGAGTTGCCATCGAGGAGGAATGGGAGAACATTCCACAACACTTCATAATGACGTTGATTAACTCCATGCCAAATCGCATGACTACAATCATAAACGCTCTCGGAGGCAATACAAGTTACTGAATAATTTTTTTTTCCAATAATTCCTTTTTTTTTTCAAAAATTCAACCCGAGTCTTGTCTTTGAGAAAGGTTATACAGGACAAGTTTCACTTAAAATTGTAATTTTATCAAGTTATTGAAATTTAAATTTGGAATTAAGTATACCTTATTAATGTAAAGTGTACCAGCTTCCAAATTGCATAAAAACTTTTTCGTTGATCATATACTTTTGTTAAGTTACCAGCAATCAAAGTTGAAACTGCTGGGTGGCTCGATTCAAGTGTCCGGAAGTGTAGTTGTTCATGGTGATGTCATTTTTAAAACAACTTTTTTTAAGATGGATAAATGGAATGGACTGTTATTAGCTCGCTTTAATATTTTTATGCTGCTAAAGTTTCAGAACTACTCACCAACCTTCTTTTGTGTCGCTCAAAATATTAGAAACATTGTTTTTTTTTTTTGTAATTTTTTGATTTATATAATAATTTCCTACATTTCTATTGTACTTGTATTGTATTCCCTTATTTCTACTTTACGCATTCTTAACATCCTCTCCGATTCACAAGTCTTCCGCCTTTTTCATCAATCTATATGTAGTACCTACTCGATGGCCTTTTTCTGTCATTATATGGCAGCGACCTACAAAATAGCGACTGACAGACAGTATATGTATAAATTACATAATTAAAAATATCTCTCACGTAATTTACGGTGCCATTAAGAATTATGTATATTAATTAGGCAAATTAACTCGTTAACACAATTTTGTATATTCCGTGAGAAATGTTTATGTGAAGTCTCAAATGTGATGTGCTAGCACTATGGCACATTAACCTTGATTTCATGACCAGACATATTTATTTTGATATATTTTTCAAGGGAATTAATTATTACACCGTGGTACAGACGTCGTTTTTGGGACCAATCCTGTCTTTGAATACATCATAATATCTGTTTGAATACTATAATATTCGTAAATTGCTCCATTTAATGTATTTTATCGGCTAAACACCATACGTATGATATTATTATAGCAGCTTTACAAACCAATGTTGCTTTTATTTTAAAAATATATTAGAATTCCTGACATCTATGTATAACAGTTTCGATTTAATTCTTTAACATGTACAGCTAGTTGCAAAGATGCAATTTAAAGTTAGTGACATATTAATTAGGTAGGTTTAGGTCTCTAGGTCTTATATAGGTAGGTACACCAATCAAGATTATAATACAGTTAATACGAAAAATTAGACTTGGATGATACACGAAATACCTAACATTCATGGCTGAGTTATAAATAAATTCTAAAAGGAAATTGCATTGTCTTGCCATTTTTTTCTTCTTTTCCTTGCATTGCAACCAGCCAGCTTTAAATAGCCGGATACTATAGTGAGAATAACAGTCGATTTGTTTTGCTTTCGATGGTGTTAACTTGAATTCTTTCCGAATCACTGACCTGATTGGTATTGTGAAACAAGCTTATGAAACTGCGAACAGACTTTGATATCGCCTTTATTGCTAGCCCTATTCTTTATTTTTTCTCACAAATCTAGCACAGTTGCTTCTGATTCGATTCCAATAATGTTATTCAGATTTTAGAAATTTTTGTGTCATTAAAATTCGAAAATGTTTCTATAGCTCACCGTTAGTCCTCTATGACCTCTATCTAACGTACCTATTTTTCCCTCATGCCCCGCGGAAAATGAAAATGGAATCGTTTATTCAGATGGTAGGCCTTCGCAGGTATATTTTTAAATAGGTATTGTTGATGTTTTGATCCCACTTGTTACCAAAGGTTTTTAAAATATTTGTATAATATTTTGTAACAAATAATTCATCTACTCTTATATGTCTTGGCTCAGAACCTACTACGTCATTTACGTATCACGTTGTCGAATTACGTATCCTTATGTCGCAGTACTCGCAGTGTTGTCTAGTGAATAAGAGATTTACTCACCGTTCGTTTTATCCCTGTATGACGTTAAATATTACTTTGTTTTCCTGTTTTTTGGGAAATTTTAAGGAAATTGTGGGGCTAGTTTGTCTCTACCTTAATTGACTAAGTTTTGCAGTGAAGTGCTATGCATGCAACGCGGTGCTTGGTGTCTAGTAATTAAATACCTCACGCGCGTATGAATTCGCGCGAATAGTTTCGCGAGAACTTCGTTTTTTCTGGACAAGATAAGGTCGATTTCACAACGCAACTTAGCCTATGCTGATCATGCGAGCGTGATACAAAATTTCTGGAATTTTTTTAATATAACTACCAATTTATCAGATAGGCTAACTGGATCTATCAGGAATCTGCTTTCGAAACGCTTCGTCGTCAAATAAACAGACAGTTTTTTGACAGTCCTAGTTATATTAAAAACGTATCCCGTTTTTAAATTGGAATATAAAATAAAATTGATCAAAGCTACTTATTTTTTATCTATACAAAAAAAATATTTTCCTTATCATAAACACAAAAGATATTCTAGTCATTCGTTTATCCTAATCAGATGCCTAGTGCATGCTTGTGTGCACAGTAATTGGCCACTAAGGCCAGTGTCAAGACAAGGCCATGACAGTGTTTGGCAATCAATAGCAGGTTGTATTTTAAGGTTTACTAGGTTTACTAATTGCTGACTAAGTTACTAAGATTTTATCATACTTCCTGACTCAAGTTTTTTCCCCAGCGTTTCTTTTGTAAAATTCTAATAATTAAATCAATGCATAGGATAAATAAAAGAATATCATTTTCTGCGTTTAACTTTGTTTTAAGTAATGGATTTGGATGCATTTTTAACAGTTTTTTTTTTCGCGGAATCTTAAAAGCACAAAGAAGTATTTATACAACTGGGTATTTTATATTCTTAATGATAAATTTAATAATAACAAACACAGAAACATTGGCATTAAAATGCATAGTGTATTTTTTCCGTGGATTAAAAATCTATTAAGTCGTATAGCCATAATAAGGCTGAAAATTCAAAGTCCTGACTGACTGACTTAACTATTATGTCAACGCACAGCCCAAACCGCTGAGTCTAGAGATTCCAAATTTGAAATGTAGGTTCCTTACGAGACGACGGACGTCACGACGACACGGGAAAGCGAGATATACGCAAACGAAGTTGCGGAGGGTTTTACTGATCCGCAGGGTCTAGAGATTCCAAATTTGCAATGTAGGTTCCTTAAGACGTCCAAGGTTTGTTCCAAGAAAGGATTTTTAAAAATTCCCACGGTAAACCGAGATATAGGCAAACGAAGTTGCGAGGGCATTTTGGCATATAGGTTCCTTATAAGGACCGACCGGAACGGATCGGACCTGATGGAACCGTACCGTACCGGGCCGTGCCGGACCGGACCGAACCGGACCAGACCGGAATTTGTTTCTGAAGAAAAATTTGCCGGGCTAAGCCGCGGGCAGAAGCTAGTAAGTAGCCTATAATTTCACTCCATCTCAATCGATCTCAAATATCCATCCATTGCTTCCTTTCGATGGAGTCTTTGTTGTGAAGCTAATTAGATAATTGCGAATATTCGGACTCCGAGACAAACATAAAATAAAATTTAATAAGGTATTGATATTGATCATATATAACCGGCCCAACCAAAGGTCAAATCTATTTGGCTGAACGAACACCGTATTCTAACAAATTATGACATACAATATCATGCTCCATTTAGCTCATGAATATGCTTAGTCGCGTTAGTTGTTATGAATTGGCGACAAGGAAAATTTCTGAAAACTGTCATGAAATTGAGCGTTAAGTTAACATATAAATATTATACCTCCAGATTTGTCTGTACCGGAAACCTGCTGCTTTATGTAAGCACCCTTAGTTAAGACTTGTTCTTTTTGGGATGTAGGGTTATTTATTACTAGTTATGTGTTGTCGCGAAACGACACAAGTAAGACTATTTAACCTGCCTTTAACTGTATTATTCCGCGTTAAGCATACTGTGGTTTTTCAGTGTAACATATTCTGCGTGCTTAAATAATTATGGTATTTTGTATTTATCATATATTTTTGGAATGAACAACATTTTCATAAAATTTTGAAATTTTAGGAAAATGTTGTTTTACAAAGAAATTACAAGTCTGAATAAACGTAGTGTGAATAAACGTATAGCTTTAGACTTTACCGTCCTGGCGCATCGCATACCAAACAAATTAAAATTATTTTTATTCAAATAGGCCTATACAAGCTGTTTCGAATCGACCTACTTAAACACGCTAATTACTGTGGCTACCCCTGTCAATATTTGGATGTATTTAAAAATCTTAATTACCTACTCCGCGGAATTATTCCTTCGTCCAAAGTCTCTATGTGCCGTCAGAAGGACACATTATGTCCCAGCTGTTGGCAGTAGAGCAGTAAACGACCAATTAGATTGCTCGATGGCACTATTTCCGCTAATCAGCATTGGCGCAGTTTCGCGATGTATCCATCCATAGTTATTATATCAACAGTGAGATACATAGCGATTGTTGAGATAGAATCCATACGATAATAAAATTACTGTAAATGCGGCTGTCCATTAAAGTAACGAACTGATTGACATGTTTCTTTTTTGGGATAGATTAAAGTCTGGAGATTGACATAGGCTACTTTTTATCCTGGAAAAACATCTTAGTCCCGCTAGAAAAAATACATTTTATTATAATTTGTCAGATCCTCTAGATCACGCGGGCGAAACCGCGGGTAACAGCTAGTAGTATAATATTTTATCTGAACGCCTAAAAATATCTGTACACGTCTCGTGTGCGAATCTCAATTTTCAGGAAAATTTGAGTAGCCTTGTACATACGAAGGGGCTAACAGGCATACCGCGACTGTAGGTACTAAGAAACGTTAACATTTTCATACACTACATCGCGGTATTGATTCATTGGCTAGCTATCGTTACAAGCCACAGTTCTATAAATAGTTACATAAAATATTTATAGTATCATTTATTTTTTGGATAGTTTATCCCTGACGGAAAAAGACGTAATTAAATAGATTTTTGCATCATTACTGATTTATAAGTTTTATTAAAATAGGTACACTGTAATCTATCGCTACTGTCTCGCTGCTGTGATCCTTCTGTTGTGTTGCAGATTGACTTGACATAGATTTTAATACATAGTCCATAGTAAGTTATAGCTACATTGGAGAGAGAGGTAGGGCATAGCATAGCGGATCATCCGCTCAAACGGAGCAGCCCGTCCGGGGAAGGACCTCCACCTTACAGAAGACCGTAGCCAAATAGCATTGGTCTCTGCCATGTTGTGTTCCTACGGTGAGTAAGGTCTCCAGAGCTCCACTTGGGGGGGTTGGTAGTTGGCAACGCGTGAGTGATACCCCCGGTATTGCGAGCGTCTATAGGCTACGGTGATGCTTACCATCAGGCGGGCCGTATGCTTGTTTGCCACCCTTGTGGCATTCAAAAAAACTGTCTTTCTCATTTTAACGCTTTAGGCCGCAGAACTTGTAGGAAATTGGTATGACTTAATTTCACTTTAAAAATGATTTTGAGCCATTCGCCGTAAAGTCACTGTTTACTTTACGTGACTATAATGTAACCCAAGGTCTAAAAAGTTGCCATAAACTGTCTCTCATTGCATGCGCTGCGGAAATTATTGCTAATAGCTATTATTGCAAATTTTTTTTTTTTTTTTTTTTTTTTTTTTTTTTTTTTTTTTTTTAATTTATTTTATATTTATAATTCTTATGTTAATATAACTTAGTGTTACCTACCAGCTAGCTATTCCTATAATTATTTCCTGATATTTCACAACTTTACTTCGCAACATAATCGCAGTACCACTTGTTCACTGCACAACACAATGGCTACCACTGTACAGCAACAAATTGAAGATGTGGCGGAACAGCTCAACGCTCGAATGGCCAAATTTGATGCGGATCTGGTGGCCGCACGCACTTCTCCAGGCACAAACAACAAGTCTCTGGATTCCCTCTTTGCAGAGTTTAAATCTTTTAAAGAGGAATCTGTCAACATTTTCAACAACCTCCATGCAGTTGTGTCTCGCTTAGTCGAAGACGTTGACAGGTTAGAGATGAGAAGTCGAAGAAAGATATTGCTCCTTCATGGCGTGCCCGAACAGAAGAATGAGGATGCTGCTGCTGCTGCAGTATTGGTGCTTTCAGGCTGTGTAGATAACTCGGACATCACTGCAGGAGCTTTCAGTAGGTGTCACCGTATGGGCCGGGCCGGTGGTGATAAGCCTAGACCGCTGCTTCTGAAGTTCCGGGAAGTGATCGATCGAGACAGAGTCTGGTATGGTAAGAAGAAGCTGAAGAACAGCGGTAAGACCATGTCGGAGTTCCTTACTGCACGGCGGCATAAAGTGTTCATGGCAGCGCGTGCCAAGCTTGGTGTGCATCGGTGTTGGACGAGGGATGGCGACGTGTTTTGCGTCGATGTTAACGGCAAGAGGCAACGTTTAGTGTCTGTTGCCCAATTGGATGCCCTTGCTGGCCCCAATACGGCAGGCAGCTCAAGTACGGGTGACAGCTCTAGTGCGGGTGCAGGACGGCCAGCTAGAGAGTCGCCTCCAGCAACGAAGGCCGCTACGCAGCCTGCGGGTCGCAGCCGGCGCGTCGTCGCCCCCGTAGCCGCTAAGAAATAGTGCGAGGTTATGTCGTTTGTGTTTCTCTGTCGTCAAAATGTGTTGGTGATTTGTTTGTGGCAGGCGTGTTCCCACAGTTATACTTAACTTTTAGTATATTCATTGAAGGTACATCACTTTTTTATTTTTATTTATTTGAAATACAAAATGTAAAACTACTTGTTAGCACACCAACCAAACCATAGATTAATTAATGTAACGTCAACTGTCAAATTGTCAATGTCAAAATTTTATGCTCTTCTTCTTCCTTTTGGCAACTACATACTATTGTGCCATAGTTTTTTTTGTTTTTTTCGTTTTTGTTAAAACTGTTTTCTAAATAACTAAATTACTTTATCTTTAAATTAATTACTAAATTGATTTATCTTTTATTAATTTATGGGAACATTGCCTTTGTTAAATAGTTTAAGTCATCTCAAAGCTACTGGCAGGTAACGATTTTATATTGAAGAGAGTTAGATATTTATATATTTTAGCTTAGTTGCATACATATATTTTGTATTTATTATTATTTATTTTATTTTATATTGCATGTTATAAATTATGTCGATAGCTGAAGAAAGCGAGTCAAGTAGTGATTATTTGTCGTTAACTGATGACAGTTTCCATAGCCTCGATCCGCCTACTCTCTCTGAATCACTTCTCTCGACTTTTAAAAATTTTCCAAAAAATTTTAATATCGTTCACATTAATGCCCAAAGCGTTCCGGCGCATTATTTGGATCTGTTATCAACGTTTGAGAATAATAGTAATCTACATGCAATCCTAGTGTCTGAATCCTTCCTACATCCTTCGTTGCCGTCCACTGCCTATTCCCTTCCAGGTTTCCAGCTGATTCGCAACGATCGTACTACTTCTTCCCACGGTGGTGTGGCGATCTATCTCCGTAGTCATATTTCTTTCAGTATCATTAGTAAATCTCCGCAGCCTCCTCCCCCAAACACGCCTGAACATCTCTTTTTAGAAATATCACTTTCTGGTACTAAAATCCTTCTCGGCGTTTATTATAGTCCAAATTTATCAATAAATTATTTTTCTGCTTTTGAAACTCTTTTAGAAGACCTTACTCCGTCTTACAATCACTGCATTATAATGGGCGATTTCAATACATGCCTTATAAAAGACGATTCCCGCGCCCGTCGTCTGCATTCCCTAGTCAGCTCTACGAATTTAAACATTCTACCTCTTAATGCTACGCATTATTTTCCGAACTGCGCTCCCTCCCTTCTCGACCTTATGATGGTTAGTTCCACCGATCATGTTGCGAATCATGGACAATTTAGTGCCGACGCCTTTTCCTATCATGACCTGATTTACCTCTCCTATAAAATCCGTCCTCCTAAAATGAAACCCAGAATCCTTATGCAGCGCAACTTTGGTGGAATGGATATTAACCTACTACGCCGTGATGCAAATGAAATCGATTGGTCGTGCATTGACGTTGCAAAGTCTATCGACGAAAAAGTTTGTTTGTTTAATTCTGCTCTCATACAGTTATACGACGCACATGCTCCTGTTCGCCCCGTTAAAATCAAGCATCTTCCTGCTCCTTGGCTTACCGACGAAATTAGGCTGCTCCGGGAAAAAAAGCATCGAGCAAAAGCCCGCTATAAAGCAGACCCTTCAAGCATCACCAAACGGGATAAATATCACAGGGCAAGAAATCTCTGCAATAAGGTGTGTAGGGACGCACAGCGACGCCACATTCACAAAGCTGTAGATAATGAAGACCAAGCTAAAGTTTGGAAATTTCTAAAGTCAATGGGAGTTGGTAAATCACGAAATTCTTATACTTCAGATATTGATCTTGACTCACTTAATAGTCATTTCTCCTCTTGCACACTTCTTGATAATAAAGTAAAATCAGAAACTTTAATTCAACTTTCTTCTCTGCCTCCTCCCAGTCATTTACCGTTTACTTTCAAATCATTCACTGACTGTGATGTTAGGAGAAGCATATTGTCCATCACGTCTAATGCCGTTGGAGGTGACTGCATTAGCCGTAATATGATCATTCCTCTGTTAGATCTCCTTGTACCCATCCTGGCCAAAATCCTCAATTTTTCTATTTCGACTGGCTCCTTTCCCGAGTGCTGGAAACTTGCACACATCATCCCTCTACCCAAAAAACTTCATCCTATCAATTTTAGTGACTATCGTCCCATCTCTATACTTCCTTTCCTCTCCAAAGTTTTGGAGCGACTAGTGCACTGGCAATTGAATAACTTCTTGAATTCCAATAACTTACATAATCCTTTCCAATCCGGTTTCCGTCCAGGTCATAGTACGACTACTGCTTTGGTCAAAATTACTGACGACATTAGGCGTGGTATGGAGAATCAGCAGCTTACTTTATTAACGCTTCTCGATTTCAGCAATGCTTTTAATACTGTTGATTTTGATCTTCTATTAGGAGTTCTCTCTTCTCTTAACATATCTCCGGCAGTGTGTGATTGGTTTCATAATTACCTGTACGGGCGTCGGCAATGTGTCAAAATTGATCACCACAATTCTAACTGGTGTGATACAACTGCTGGCGTGCCGCAGGGTGGTGTGCTGTCTCCTCTTCTGTTTGCTATTTTCATTTCCTCAATCACTTCTTCACTTACTTCTTCCTATCACCTTTATGCAGATGATTTACAAATATATTGCCAAGCCTCATTAAGCGATATTGCTTTAGCCGTTACAGAAACAAACGAAAATTTAATACGAATTTCGAACTGGAGTAAACGTTTTGGATTAAAAATTAACCCTGCTAAGTCGCAAAGCATTATTATAGGTAGCCAAGCATTTATCTCCAGGCTGGACATTTCTTTGATGACGCCGGTTATGCTTGATGGCGTTTGCATCCCTTTCAGTAAGTCCGTTAAGAACCTCGGGATTATTATGGATACTACTTTATCTTGGAAAGTTCAGGTGGCCGAGGTAAGTAGGAAGATGTTTGCTGCTTCTGCGTCTCTTCGACGACTTAGAAACTTTTTACCCACTGCCACCAAAGTTGCTCTTGCACAATCCCTTCTTCTTCCCATTCTAGATTATGCAGATACATCATACCTAGACCTCAACGTTGAATTGATAAATAAGTTAGATCGTCTTCAGAACTTCTGTATAAGATTTATTTTCGGTCTACGCAAATATGATCATGTATCAGAATACCGTGTGCGTTTGAAATGGCTCTCGATCCGTCAACGTAGGAACATGCACATTCTTTCCCTCCTCTATACTATTCTCTTCATTCCCAGAACCCCCTCCTATCTTAAAGAATGTTTCATATATACCTCTTCGTCCCATAGCTTATCTCTCCGCTCTACTGAGAATCTTACTCTACTGCTTCCAGTCCATTCTTCTAAATCTTTCGACCAATCCTTCACCGTCCAGGCCATCAGGCTGTGGAACAGTTTACCGGTAACTATTAGATCTGCTCAGTCCATCCATATCTTTAAAAAACTAGTTAAAGATCATTTGCTTGCTCTCTTATAGTGTAACGACATTATATCCTATGTAAGTATATTTATTAATTATTTATATTGTACTAAGTATATATTGATTTATGTATATACGTAATATGTATGTAATAGTATGTATGTAAGATTATAAATATATTTGTGTATGTATATATAGTATAATACCTTATATTCATAAATATCATCGATATGTCCTGCTGATGATTATGTCTTGCTGGCCCTGCCCACTCCATGCAGAAATTCGTTACCCTAAGGTTGCCTTGAAAAGATTGCTCTCAGCAATAAGGCCGCCTTGTTGCATATACACTGTTTGTAACTGTTACTGTTTTCTGTATCTCTTGTTTGTGTATTGCAAATAAAGCGTATTCTAATCTAATCTAATCTAATAGAACAAAAAAAGGAAATAAGAAAGTGGAGTCCACGCGCCCGCAGTGTTGCTGGCAGAACTAGTTATATAGTAATAAAATTAATTAATATAAATAATTATATTTTATGTTACTGCGGTAATTAATTATCTAATTAGGAGCAATTCTACAATCATCTCATTGTGTAACAGATTTACAATAACGAATTTAATTATTGTCATTTGGCATGCTCTTGTTTGCAATGAAAGTAAACAGGTGGTGGCTGCCAAAATCGATGTCTTTATGTTATAAGCACAAACAAAATTTTAAAGATCACTGTTGCTCCGAGAATAGATATCGGATGATCTAGAAATAGGGCTTTTTCCGTCCCACTGCTGGACAAAGACCTCTTTGTCTCCAAATCCTCTAACAACCCCTTTCCTGTAACTATCAAATCTTTTTCTTTTACGAATTTCGTCATCTTATATCTTTTTAGAGCATAACATTGTTCTTAATCTTCAGATTGATTAATGAAATATTTTCAATATTTTATCCAACACATCATTTCTTAAAACTAAAAATATCTGTTTACCGAGCCATCTGTCGGTCTATGACCAACCGTGACGTAAAACTTTTCACACATGCAAGTATTGTTATGGCGTCAAAATGTCTTGCATGCCAAATCCATCGTAAACCCTGTACACATTTATGCGCGTTGGCATCACGGCTTGTGCTACATTGTGCTCTCTGTATGTTAGGCCTCACGTTGAAATGACTGCAACTCCGCAATGGATAATAAAATACAACGAAATTCGCGGCGTTCTGGACAAGGTCTTAGCTGTGAAAACATTATAATATTTTTTTTACATTGGCATATAAATATTATCTAGTTGTGATGTGACATGATATTCAGATAATAAAGATGCCAATATCATTAATGTGTGTTAATATAAAATAAAGGGCACCCAATGTCGAGGTCGAGTTTGTAATAGGTCAATTGTTTTCGAAAAAAAGTTCTACGATTATTTGTTTTGACTTGGAAAATTGACTCTGGTCTCACCACATATTTCCGACCTCGACATTGGCCTTGGACAGGTCACTATTATGTTCTTCAAGCCTTCAGGCTGTGACGTTTCACGCCCACATCACTTTGATGACACAGCAGCTTAGATTCCCACAAACAATAAACTCACTGCACTGTGCATTGTCGGGCTCTGATACATAAAGTGACATTGAACAGCGAATTAATTCAGAAACATGTTTGTTCGACTTTCTTGATAGGTGCACTAATTTCTTGACTAGGATAGTAAATTCCCGCCGGCGGGGCAGCGGATATTTCAAAGTTCCCTCAGCCTCGTCCATTTAGGCGGCCAAGGTGGCAATCAGTCAGGTTTTTAGTCAGTAGGTACGTAGTTTTAGGAGGGCAGAGCCCGACAGACCCCCGCTGCATTAAAAAAAAAGAATAGTAAACGTAAAATGCATTATTTTTGCATGCATTATTTATTTGGTCATTCCTCTGTTGAGATTCGTAACCGCAATATAACACACAATCACTGACTATACTTGTAATAATGTAATTTAAAATTCATTCGTCGATTGATTTTGTACCCTCTTCAGTGAGGACGAGGGCGCGATGCCACTCTTGACCTAGACTTCTTGACAAAGTTATGTAACCTAGTACTATTATTTTAGTCACAGTCTGAAGCGTCGATAACAAAGTCAAGACTGAAAGCAACGTTTTATGAAAAGGTTTAATTATTATTTTCTATACTAATATTGTTTGTTTGAATTGAATAGGCTCGGAAACTACTAGACCGATTTCAAAAATTTTTTCACCAGTAGAAATCTACATTATCAGGGAGTGACATAGGCTATAGCTTTTTCCGAAATTCAATGTGGTTCCCACGGGAACGGGCCCGGAACTTCACGCGGACGAAGTCGCGGGCAAAAGCTAGTTTTAAATAAGAATATTGTTTTGATTTGCCCTCTGGGTTGTGGGGGGTTTGTGTCGCGCAAAAAAACAAGTCAGATCAATCAATATGAAAATGGATAGGACATTTCGTCTTAACTTTTTTTTATCAGTCAACTTTATCTAACTTTGCTACTGTCAACTTCGCGTGTTATGTTATATGTGTATGTACAGCCGAAGTTAGGCTTGCTAAAATATATTTTAGTAAGATAAGCAATGATAACCACAGTCAATATTTGGATGGATCTAAAAATCTCGAGCTTCTCCGTGCTTATAGGGATATGTCAAGCCGTCGTCGGTTTTGACTGCTGTCGGTATATTACAATACTTGAGGTAGAGATAATTAGGTAGAGATATAGTATCATTGAGTTAGTATCCCATAACACAAGTGTCAAATTTACTTTGGGGCTAACTCAATCGGTGTAATTTGTCTCTTTATATTTATTTATTTAATTATCATCAGGAGACCAGAAAAACACTGACACTAGCCAATTGCAAGCTGCAATTGACACCAAATGCGGGAAGCACACAAAAAGAAGATTAAATTATAGTATTATGATTCAGTCTATGATTGCCTTAATTCCTACATAGAACTTATCATTAATCGCCGCTACGTCACAAATTGAAGTCTCATTGTCATATAAATAAAACTCCAAAAATAATGATATTAGAAAACATTGCTCTATCAACATCATCTGAAATAATTTAACAGAAATCATTCTTATATGTTACACTATTAAGTGCATATTCAAATGACTATTATAACACATTTAAACGTGATTTAATCTAAATCACATATAATGATTACTTAGGAATTCCAACCTTCGATCACGCACTCCGAATAGTATTACATTGGTAATTGATACTGGCTCCATTTAGAACTATTTAAATTTTATATTAAACTAGCGAAACCCGCGCAACTTCGTTTGCGTGTATCCCGCTTTCCCGTGGGAATTGTTGTATGTATTATACATATAAACCTTTCTGTTGAATCACTCAATCTATTATAAGAGTAAAAAACCACATCAAAATCCGTTGCGTAAAGATTTAAGCATTCATATATAGACAGACGGCGAAAGCGACGAAATTTTTAAATGCTATAAAAGTAATATTATAATGTCTTATAGACAACAACCTTGTGATGGCCTATGCTAGTCGCCAGCACGGCTGATTCGCGCCGCGCAGACATAAAACGAAGTTCGAATCTTATACTTATTACTCGGTGCATAACGACAATCGATTTTCAATTGTTTTATGAACTGTGAGCCCAAATTTTGGCGCGTACCTACTATAATAATTGAAATACTCTCATTTCATTTCTACAAAAAAACACTAATGTTTTTGTAAAAAAAAAAGAACAAAAAATAAATAACAATAGGTTTTGATTGAAATACTAAAATATGATTTAATTCTGGGTTATAAATATTGAAATTGGTTGACCTTTTTTATCCAAACAAACAAAATAAAATTGAAGTGAAATAGTAAGCCTTTGGTATTTCCTTCCGTTATTCGGCTTTATCGCACAGGATGCCTGCTAAATGTGCACACATGCGTATGCGCATACTGATTACCGACTTAAATAAAAGTAGTAGATAGATAGTATGAATACGGTCACATCCACGCAATCCCTTTCTCGATCTCATAGTATTTTTTTTCGAAATTTTCTTTATCAATATTAATTTAATATTAGAGCATTAAAAATACGTTGCTACGTCCTGTCCTGTCTACGAATTCTAGGCAGACGTAGCGGGAATTCGCTCGTTCAAAATCGCTTTTGTTGCCTGCAAGCGTTGCAGTGCTAGGTTTTGTGTCGTGTTGAATACATTTTGGTACATTTTGTTCTTACCGCTGCGCCGCGCAAGCTGTCAATGTGACAATTGGCGCGGCGGCGCGCGATAGTTGTGCCGTTAGTGCATTTTACCATTTTACGTTTAAAACATCACAATTTATTCGAAAATGTCATTACAAAATAGTCGTAAACCACCGTTTTTTCCACAAAAGCAAAAAATGAAACCTTGTAAAACTCGTATAAGATGACTTTTAACCTTGACCTTGGTGTGAATCTGTGAATTGGATTCTTCGTGCAAACGTGATTCGGTATAATGCAAATCATAACTTCAAAGTAAATTCAAGTATAACAATTTATTATTCAACATCCGTATTTCTTAAGGTAGGTCACTTGCAATGCCTTTTGTGTACTGACATTTTAATATTGAAATTTATTTTTATACCCTCAAGAATTAATATAGTATGCAGATAAAAGTTAGATAACTTTCAAACGAAACGGTTTATTTGTTGTATTTTTTTTTTTTATTAAAGATTCTGACATACAAAAACATCTGTAAATAAACTACCCGTGTGCCAAATTTCAAGCGAATCTGACCAGCCGTTATTGAGTGGAAGAGTAACAAACATCCACACATCCCTACAAACTTTCGCATTTATAATATTAAGTAAGGATTTTGATTTCGAACAATTCCATACTATAACCCATAGTGATGGCCAAGTGAAATTCGCGTTAAGGTGAACTGCTGTTGAACTGACTTTAAGTACAGTTAAATCGCAACGGTTGCGTAACTGTTAACGCTAATGTCGATAATAGCATAATGTGTTATGCGAGTAACAGTTTACATACATTTTTTATCTTCATATACTTCTGAATAAAGTATGCCTTTCTAGTTTCTAATATCAAGATAAGCTATAAAATCTAGTTTTTATAATATACCACACCTTGTTGGTCTAACAGCAAAATGTCTGACAAACTTATCCTAATAGTAATAAAAAAGCGAACAAGAATAATTAGGATGAAATTATTGGTACTATTTCATGCAAAAACTGCTTGATGCCTAAAATTTGGTACGCATGTAGCTTATATCTAGGATTAACACTAGGATGGCTTCTATCCTTTTTTTTATACCACATAGGTGGCAAACAAGCATACGGTCGGCCTGATGGTAAGCCGTCACCGTAGTCTATAGACGTTTGCAATACCGGGAGTATCACTCACGCGTTGCCAACCCTCCCAACCCCCCCAAGTGGAGCGCTGGAGACCTTACTCACCGTAGGAACACAACATGGCCGAGACCAATGCTATTTGGCTACGATCTTCTGTAAGGTGGAGGTCCTTCCCCAGACGGGCTGCTCCAATTTGAGCGGATTACCCGCTGTGCCCTTCCCTCTCTTAAAATACTGCGTGTAAAACCGCGGGTGTCTGACCTATTAGGACATATTTCAGCGCTTTACATAATTTTTAAGTAGATAAGAACGTGTATTTTATGGTTCTGACGCTTGCTGAGTTCTGATCTGACCTATTCGTAGGTTCTGAGTGTTCTGACACACCTCATAGACGTGCGTTTTTTACACTAGAAAAAGGTATTGCACAAGGATGTGAAAAAAGTTGACAATTGAGTTGAGTATTGCCTCTAATTTAATCGTAAACTACTGTAACTAATAATTTAGTTTTTGCCATAACATTGTCAGGTGCTTGAGACCTGCAACGTCTGCGACCTTCATATCGACTCTATAACACTTACGAAACAAATTTCTCAAAACCGGTATTGGGATCCGGTTAAAGCATCTCAAGACGTACAGATTATATTTAAAAGAAATAACTTTTAAGTTAGTAACAATATTATTTCATCTACGGAATATATTGTATTGTGTAAATTATATTTGTATTTATAATCTGTGATAAATTCGCGCTTTTTGTTTGGGTTGCCTCTGCTCAGTGACATCAATAGAAATAGTTGGTCCCGTTTGTTTTTTCTAAGTAAATATCTTTTTGTAATCAAACGTAACTATAAAAATCTTAAATTCGGTCTTTGTTGTACTATTTGTATGTGTTGTAATATACAGGAACACATTGTTTTGAATTTTATGCTGCAGAGATAGGACTCAAAACCTAAACTTGAAGTTTAAGTCGTCATCATCATCATATCAACCCATAATCATCCCACTGCGTGGATACAAGTTTCCCTTCAATGAAAGGGGATTAGAGCGTACTCTAGCACGCTGCTTCAATGCAGTGGGCCAATTCACGTAACAAGAACCGATTCTAGTTCGATTCAACGACATTCGCTGTCCCGTTCCATTCCTATTTTATATGAGTGAGACAGCGAGTGTCCCCACTGATTGGCATTAAGGTTTAAGTGGTTAGTGTTTACACAGTAAAATGAAGTCGTTTCCCTGTCTGTCCCTGATTATTTATGCTTTAATACTTACCAACGATTTTGATGCGGTCTTTTAACAGATAAAGTGATTCAAGAGTAAGGTTTATAAGTATAAATACATAGAATAATAAAATTCTCAGGGGAAAGCAGGACACACGCAAAGGAAGTTTCGGTTCGCAACAATTATTATTTTGCGGACGCTTATTTAATGTTGCTCTTTGTTTATGTTATATTTTTATTTTTATCTAATTAGTGCCTTAGCTGATACAAATAAAGTATATACAGAGTAATGATGACAATAGAACTTGCTACTTGCATTCTCTACCAGTCAACCATTGGGAATTTGGGAAGTGCGGAAACACGAAAGCGGCTAATGTTTTTTTTTTCATCTATCTATCTGAACAACTCGTCTCGCAAGACCTTAAAATATTCGAAAGCTCGGAGCGCGTGCGTCGGTCCCGCTGTGCGTTTTCACTTTCGCGGGCCGTTGCCCCTCGAACAGCCTCGGCATACTCGCCACTGGGTCAAGGTTTGGCGCGTCTGGAATCCGATGGGAATTGGAACACGCTCCAGAACGTCGTGAGATTTTTGACATATTTTTTTACTGTTACAAGTAAATTGCTCAAAACTATTTTTAAAGTTAATGGCTGTATTGTGGCTGTCACTGTCAATCTAAAGAAGAAGAAAAGAGATGGCTAGAGACTTGATGTAATATTAAAAAAATGCTTTTCAGAAACTGACTAAATATCGTCAGTAATAAAAACACGAAACTAAAATTAAGTTTTTTTTAATACCTTTTCATCGATTTCAAAATTATTTTATTTCTATGCAACGAATCTGTTAACTAACTTATAATTTTTATGTAAAGAAAAGAAACTCTTCAATTGGTTCAGTGGATTCAAGTTGGTAGCTTGAGCTCTCCGGATTATCTAGCGCGATATAAACCATGGTTCATGATATACTGGTTATTTATTTTATTGTACATTTAAAGCTTTAATGACAGACAGAACTATCTGTCTGTCATTAAAGCAGATATTTTATTTTCTCTATTTTCGCATATTTATGCTATTGATAGACGAGTTTTGCAACATAGATACTGGTTGATTAGAAATTCAAAATACCTAATTTTAATGCAAGTTTTTCTAAACACGACACTTCTACGACATGTTGATGTGACATGAGTTTTGGTCTTCATTGGTCGAAGTCTTAAGTTCGTATTGTTCATTGTATATACCTTTGCTTTGCGTTCATGTGTAATGGTAAATGTTTTTTTATTTCTATTAAACTACCTATTTACTTTACAAACCTTGTCCAAGCTGTTGCAAATATTTCCGATTAATGCCCTAATTGTTTGAACGAAATTAATCTCAATCGTTTTTCAAACAATACCAGCACTTATATATATATTTGTCGACTCATCGTGCTCATCGGCTGTATTTCTATGAAACGGTGTATAAAGTTAACATTAGACAACTGTAATTAAAATTTAATTTTCAGTTAAATTGTTAATATTGCCTCACAAATTACAATACAATCCACAATGGGATAGTTTCCTAATATTATATTTTAAGAGTCTGACCAGCCAGACACGCTACTTTCTGCGCGTTGTTGTTTGTATGGTCGCTATCGCTACATACTTAAATGTTGCTAATTCGCCAATTGCAGCAGAAATGTAGATAAGTTATGTCTGCTCAGGCACTTAGTATGTTTTGAGGAAAAATGTTTATTGGGCATAAAAGACCTTCCAAACATTTTTGAAAGCCGTCTTATGTGTCCCTCTCCCAGCCCTCTATTTCTTTTCCGTTTGTTTTCAATAATCATGGTAGACGATTCGGCTTGATCTCTCATAATTTATTGCTAAATCGTTTTTTTTTTTTTATACCACAAAGGTGGCAAACAAGCTTACGGTCCGCCTGATGGTGAGCGGTCACCGTAGCCTATGGACGCTTGCAACACCAGGAGTATCACTCGCGCGTTGCCGACCCTGTAAAAATCTTTTAATGCCCCTTTTGAAGAACCCCATGTTATAAAATTCGCATTTTAAATCCAATAATACTTAGGTCGATGTTTGCGCAATTTACACAATGTTGTGAAAGTGTAAGCGACATTAACGATAAGTACACATATCAACTACTTTATCTGCCTTTGTTTCTATCAATCGTTGAACGATGGTTTCTTGTGTATTCTTATGCTTCAATAGACTTTAATTGTTTTTTAATACTTTCGCAAACACATTTCAAATTTAATGCCACATTAAGTATCAGTAATCTCTTTTAAACGTTAATTAGACAATATGTCATATTTTTTTTAGGCCTAAGTCTTGGAATATAAATTACGAGCTCTGCGAATTCGCAAGATGTCATTCCGCATGTCTTGAACGAACACGCAATTGAAGACGACACAAACCAGTATTTTAATTTTTGTCTTTATCTTTTCTGTGCATCGGTAAGCACAAGGACTTTATCATCTTGGTACCTTCATCGAAAGATCGTTAATGTCGGCCAGTAATTATAATTTGGGAACACTAACTGGTAAATAAATTAATAAACAAATATATAGGGACAATTCATACAGATTGAGCTAGCCCCAAAGTAAGTTCGAAACTTGTATTATGGGATACTAACTCAACGATACTATATTTTATAACAAATACATATAAAGATAAACATCCAAGACCCGAAGCCAATATGACCCGACCGGGTTTCGAACCCGGGACCTCCTGGGTGGCGGTCCGACGTGGTAACCATTACGCCACGTAGGTCGTCAAAATAGTAGATGAATGTAAAGAGGCTATACCCGAGTAGAGCACCGTCAGTACATAGTATTCTAATATGCACTATTATACCTTTTGAAGATTAGATCTTTGAAGGAATGTTAGATATATGTTATTAATTTAAATTAATTGATAGTGGTTGGCGATGAGGAGCACAAAAGACAGGTTTTAGATTTAAAAAAATACTAGTCATCGTTATCACTTGTCATTAGTTGTTTAAACAATTCTGATATTACATCTGAGTTTAATACGATAAACGAACGACCAATATAAATAAGCATTAAATTTTATCAAATCATTTGGCAATTGGAACTCCCACATAGCTAGTAAAAAACAACAGTTAAAAGATTTAAGACATAAGTTTAGAACGGGAATAACCATTTGACAGGGAGTGATCGTTCGAAGGCTTGGATAAGGATGTGTAGAGGGGGAGAAATGGGAGGCTAGGCCCAGCTGTGGGACAATATTCTTAAAAGTTTAAAACTGTGCGTACACTACACAATACTTTTGAATTTTGGTACAAATAATAAAATTGAATTGAATTAACTATAACAGTATATTTTTACACATTAGGTTGTTTAAGTGGAAAAAAGTGTCCGGCTATCCACGGAAGGATCGAGAAAGTGGATTGAAGTGAAAGGGATTTAAAAACAATAAAAAAATTAAGTGACTAATGAAAAATTTCTTATCAACTTCACAAATATTTTTAATAGATAAATAAGTAGGTAATCTAAATAATAACTATCTCACCAATACCTGATAGGTTTCGTCAGATTTTTATTTATACAAAAATTGACTATTAATTGTAAACATATCATAATTATTTCAAAGATTATTGTAGAAAATAAATTCTTTATGGAAAACAAAAAGTGCATATAGCTGCATTTCTTTTAATATAGGGACACTGATTCAGCTAGCCCCAAAGTAAGTTCGAAACTTGTGTCACGCACCACTCGACCGGGATTCGAACCCGGGACCTCCTGGGTGGCGGTCTGGCGTGGTAACTATTACGCCACGGAGGTCGTCGATTTTATATATTTTGTGAGTGTAGTATATGCTCAAATTTATAGGCACAATGTAAATACCGATCATCGACCCTTCTTATCGCTGTTATCATTAGGAAACAAATGCACTTGGCAAAGAAAGTGGTCGTTATCACTTATCGCACTTTGTGAGATAAAGTGATTCTATCTTTGGCCTGATTACCTTGTTTAACAAAACATTGAAAAATTTATGACGGTATTAGGAATTGTGGCTACTTTTACTTTTGAAAAATGCATTGTAAAGCTGAAAATACACAGCTGCGGTAATTTATAGTCTCGCTTTTCTATTCGAGTTCCCTGTGTTATCTGAAACGAAAATCAACGTACATTTTTGTCCTATGTACCTATCATGTATCTGAAATGTAGGTGACAAAATTTTGTAATTGAAAAATGATGTACTAAATCTTTTGTTTTCGTCAATCATTTCGTTTCGTGTTTAAACCGATTTTAAAAGAAAAAAGTTATTATAAGTTATAGTTTATATACTGTGTAATAATTGTTTTTTTTTTTTGCAGATAGTAAACAATGCATGAACAGGACGCAGACGAGCCCGCGCACCACGCGCGGCGGCCTATGAACGCTTTCCTCATATTTTGCAAACGACATCGAAGCGTCGTGCGCGATAAATATCCTAATCTTGAAAATAGGTATGATTTACAAAGGGTTTTAATTTATGCTTAGACTCTTATGGTACTATTATGGTCAAATGCGGTCTTAGGGGTGTACAAGTGCAAGCGGACTGCCTGGGGACTTTCTTGCAGGGACATTACGCTCTTACATTTTTTTTGCATTTATTGTTACATACAGATTTATGACCAAGACATCTGTATGGTAGACAATAACAGATTGAAATAAACTAACACTTTATTAGCTGATATGAATAAAAATAAAATAAAATTTCACGTCAAACATCAGAAATATACTTACAATAAATGTGAATTCCAAAAAGTACCAGGACCATCTCTGGACCATCTCATCGCTTACCTAGACCGTACCCAATCTTATAATTTTTACTCTACTTGAACGTTTTTTTTTTTAGATCTATAACAAAAATTCTTGGAGAATGGTGGGCCAACTTGGACAAGGAAGACAAGGCTTGCTACACAGGTCTTGCTAAACAGGTATTATACTACCAAACCAATCTACTTATTTTATGTGACTGTCTAGAAAATTTCTTTACACTGTACTACTAAGTATTATTGTTTTTCTATTTCCAGTACAAAGACGCTTTTCTCAGTGCCAACCCCGACTTCAAATGGTACAAGTTGCCCGCACCCCCTCTGCGTACACTTTCCTCTCGACCGAGAGAAACGACTGAAAAGCAAAACGAGTTCCCCAACGCCCCTTACCATGAAAAGGAGCTGGAAAAAACGAATAATAATTCCACTAAAGTCGACCTTAATAAAAAACCCAATGATCATGTATACGAAGATGATCAGAAACCTTTGTCGATGTTCACGCCCGGAAAACTGGCAGATGAAGCCCATATGGGAGGACTCAGCAGCCTCCTGGCAACTAAGACTGAAACTCAAACTCTGAACCCATATTATTCACCTCCCTGCCTTAAATATAACACGATCTCAACCCCAAACGATATCAGATCTCATAGCATATTAGACAGGGCCAAAGCCACCAGAGAGGAGAGCATACGCGAACTTCAAAATGCTCTAACAGAAACCAGTAAAATATTCGAAGAGGAATTCGAAGATGAGAAAGGAACAATATATCGTTATAGTAATGTTCCAAATGACCAGTTCACTAACCAGGATGTGATAGACCAGATAGTTGATAAGAGGTTTTCTAAAGACGAAGATGGTTATATGAGGAATTGGTCAGATGACGAAAAGAATAGTAGATCTGGTAGATCGTGTAAAGGCAAGAGGTACCAAGAGTTTATGGCTGTTGGGGGACTGATAGTAAATAAAAGACAGAAAAGGGATAACGCTGATAAATTACCTGATGAAGACTACAGCGCGTCTTGCAGTTGGGAAACTGGTAATTCTCAAATTGAAGAATCAAGCATCGTTGAGGAACCGAAACAAGAAGAAAGTTCAATAAACGAGACACTCGTTGAAAACGAAGCCAAAAGCGAAACGACAGATGCGCCCGAACCAGACAATAACACAAACAAAACATTCAAGGCTGCCGACTTCGATTTAGACGCTAAAATTAAAGCTCTTCCCTCACTCAGTCTAGAGAAATTCCAGCAGAAAAAACGGGAAAATAAACGTAAAAAGAAAACCATCAGTCTCAAACCTAAAATTATCGAACCCGAGCGAATAATCAACTCTGTACCACGAACTATTCTAGACGAGAGACGGGAAATGGCCGAGAGTTGGAGGGAGCAAGTGATAGGTAGCCAAAAACGAAAGCCGAGGAAGGTGAGCATCACTCGACTCGAATTCAACAGTATGATATCTAGTATAGATATGAAAGAAGCACACAAAATAAGTCCTGAAATTAAATTTGCTACCGAAGCGCCTCGCACAGTTGTCCAGAGCATGGAGATATGCAAACAGCCGCCGCACAGTCACGTGGACCTGATGGCACTGGCGACGCTGGCCGAGGTGGCCGCCCACAAGGCCAAGATAGAAGACTCTATCGTGGAGACCATGACCGCCAAAGCGAGCGATGAAAACGCTTCCAAGGTATAAGATACCAACAAAACTAGCCTTAAAAGATTATTCCAAAAATTATTTACTTTATAATCAGATAATATTTATATTATATATCTATATATATATATTATAGACCTACTTTTACATAGTACGCATAAAAAAATAATGATATTGTACACTTAATTGTAGTTTTTATAACATAGTGATAGATTTTATTTATACGGAAATAGAGATATATGTATACCTATTTAGTTTGGTCAGTCGTAGGCTGCTACATTCTGCTTTGTTAGGAGTAGAGTGGGTTAAGCTGAAATATTCTAAATGTTTACATCACGAATAACGCAACAAGGCATAATGTAATTGTATGATTAAAAATTCAACATAATTTATAAATAATAACTTATGTTGTCATTATGGAAATTATCATAATATAGATTGGTGGAACATTGTTTTGTGACATGTTTTATCTGAACTTTATACATCACACGGTAATTACGAATGCCAAACACAAGTCATAATTTTATGTAATAATCGTAAACCTCATTTTTGTATAGTTAGATTATTTAAATCGCCTTAATACTTAGATTGTAATATCACAACTAAGACACCACATGCATAGACTGTATTGCATTTTAAGGTGATTTGTTTTGTTCATTGCAAATTGTGCAATTATTATTTATATATATTTTTATATTTATATGTGACGTTGGTCACTTGTTTTGTACCTTATATAATTATAATGTTCACGTAAACACCATTTTTGGGAGTTATTGATGCCATTTTAAAATCTATGGTAGAATCTGTTGCCTTTATGGCAGAAACTATTGTGTCGAATTTATCGTACATACATGTAAAATCTTTTATTTTATAAATCATATAAAAAAACTCATAACTAAAAATAATATATACATTAAAAAGGAAAAATATATTTTAAATGTCAGTGAACTAGGGTTCTGGGATACGAGCCATACACGAGGTAGGTACAAACGCGGACACAGCTGTGTATCCATTGAAGACGCGACTGAGAGAAAATATTACTGTTCGAAAGGGATAGAGATATTTCTGTCAATTTCAATGTAGTTTCAAGTTATCCAAAGTAATGATTCTTAATTCGGTCGTATAATAGGGATGAGGGTTTTGATGAAAACGCCCCTAGTTGGCGCCACTTTGACAAGAGGGTGTCATTTCAGAAAACCCTCAAAAATTCATGAATTGCCGAAGCAACAATTTATTCTATTTAGCCTTTTTAGGGTTCAACAATAAATTTTAAAAACCATGTTTACTAGATTCAAATTAGCAACGGACACCATTAACGATTTTTTTGTTATTTAAGTATTTAATGGCTATAACAAGATTATTGGTTTCTAAAAATTCTTCACTATAAAAAGTTTTCCACTACCTATACTTAATTTATATCAAACAGTTCGTATATCTTTAACTGTCGTCTGACTTTAAACTCTCCACTAGAAAATTATATGCACTCAACAAGAAAACTCAAACAGAACCATATAACTATGGTTCGATACAATCTTGACTTTTATTCGAACTCTTATTTAAATAAATTCTTCATGGTTATCTCAGACAAAAAACAGAAAAAGTATATTTTCTCGTAATTAAAGTCAAAAATCTATATTCTGTCATTTTTCCTGTCTAACTGACACCGGAGCATAATTTCATACAAATTTAATAAAAAATATTGCTCAAAAAAATGCCCGCACGTCTCACGCTTGCTGAAAGAATACGCATTGTTATTCTTAAAGAAATGGGAATGAGAGTTTCCGAAATATCCCGGGAACTAAATGTGCACGTAAGTTTATCAAATTTTACTTCTAGTGTTTTTCCGTGTTCGTCTAAGTAAGTATATGTTTAGATGATTACACGCCTGATTCTGGTTTTTAACAGCACTGATAGTGTTTTTAGAAACGGTCGGTATACACGTGGCTACGACGGCATGAGGAAGGCGGAGATGAAGCCCTACGGACCGTCCTCGTGAAGCACGAGGACGTGTTACAACGGAGGCTGAAGATGCTGCCATGGTCGCTAGCCACTCACTGCACCCCTTATGACATCTTTGTGTATCTTGTAGTTTCTTTTTTCAATTGAGATTATACCTACTGAGTCATAATGCTTGTTACAGATTTCAATGCAGACAGTGCGTCGTCGCTTAAATGAAGGGGGCCTGCAGCGACACATACCGGCCCGAAAAATATTACTCACCCAAGCGCACAAGGACGACAGAATAGCTGGATCTGAGATGACTGGATCAATAATATAGTCATATTTGTAGACGAAAAGACTTTCAAGTCGGATAAGGATGGTCGGAAAATATTATACAGGCGGAGAAATGAACGCTATGTAAAATATTTTTCACCCTCCGTTTGAAAAACCCGGGATCATATTAGAGCATGGAAACACGTGAGCTGGCAGCGAGTTCCACGTTGTTGAATTATTCGAAGACAAATTAGCAGATTGGCTGCTTTACCGAATGGGGCGTATTGACTTAAAATATTGTAAAATAATTGAACACAATGTTTCACATAAAATAAAAATAATGTAAATAAAATAATAATGATAAATGATTGTTTTTATTTAGAATATGTTATGATAGTCGATAAAACGGTAACAAAGAAAATATCTGATATATAAATAAATAAATATATAGGGACAAATCACACAGATTGAGCTAGCCCCAAAGTAAGTTCGAAACTTGTGTTATGGAATACTAACTCAACGATACCTATATTTTATAACAAATACATTTATAGATAGGTAAACATCCAAGACCCGAGGCCAATCAGAAAAAGTTCGTTTTTCACCATGACCCGACCGGGATTCGAACCCGGGACCTCCTGGGTGGTAGTCCGGCGTGGTAACCATTACGCCACGGAGGTCGTAAAATATAAAACAATACATACTCTGATTGGACGTGAGTGGACGCCAATCAGAGGACGTATTGCTGATCGCCACCGCGGACACGAGCTAAACGCGTTGGTTTGGCCGAGGCTTAACCGAATTTTCCCGATTCGAAAACCCGACGAAATTAAGTTAAATTACTTAGCCACTGGCTAGGGTTCATAACTGTCAACGTCCAATGCGAGTCTCATTCCTGCAAATATGACAGGAGAAAATGTGTATCATTAAGTATGTTGCCGTTTGTACGTAAAACATGATTTGTAAATCATCAATTTTGAATACTCCGCGGACAGGTTTCTCGTGGCACACCACTAATTTTTATTACATACAAAAGATGTCATAGTGCAAAAGTTGCCTAATAAAAATAGATTTTGTAGGTGGGCCAAATTTTAATTTTTTTTTTTCGACTATTTGTAGGGTAACTACTAAAATTATAATTAAAAAAGGCAAGCCACGCGCCATGGCGGGAAATGAATTCTTGGCGGTCCCGGGTTCTGCCAGCATTGAGTGTATGTAAACAAAAATTATGGTTATTATGGTTATATTTGTGGAGTTCACACTGTTTTTTGGTACCCAATCCTGACTATTCAAGATAATATCTTGAATACATATTATGTCCTTGTTAAGAAATGGATAGAATATGTCCAATGTAAGTTGAACTTACATTCTTTTTCATATTCCTTTGTTATTTTAAAAATTAACAGTTTATTTACATTACTTGGAAGTATTGTACTTGATGTTTACAATGAGTGAGTGGCACATTTTAAAGTTCATGACACTGTCTCACAACTTTTTTCAGATGAAAACTGTCAAGACTCAAATTCACACAATACCTGTCAAAAAGCTGTGAATTTGACGGGTGGAATTTAAAGTGCAACGGGCCCGTAAATGTGTCAATTCGCTGTCAATGTTGTTAAATAATATAAAAAATATGTAAAACAGTATAAATATTGGGCATATGTCATGAATTAATTGTTCACTGTTTTAGATAATTAATCTTGTCCCTATTAGGTACCTGAAGTTTTATCGAAAGTTTTCAGAAATTTCGTGAATTCTTAAATCAATTTAACGCTATTTACGTAATATATTAAGTTACACACCATTATTTTATTCTTGTCGGAACAGTGTTTCTCAAATATTGTTCTTATTTATTTGTGATGGATTTTTTAAGGATTTCTGTGATTTTATTCTATCTCCTATAATAAGGTTGATGGTGTGAAGCTTTCTTTGCAGGTCTAGTCTAGAATAGTGTTTAAAGAAAATGATCAAGTACTAAATTCGAAAAGTGCACTTATATTTTTTAAAATTACAAACGATGACACAAGCCATAATGTGACATGCTCATCCAAAGACCAAATGTATTTAGAATATAGAAGCTAGGCTGTAGATATATTGTATTTGTAATATTTAAGTGAATATAAAATATGTTATTAGTATATTATTAACATCTGGCTAACATTTTCGCATTCCAAAAATGTCAAAATTATACAACTATTTAATAATTTTATTCTAGATTTGTTGCTTTTTTTGTTTAAAACATGTTCTATCATAGAGCTTTTAGATAGAATTGTTATTTTTTTTATAAAAAGGTTTATTAATTGTTACGTTTTCATGGAAGAGGTGAGCTTTTAACGGTTCCTAAATCACGTTAATATCGAGCTGTATGGGGCTTTACAGAATGAGTGGAATTATAACAATTACCCTATAAAATATATTTTTGCCTTGTCGATAATAAAGCCTTATATATTGGAAATTAGATTTAAGTAAAATAGAAATTCGAAATGGGGGCCAGTATGTGCAGACAGGAATATAAAATATCAAAAAGTGAAATCGTAGGCACATCGTAGGGCCTTTAAAGTAGGAATGGATTATATGGGTTTTAAACTCAGATAAAGATTTTACTAACCTGTGTAGATTTTTAATTAATTAATTATATCAATGAGATACGTATAAAACTCATAAAGTCCGTTTCTTTTAAATTATGGTGCTGGAAGATCTGTATTAAATATTGTAGGGGACGTAAATCCATTGCAAATGTTACTTTTTTTTAGTAATGGAAGGTTAGTCAACTTAGCTAAGTATCATAAAGAACTAATATTAATTTAAGCCATGGAAATCAGTTTGTGCTGTGAAATTGAATATCTACATGATTTCAATCAATACCACAAATTGCAGCACAATCTGATCGCAAAATATTTTTTAAGGGTAAGGTTAAATTTGCGTTTGAGAAACACTGGTCTAGGTTATATTCAGTTAGGGCATAATAAGTCGGCACCCAAAGTGTTTACCTATTTGGTTCCAAAGTATATTGTTGAATGTTTTGTTACATACGAGCGCGGTTCAGTCTATATCCTTTTATTGTAGATTAAAGTTTATTCATTAAATTGTCGTTTGATTTACCCCAATAACCCACAGACATTAAAAGAAGCAATAACCATTGCAGCAATTTCAGTCAATGTGCAGTTTTTTAGATCTCATCAGAAATGTGGACAAAAAAATACTTATGTAAAATGTTTATAAGTTTGCATCTTCTGCAAATATTCGTTTCGAATATGATCCATTGTAGGTATAATAATTCCTTCGAAGCATTATAAACCATTGTTGATGTTTCATACTTGGTAATCGTTCCCAACGTAGGAGACCGACCAATTTCATTATGGTAGGGGTACGATGATGGTTGAATCCATCGACATAATTCAAATGTGTACACGGCAACTTACTTATTGCATACAATTTGCATTAAGTCCGCCTATTGTATCAGTAGTACTTTGTGTATTGGGTCAATAAAGTTATATAAATAAATAAATACATACAATAGATACCTCGATGGTTGGAACGATGAATTGGGGGCATGGACCTAGGAAAAAAGGCGGACACCATCACTGAAACTAAAGTGATAAACCCATAGTAAGCCACCTCACGTATACGTACGAACGGCCCGTTTACTATGGTGTAAATTCGTGCATGCCGGTCAGCCATTTCATACTCACACATAGTTCTGCCGCCGCGCCATTAGGGTGCTTCCATTATTTTTTAGCAAGATTCCGTCCGCCTTTTTTTCTAGGTCCATGATTGGCTACATAAATAAAACTTCGTGGGCCTAAAATGGCTTGTCTGATCTGCTTTAATTTTTGGTTAGTTTTTATTGTGGAAATCACACCGAGAATTCTATGTCTCTTTACTCTTTGAAGATTGCATGAATAAAACCTAAAAGTTTCATATTTTCTCTTTCAAGTGGCATTTAGGGGTGAGGCGTATTTATCGGAACAGTGACAAATCACTGTTACCGAACAATTCTGAACAGTCACTGCTCCTGACGATACGAAATACCTGTTACGAAAAATACTAGCCTGTGACTTGTCACAGTTCACGAAGAGGGGAACTGTGACTTGTAACTATCGCCATCTCGTTTCATTTGTAGGTGCTGAAACGAGAAGCACCTAGTATTAAAATACTAGGTGCTTCTCGTTTTAGCACGTATAAATAAAACGAGACGGCGATAACTTATGATCTGTCAGTCTGTCTGTCACTGTGACTTTTTTTCCTTTCGTTTGGCAATCAGACTAAACACTGTGACTATTAAGTTTTTTACATTGTGGCAACCTAAGAACAAGGTAGCATGGCAAACCATGCGTGTCACCAGTCACCAGCAATGTAAAGCAAACAGTTCGTTAACAAAACGTTTTTTTATCACTGCGGAAGCCATATTATATATGCTGTGGATTTATGTTTTCTACCATAAAGTTCTTTTTCATTACATGATTTTTAGTTAATAAAAAAAATTAAAGTACCAAATCAAAAGTGGTTTCAGTAACATGCATTCGGAGGGTTGCCAAGTTAATATTTTTTTTAAAAAAAGGGTAGCCATCTCAAGATTTTTTTTAATTTGCCGCTGTTTTCGAGTGACACAATTGGACACGATTAGATTGCCAGACTTTTAATAAACAAGTTTAATGACTATATTTTCTGCCATTATCAAATTACTTTATCACAGGCAGAACTTATAAACTACGAACGTCTTTTTTACACACAAAGGATTACTTCCTCTTACCTATTATAATTGGTATTTTAAATATTTTTTTAAGAACCTTATTTAGGTACCTACATACATATATCCGAACACGTCGAAAATTACAACATCTTTTTCAACATTTTCCTCCAGCAGAACACTAAATAAAAGGTGGCGTTGGCTTAATAAATCCTGTGGTTCTGGTCACTTATACAAACTCTCGCCCCACGGGATTTTGCGAAATTCAACTCCCAAGGGGGCGAAACAAGATGGCAAAGTTTGTATGAGAGAACGCGATGTCTTGGCCCGATTAAATAATTTTTTTTGCATATTATGACATAGTTTATTGGTAAAATACATAATTTAATAACATGAAATTCAATAAAATTAATTAAAACTAAACTAACAATTTTTTGCTAGATTTTATTATGATCTCATAAAAATTACACCATAAAGTTAAAAAGTTTATAAGGATGCGAATGTGCTAAACAATATACGATTTAATCAAATCCATTTAGAAGTTTCATTGTAAATTTTAAGTACTTACAGTGTCCTGTAATATCATTAAAGTATTTAGTATTGTAGGATTTAGTATTATGACCATACTTAAGCTAAGTGCGATAATGGTGAAGCAAGAAGAAGAAAACATTTATGGACAAAACTGTTAATGAAATATCTGTTATGAAAAATACCTGTGACTTGTCACAGTCATTAACAGGGGAACTGTGACTTTATAGCCTGTTATGTCATCAAGTATTTCTATTGCCATCTTGTTTCATTTGTACGTGCTGAAACGAGAGGCACCTAGTATAAAATACTAGGTGCTTCTCGTTTTAGCACGTATAAATGAAAGGAGACGGCGATAACCTGTGATCTGTCAAGCAAGTGTCACTGTGACTTTTATAATTAGTATTTTTTTTTTTACATTGTGGCAACTACTAATTCAATTTCAATGACTATATTAATATTTTCTGCCATTTGAACAACTTTGAAAAATTTCACCTGTTATTTAATAACAGGTATTTGGACCTGTTAATTCTTGGGAACAGAAACAGGCATAACAGGTATTAGATTTTACCTGTTATAACTCATCTCTAGTGGCATTGGCTATATAAGGTACTGAAATAAATGGAAACTCAGCTCATGACAGCTGATCGAACAGTTGCAGGGGGAGTACACTTACTTAGTATTAGTAGTAGCAGTAGTAAAGTGTGCATATTGATTGGAATTTATGATCAGGAATTTTGACTTCAAAATCCGCCTTTTCTGAAGGAATCTTTCTTCGTGTGTCGGGCGTCTTGACTCAGAGATACTGAGTCGTGTCGTACACACGAATACGCTGCTGCTTTGAAAACTTGAAGATGACACAATGGAATCTTCGTTTTTAGTCTGTTACAGTACAGTACAGTATATAAAAAAGTACTCTGTGCTGATTGCCAAACGAAAGAAAAAGAAAACTGTCAATGTCAAGTCAGTCAATGTCATTCAACAAAAACAAAACGACCGCAACCGCCTTGGTCGCGGCATTTTGTGTAAAAATTAAATTTTATCGAAATAATTCCAAGTGAATGCTAAATTGCCAAATACATATTTTATGCTTGTGAGTGTCACCATATTTTGTTTCAAATCTGGATGAGAATACAATGATTGCGGCCTCCGAACCTTTGGTACGTAAAAGAAAATCAAAAAGTATTTCTTTGTAAATAATTATTAAACCCTAAATGTAATTTATCCCGTATGGCGATCAATAAAATTGTGCATCGAAATTACAGACTGTTGAAATTTGTGCATTGAAAAATTTTAATTTCAATATACCTACCTACGTTTAGAACAGGGGCCCGCCCGATTCTACTAACACAAATGCACCAATGGACTCTCAATGGTGTCTCAATCGTGTCTCAAAAGAATAAACAATAAATTATGTTATTATTTAAGTCCATAACAAATGTCAAAAACTATTCCACTGATACACTATCGGCATTCTTTTGAAACACGATTGAGACACCATTGAGAGTCCATTGGTGCATTTGTGTTAGTAGAATCGGGCCTCAGAACTCTTTACATGGATTGGATTGACTGAATTTGACTGCCGTCAAACCTTAATACGTAATGTACTTTTGTGCAACTGTAAAAACATCTTGTGGTGTCACCATAACATTAGTATTTAGTTAAAACTCTTGTCATTATGTCTTCAGGAGTTTGTGCCACACGGCAGAACTGTGTTCGTGAAGCACCCAACTACGATTTACAGCAAGGGGAACAACATCTCTGCCTCAGAGAACTCCCTTCTCTACAAGTTAACCAACTTTGCTATCAAGGTATGTATGTAACAGACATATGTCCCTAATAGACAACAGCATAGACCCCGCTTGTCCTGAATGCGGGGAACCAGAGACCAGCCAGCACTTCCTGGCTGCGTGCATTCACTACAGCAGGCTCAGGTGGGAGACTTTCAAAGCCGATAAGATCGAAGAAGGAGAACTATGTGACCTGGACACTGGTCGCATAGCGGAGTTCTGCAAAAGGAGTTTAAGGTTTTCTGGTGGGAGGTCATCGGGGCCACAGTAACAACCGTATCCACACGGGAATAGGGTGTAATGAGTCCAAATAGCAATAGAAAATAATAAAAGTTATCTACAAAAAAGGCTGTAATTTCTTTCGTCATTTCTTATAACTGTGGTCATTTCGCTTTGTTTCCAAAATGGTGGTAGTTTAAAGAGTAGTTTTTATTTGGTTTACCAACAATTGTTCACACCACAAAAAATCTTATGTATTAAACTAAATGTAAAAATTGCTTAAAGGTAATCACCGCTTGTATATTTACTGCCAAAGACATAATTTGTGTTTATAGTACTTAATACAAATTTAACTAAACCAAACCAATACATTAACTAAAAAAATAAGTTAGGTAAGCAGGTACTTTAAAATTTTTTTAGATTTTGAACAGATATGATAGTAGATATTATTAAACAAACTCGGACTCAAAATGTTTTTATTAAAATAGGCCCAATATAAGCTCTTTTGAATCATCACTTTTTTCTTACAGAAAGCAAAAATTTTACTAAGAGCTAATATAAAAAAAATCGTTTGTTAGACTTTTAGTTTGTTGCCCAAATATAACTTGTTTTATTATAAGGTGAATAACCTGCAGGCATCAAAAAGAAATAATTAATTTCTTTAGTTAATATTTGTCATTAATTACGAATTTATAGGATGAAAGCCTGTTGGAAGCTAAGGAGGCAGAGGAACGTGAATGGTGGTGTATCAGGGAGGTGTATTACAGAGAATCTGAAGGTTAGTCAAAGTTGTGGTTTTTATTCAAATTGGTATATTACAAAACTTTTTCTATTAGATTTTTCTTTTCCTGCCACCAATTTTAGAAATAACTAACAAGTCCTGTTCTTATGGTCAATTTCACAACAAACTTTTTTCAAGCTAACCACTAGCTTGAAAAAAGTTTGTTGTGAAATTGACCATATTTTTTTATGTGAGACAACAAAATTCTTACTAATGTATTTGAGATTAGTGATCATTTCATTTCAAATAATTTTCATTTTCTTGAAGCCTGGAGGGCTACTACGAAACGTAAATCCGATACTTCGGCCGAAGTATCGAAAGAATTTTAACCGTGAAATACAAGTTATTTCATGATTATAATTCAATGAACTACTAAAATAACCATAAAGTACAAGGTATTTCATGGATAGAATACAAGGTATTACTAAAATAACCATGAAATACCTTGTATTTCACGGTTAAAATTCTTCCGATACTTCGGCCGAAATATCGGATTTACGTTTCGTAGTAGCCCCCCTGAGTTATTCAATTAAATAAATATAATTGCGTATTTTCAGATATTGAAAATGAACCACCTCAGACATCAAAAGATGATAAACATGAATTTGCATCGGAATCATTTAGACCTCCGAGTCGTATCAAAAACGATTTCAATGCTTCAATAAGATCTGAAATCCTTAGTGGAGTCAAAAGAATGGATACAGAAGGCGGAAGCTCAGCTGGGCCGTCAAGAGTCGCCAGTGCAAACAGTTCAAGTAACATGTCAAAAAAATTCAATCTAAACAATGGTCAGGCCAAGAACTTCAAGAAAAAACCATTGAATTTTAAAACTGATTGTTCATATGAAGAAGAGTTGTATGTAAAAGGATGTACAGCTATTTGGTCTAAAGGTAATTTTATATTTTTAAATATTTATAAAATACAATTTGAATACTACTAATATTATACAGGCGAAAGTTGATAATATGTTTGTTACTTCTTCACGCTCAAATGGCTGCGTCAATTTTTATGATATTTGATATGTAGGTAGCTGATACCTTGGATTAACACATTGCGTGCTTTTATCCCGAAAAATACTCAATTCCCGTAGGATTTGGTCAAAAGTCTAATACAGATGGCGCTGCAATGCATAAAATTAAACGCTGGTAACACCGCGGGCAGCAGTAGTGGTGTAATATTTTGGACTTATTATAAAGTGCCTATAATACTTAATTCCATAGTGGATCTGCCCATATATATCTTGTACTTTTTGTAATCTACATTTAGAATAAGAAAACAGCCAGATTCTGTTCTGTAAGAACAACTTTAGTGAAATGGGTATTTGAGCAATAAAAAAAAATTGTTGCATTCTGATTCAATGAATGAATTATTTATGTAACATACATTTTCAGGTCTTATCTCAACGCCAGGCACAAAACTATCTGGACCAGAACACAGAGAAACTATTTGCTGTTTTACATTAGATAATCCAGTAAAACACGCACATTTCTGTAACTTCCACGTCAATATAAACAATACTATGTTGATTGACGCACTAAATTCGCAAATAGGCGATGTCAAGAAAAACATTAAAATAGAAGATACTACAGAACATGTCGATAATAAAACTATGCCATCAATTTTACTTATGGACAATAAATGCATGAGAGTCTTCGCTCTTGATGGGAGAGAATATATAAACAGCATCCCATTCCAAGTAAAGAAAGTTTGGCCTATGAAATATGGGATTTTATTAGAGAAAGAGGCAACACCGTTGATGCAGCATTCTTTTCTTGCGAATTCTTTTTTGAAACTAAACGAATCCCATAATAGTACGTTTTCTAAATCGAAAACGCAGTTTCCTTTTAATATGAGTGCAAAATTACGAGCTGAATCAATATCGGGGTATGAACAGGATGTGCCATTGCCTACCTGCTTCTCATTGTCACATCCATTGGACGAAGTGACACCTATATTAATGAAATCATCACATGGATTACAATATTATAATGATGGTGATCTACAAATCATATTTGTCAGTACTAACCCGAGTATCATCTTGCTTTATGATTGTAAGTTAGCAACTCATTCATTATGGAAGATTCGTAAATCATTACGCGATGAATGTTTGACAATGTGTCCGAATATGAACTCGACAACAACAATGTTTAGTCAGTCTTGTGATTATGTTGGCAGTCCAATGCACAGTAATGTTGGTAAAAATGCAACAAGCTGGGTGACCGGTGTGGGTAGTCCGTATCAATCCAAAAAAGGTTTCAATACACCCACAACTTCTCGATCGCGGCAGAATAGCCCAATGGCGCATGTATTTCAACAGCAAGGCATGTCTCCTCACACATCCATAGGACAAGCTTCGTCGGTGTCTATGGCAGCTAACCCTATAGCACAAACTCCGCCATCTCTGCCTTTGTACCCAGACATATGCCTTGAACATATATGGACTGATAGCCAACAGATTAGACGAGATCATTGTGCAAATTCGTCCGATTTAAAAACGTTCCTCCATACTGACTTAGTAGGACATGATTATCTATGTTTTATGGTAAAAATTAGTGGTGTAAGTAAACTTCAAATTATGAGGCTACAGAAATCCCACTCATACATACAGACGTCGAAAAGCAATTTGATTGTGGGTTCTATTTCGTCAGTACTAGCTAAAGATGCAGTGGTGTTGCCTCATTTAAAAATGATAGCATTAATTGATGAAGCTGGCAATATTATTTTGCAATCTGGAAACAACATAGTTGGCAAGGTTCGTACATAAAAATATATATTTTTATTTAGTTATCGTTATGTAGTTACGCGTTTTTTGTAGATTTGTTAATTAAAAAAGTACATACTATGGATTGCTTTCGTAGATCTCTGATTAGATCCTGTTAGTTTATCTGTCAAACAAAATATATGCGGTTTATTAATCAATTTAAATAAAGATGATCTTTAATCGTGGGTACTTTTTTGCAGGTGCATGTAGGTGGAGTCTTGGCTAGACTCATAGACTCCCCATACACCAAACGTTCTACCTTTCAATCACCATTCCCTCGCCGCAGTAGCTTGCTACCAAGTCGATGCAATGATGCAAATTTCGATGATTCCGCCTTACACTTACTGTCGCCTGTGCCCCACAGTTCTACGTCACGATTGGAGCAAAAGGAAACGTTAGGTAAGACATACATCTATGCAGAACATGGATTCGTACTCCAGCATATTATCACTACATAGTATAAAACAAAGTCGCTTTCTCTGTCCCTATGTCCCTATGTCCCTATGTCCCTTTGTATGCTTAAATCTTTAAAATTACGCAACGGATTTTGATGCGTTTTTTTAAAATAGATAGAGTGATTCAAGAGGAAGGTTTTTATGTATAATACATTCCAAAATTCCCACGGGAAAGCGGGATACACGCAAACGAAGTTGCGCGGGTTTCGCTAGTTATGATAATAAATTATACAAAAATCACAGGGCTATCTGGTCTCAAAAAAAGCTAGAGTTAACTTGCTTGTCGATATATATTAACGCCTTCGTAATGGTTACCACGCGTTCGTCGGCGTAATGGTTACCACGCCCAGGAGGTCCCGGGTTCGAATCCCGGTGGGGTCATGATGAAAACGAACTTTTTTTGTTTGGCCTGGTTCTTGAATGTTTATCTATAAATGTATTTGTTATAAAATATAGTATCGTTGAGTTAGTATTCCATAACACAAGTCTCGAACTTACTTGGGGCTAGCTCAATGTGTGTGATTGGTATAATTAAAATTATAAATTTCAGGTCTAAGGGGTCTCTGCGACTCTGCTGGTTCCCGTTTGACACTGCAGTTCGATTCCGGCGTCATGTACCGAATATCGTTGCCAGCATTGTCCTGTTCTACTTTGGTCACGCGATGCTGTGATGCTTTGAAAGCTATATTACCTAAGGATATTTCTACGCAGGTAAGTCTTAAATTGTGGCGATTCGAAAGAGAGGTAGGGGTTAGGAGAGTTGGCAACGCGTGAGTGATACCCCCGGTAAGCGAGCGTCCATAGGCTACGGTGATGCTTACCAACGGGGGCTTACATGTTTGCCACCTTAGTGGTATAAAAAAAATCGAAAGAGCTTTTAATAGACCTGTTAGAATGAAAATATTTGACTTTCATTTTATAGCATTCTTAATTTCATAAATTAACTTTATGTAATCACGATTAAAATTAGAACCTACCTTTTCTAAAACCTTCTCAAAAACTCACAAATATTTTGAGAATTATTGTCGATGACCATTAGTAACTATTACGCCACGAAGGGGGCGTAATGGTTCCCACGCCGGATGGCCACCCAGGAGGTCCTGGGTTCGAATCCCCGTCGGGCCATCATGAAAAACGAACTTTTTCCGATTGGTCTGGGTCTCGGATATTTACCTATTATATATATTTGTTACTAGCTTTTTTGCCCGCGACTTCGTCCGCATGAAGTTCCGGACTTGTTCCCGTGGGAACCACATTGAATTTCGGGAAAAGGTATAGCCTATGTCACTCCCTGATATTATAATATTAGTTTAGATAAAATACAGTATCGTTGAGTTAGTATACCATAACACAAGTGTCTCGTACTTAGTTTGGGGCTAGCTCAATCTGTGTGAATTGTCCCTGTATATGTATTTATTGTATGTTTTTCAGGTGATTATAAAATGGTACGGAGTCCGCAACGCACCAGGCAGCCAAGACCTAACACCAGAGCAAGAATGGCTAATGTTCTCAAACTTACTCTTCTCACTGATCGGATACGACGTTGAAAGATTATCACAGGCGAAACAAAACGACGAAATCGAACATACGGAGGTTGTCACAAAGAAACAGAGGACGTCCAGTGATGGTTCCCTCGACGATTGGGAATACCTTCTAAATTCTAAATTACATAAAACAATTGGCAACTCCTTAGCTAATATGCTACATTTACACCCAGTTGTGAGCACAGAAAAACAATGCAAACCGAAGAATATTGAACTGGGGAAACCGAGTCAGTTTAATACCAACGGTCTTCTCTTCCCATACACAGTGCAAGTGTTATTCTCATTTCATTTAGTGTACGAAGAGATTAAACTAAACACACTATTGTGGACAGATTTGAAACCATTATCAGCATTTTTGTATCAGATAGCTAAAGATTTAAAATTGGATAGTTACGTAAACCACTATTGGTTGGACTTTCCAGTAGATCTGAATTTAGATTACGATGGTGATTCACAAATGTCAGAGGCTGTTCTGAAGAAGTTGTCTCAACCGTCCTATTTTTGTATGGAACCACCTAATATATTTAGTTACCTGAATTCAATGTTGAAGGATGTCGATGTTGGAAATTATCCTTATCTTGCAGATGTTAATAATATGTCCAGGGATATTATTGAGGTAAGTTACAAAATGGTTACATTTTCTTTGATACATGTGATTCCTCAGCCGCAGAACCAAAAAGATTGTTGAACATTCGACAGTCTATGGACAAATCAGTTACAAACTATTAACATCTGTTTTGTCATTAATTGAGAGTTGTTTTTAAAAGAGGTAGGGCACAGCGGATAATCCGCTCAAATCGGAGCAGCCCGTCTGCGGAAGGACCTCCACCTTACAGAAGATCGTAGCCAAATAGCATTGTTCTCGGCCATGTTATGTTCCTGCGGTGAGAAAGGTCTCCAGAACTCCACTTGGGAGGGTTGGCTACGCGTGAGTGATACCCCCGGTATTACAAGCGTCTATAGGCTACGGTGATGCTTACAATCAGGCGGGCCGTATGCTTGTTTACCAATTTAGTAGTAGCAAAAAAAAGTAGATTTGAGTAGAGAATTAAAACAAAAATTTTGCTGTTAATAATGTAAGCATCGTTATAATTATTATAATGTGATTATTCACATTATAAATAAAAAATTGTATTAATAATTTCATGTAGTACCTATTTAGAACTTTGAATTGTAATCGACGCCCTGCATACTGAATGATGTCCTTACAAACACATTCAAGGGAATGTATAAAAAATACCTCCATATTAACATTACTCACTGTTTGCCTATACTAGTAATATTAAAAAAGGAAAAAAAAAAATTTTTGTTTGTAACGAATAAATTAAAAAACTAATGGAGCCATTTGAATTTTTATTTTTATAATATTCTTACAAACACCCTTGCGACGTTGCTGGGACGGGCGCTAGTTCTAAATAAAGAAAAGAAGAGAAAATTTACTTACTGTAATATGAATCTATCTATTTATTATGTCCAGGTCCTGACCATAGTGGACTGTGGGAGATCTGCCGGTCTCCAGACCATCGCGAGCCGCGACAACGTGGCAGCCAGCAGCACTCCTCGGAACAGACGGGACAGCACTTCATACTCGTCGCCGTACTGCCAAGCTGTTATCACTGTATGCGAAAGAGGTAATATATTTCATTTTAAACTAGCTGATGTCCGTGGTTTTAAATTCCATTCGTTTCCGTTCCCGTACTTGATATCTGGGATAAAAAATAATCTGTGTTAATTCAGGTTATACACCAGTGTACAAAATTTCAAGCAATCCATGAAGCCGTTTTTGTGTGAAAGAGTAATAGACATCCATACATCATTACAAACTGTATTATTATCATTACATAGTATAAAATGAAATCGCTTTTGCTGTCTGTCTGTGCGTCTGTGTGTTTTTGATGCGTTTTTTTTAATAGATAGAGTGATTCAAGAGGAAGGTTTTTATGTATTATACATTCCAAAACTCCCACGGGAAAGCGGGATGATTATATAAAATATCAAAACTGTCGGAACAAAATGTATCTCCACGGGTCTATTTAATTCGGCCAGGATCGACGCTCAGGTACATCCGTCCACTTAAGTCTGACCTGATGATAAGGTAAGCGTATTATCGCAGTCGCTCAACCTAGAAAGCTGGAATTTTGTATAGGGATAGGTTCCTTTTATGGTAGAATTCCCACGGGAAAGGGAGTAATGTGTATTATCGCAGGCGCTCAACCTAGAAAGCTGGAATTTTGTATAGGGATAGGTTCCTTTTATGGTAGAATTCCCACGGGAAAGGGAGTAATGTGTATTATCGCAGGCGCTCAACCTAGAAAGCTGGAATTTTGTATAGGGATAGGTTCCTTTTATGGTAGAATTCCCACGGGAAAGGGAGTAATGTGTATTATCGCAGGCGCTCAACCTAGAAAGCTGGAATGTTGTATAGGGATAGGTTCCTTTTATGGTAGAATTCCCACGGGAAAGGGAGTAATGTGTATTATCGCAGGCGCTCAACCTAGAAAGCTAATATTTTGTAAGAGGTTGCTTTTGACTAGGATAAAGATAGGGTTTTATAGAATTCCCACGGGAAAGGGACTAATAGGACTATAAGTGTATTATCGCAGGCGCTCAACCTAGAAAGCTGGAATTTTGAATAGAGGTTCTCTTTATGATGTTGACAAGGACAAAGAAGGGATGTTATAGAATTCCCACGGGAACGGGAGTAATAGGACTGTACGTGTCGTGTATTATCGCAGGCGCTCAACCTAGAAATCAGGAGTTTTGTATAGAGGTTCCCTTTATGATGTTACAAGGATGAAGTTGGGTTTTTATAGAATTCTCACGGGAAAGGGAGTATTAGGACTATTAGTGTATTATCGCAGGCGCTCAACCTAGAAAGCTGGAATTTTGTAGAGAGGTTCCCTTTATGATGTTGACAAGTATAAAAATGAGGTTTTATAGAATTCCCACGGGAAAGGGTGAAATTGGACTGTAAGTGTATTATTGCAGGCTCTCAACCTAGAAAGCTGGAATTATATATTGAGATTCCCTATAAGATGTCGACAAGGACAAAAACGGCAAATTATAGACTTCCCACGGGAACACGAGGAATAGGACTGCACATTGTATTATTGCAGACGCTCAACCTAGAAAACTGGAATTTTGTAAAAGGGTTCTCTTCTTAATTGACAAGGACTGTCAAGGACAAAGACGGGATGTTATAAAATTCCCACGGTAATGGGAATAGGACTGTACGTGTCGTGTATTATCGTAGGCGCCAGAGCACACATGCATACGCCACAGTACGCAAGAGTAAGCCAGACTAGCAAATGTACGCCAGAGTACGCAAGAGTACGCCACAGTACGCAAGAGTACGCCACAGTACGCAAGAGTACGCCATAGTAAGCAAGAATACGCATGACTACGCAACAGTACGCCAATGTACGCAAGAGTACGCAAAATACGCATGAGTACGCCAAAGCACAGTATGCAAGAGTACGCCAGAGTAATCAAGAGTACGCAAGACTACTCAAGAGTAGTTCTATACACCCAGGAGTTCTTTACTACACCCAAGCATTGTGGATGTAATGAACGCAGGTGAATTCGCGGATACCAGCTGCACGCGGGCGAAGCCGCGGGTAAAGCTAGTTAGTTATATATAATTAGTAAGGATGTACAAACTACTTCTAATGTTTTTTTTTGGACATGAGACATGACCACCAAATGTACAGATATAATACATCAATTATAGACACCTATTGAATGGTTGAAAATTTATTAACCGAGCTAGCTCGAAAGTGCATCTATTTATATAAAATTCAAAGTCCTGACTGACTGACTGACTGGCTGGCTTAACCATATATCAACGCACAGCCCAAACCGCTAGGTCTACAGATTCTAGATTTGGAATGTAGGTTCCTTACAACGTCTAGGGGTGTACTAAGAAAGGATTTTTCAAAATTCCCACGAAAAACCAAGATATACGCAAATGAAGTTGTAAGGGTTTTACTGATCCGCTGGGTCTGAGATTCCAAGTTTGGAATGTAGGTTCCTTACGACATCTACCATTAAATAAAATAAAATAAATTAAATTAAATTTCTTACCAAGAAAGGATTTTTCAAAATTCCCACGGGAAAGCGAGATATACGTAAATGAAGTTGCGATGGTATATCAACGCACAGCCCAAACCGCTGGATCTAGAGATTCCAAATTTGGCATGTAGGTTCTTTATAAGGACCGGACCAACCGGACCGGACCGGACCGGACCGGACCCATCAGAACGGACCGGACCGGAAAGGATCGGACCGGATGGAACCGTACCGTACCGGGCTGTGCCGGACCGGACCAAACCGGACCGGACCAGAATTTGTTTCTGAATATAAATATGCAAATTGTTAGTAGGCCACGCGGGCGAAGCCCAACGAAGCATTTGATAAAGGCTTCCTCCAACATCTTCCATTGTTGCTGATCCTGTAAAAGGGCTCAGGAAACTGGTTATACTCATATTAAATATCTAAAATTTATTTTGCAGGCATGACACCAAGAGACGTGGACAATCTCCCACCAGCAATTGGTCTGCTTCTGCTGACCATTTTCAGTCGCTGCAAAAGCGAGCCCCCAGTCGATTGGCCCGTGGAGGCCTACAACCTTGTCATGAGGGAGGATCTCTCTTTGCAGGCGGAAATGGCTGAGACTATCAAGTCTACATCCGAATATATGGAGAGTTAGTAACTTTATCGTCAACCCGTACTCATATCGTTGCATAGCGATCGTTTTGGCAAAGAATGTAAATGGGGCTCCTAAATTATTGGAACACCTTTTGTAAATACCTACATTTTGATGAAAATACATAATGCTATGATTGATAGATTGATATAATTGACTTGGGAAATGAGTCACCGTTCATTGGTAGGAGTTTTAGATCTTACTTCATCACTCTGTTCAATTACGCGTTAATCTACCCCCCCCCCCCCCCCCCCGTTCTTGTAACAAAACAGATTCATATTGGATTCGAACTTGCGCGCTGTCCCGTTCAATTCCTATTTCGTATGAGTGAGACAGCGATTGATTGACATGAGATCGAATCTGTTTCTGATACGAGAATAGACTCGCTGGTCTTCAAGCGAGATTCACTGATTTGGCTTATCAAACTTTATTGACAATTAGCTTTTTTGCCCGCGACTTCGTCCGCGTGAAGTTCCGGACTCGTTGCCGTAGGAACCACATTGAATTTCGGGAAAAGCTATAGCCTATGTCACTCCCTGATAATGTAGCTTTCTACTGGTGAAAGAATTTTTGAAATCGGTCCAGTAGTTTCGGAGCCTATTCAATTCAAACAAACAATCAAATCTTTCCTCTTTATAATATTAGTATAGATAAATAGCCGGGAGCTTACGTGCCTTTCGAAGTACGGAAGAACTCGAGATTTTTAATCCAATGTTACTACTGGGGTAGACTCTTAAGTCTCTACTTATACGTGTTGACTCTAATTGTCATGCACTATATAACGAAATAAATGAGTAAGAAATAATAAAATGTTATTATGTTACAGCTCTCGCATTGGAAGTTCTAGAAAAGGAGACAGCATATACACTTGAAGGCAATATAATAGAAGAACAAGCAAATCAACAAAAGTCGGAAGAAAACGACTCAATCACGGGAATGGAGCATCTAAACTCTAAACTTCTAAGTCTACTTTATCCAAGGGATCATAGGTAAGTTAACTCTTCACAATCTTCTCAATGAATCAGGTTTTCTTCATCAGATAAAATAAAATAAATTATTTTGTAAGTAGATTTTGCTGGAAATACTTTTGTACGTCAACATTTTTTAATCGTACTAGTACTTCGACGTAAATGACCTTTAGAGATGAATATTTATTTATTGCTTTTTTTAGGATGGCAGAAGTGTTCAACCTTTTGCAATCCTCAATCCCTGTGACCATCAACTTGACGCAGCGTCCGGAGGTGTCGGATCACGATTTCATTGAAGAGCAAGAGAAATATTTATACGCTATCTGTACTCGTACAATGGCTCTTCCAGTTGCAAGGTATTATATTTAACTTAAGGTTGTCTAAATCTTTTATTTATTTAATCATTCCAATGTACAGACAGCTGTAGAGAAACCTGACCAACCGAAACGAAATAAGAATTAAGTTTTCTCATGTAATCCTAATTACTCAATGTATTTAAACGAAAATTAATAAAAATGTTTTGATTACATCTAGTATTCGATTAAATTTCGTTAAAATTTACAAACAACAAGCGTGACAAAGTTGGCAAACAAGTTCACAAAGTTGGCAAACAAGCATACGCGTTTGATGGTAAGCATGACCGTAGCCTATAGACGCTTGCAATATGGGGGTATCACTTACGCGTTGTCAACCCTCCCAACACCTCCAATTGGAGCTTTGGAGACCTTACTCACCGTAGGAGTACAACATGCGCCCATGGAACGGAAGTCCCCAAGCGGAGCAGGCGCGCTTAAAGCGCCGCTGAAAGAGCCGTGACCACTGAGATTGGGTCTATTGGGACGCCCGCCGGCGGGGTTGCGGAAGTATCGTCAGTTCCCGCAGCCCCGCTGCTATATGGCGGAGAAGGTGGTAGTCAGTCAGGTTTTTAGTCGGTATGTCCCTCAAGTGTCCTTGGGAGGGAGGAGCCCGACAGACCCCCGCCGCTTCCCCAAGTGGCGGGACATGCAGTAATGCATTTTCCTGACTATAAACAAAAAAAAAAAAAAAGGAGTACAACATGATGACGATGGGCTCAAGTCATTGAGAGTCAAGGTGAGGCATTGGCAGTCAGCCTAGATATAGCGAAGGCATTCGATCGGGTCTGGCACAGGGGTCTTCTATCGAAGCTGCCATCGTACGGACTGCCCGAGGGACTGTGCAAATGGGTAGCCAGCTTTCTGTCCAACAGAAGCATAAGTGCCATAGTTGACGGCAGCTGCTCGGACCGCATGGACATTAATGCTGGCGTGCCACAAGGCTCCGTTCTGTCCCCGACCCTCTTTCTGCTGCATATCAATGATATGTTGTCTGTAGATAATATTCATTGTTATGCAGACGACAGTACCGGGGATACCTATTACACGGGCCGGCCTAACATCCCTCGTTCCGTAGTGGAGGAGAACCGCGAACGACTTGTGTCTGAAATCGAAGACACCCTAGCTAGGGTGAGCGATTGGGGACGACGTAACTTAGTCCAATTTAACCCCACCAAGACACAAGTCTGTGCGTTCACCGCGAAGAAATCCCCATTTTCAGTGGCCCCACAATTCCAAGGGACACCCTTAATAACTACCGGCAGCTTAGGGATCCTTGGAGTCGAGATCTCTAGCAACGTCCAGTTTCGCAGTCACATAGAAGACAAGGTCAAGTTGGCGTCGAGAAAGCTCGGTGTGCTGAATAGGGCGAAGCGGTACTTCAATCCCGGGCAGAGACTTATACTGTATAAATCTCAAGTCCGACCCCACATGGAGTACTGCTCTCACCTATGGGCCGGAGCGCCGGCGTACCAACTTGGACCTCTCGACTCGACTCAAAGACGTGCTATGAGGATTGTCGACGATCCCAAGCTAACAAGCGATATCGAGCCCCTCAGTCTGCGGAGAGACTTCGCCTCCCTGTGCGTGTTCTACCGCTTGTATAATGGGGTTTGTTCCGAGGAATTGTTTGACTTGATGCCTACGGCCACTTTCTACCATCGAACTGCTCGTCACCGGCGGGGAATCCAACCTCACACACTAGAACCAAAATGGTCGCGTACGCGGTTTCAGAGGAGTTTCCTCCCGCGAACGCTGAGGCTGTGGAATGAGATCCCCGCCGAGGTCTTTTCTTTAGATTATAACATGGAATTCTTCAAAAGGGGCATTAAAAGATTTTTACAAGGTCGGCAACGCGCGAGTGATACTCCCGGTGTTGCAAGCGTCCATAGGCTACGGTGACCGCTCACCATCAGGCGGACCGTAAGCTTGTTTGCCACCTTTGTGGTATAAAAAAAAAAAAAAAAAAAAAAAAAAAAAAAAATTTGGCCACGATCTTCTGTAAGTAGTGTAGAGGTCCTTCCCCAGACGGGCTGCTCCTCGTCCCAACGTTTACCCTGATTCCAGGGGTATGTTGACCCTCCGGAGCATGGGCTGCGCGCCGACGGAGCCGCTGAGCCTGCCGCGGCTGTGCGTGTCGGGCCGCGGGCCGCCGCCGCGCGCCGCCGCCGTGGCGCTGGGCGGCGCCGACGCCTCGCCGCAGGGCCTGCTCTGGCCCGCCTTCCACAACGGCGTGGCCGCCGGGCTGGCGCTGGTGCCCATGACCGGCTCCAGCATTGACTCCAGTTGGATCATCTATAATAAGCCTAGAGTGAGTCTTCTCGTTTGTCTCCTGTGTCTGTCTCCCTCACACTGGCGCTGGGCGGCGCCGACGCCTCGCCGCAGGGCCTGCTCTGGCCCGCCTTCCACAACGGCGTGGCCGCCGGGCTGGCGCTGGTGCCCATGACCGGCTCCAGCATTGACTCCAGTTGGATCATCTATAATAAGCCTAGAGTGAGTCTGCTCGTTTGTCTTCTGTGTCTGTCTCCCTCACACTGGCGCTGGGCGGCGCCGACGCCTCGCCGCAGGGCCTGCTCTGGCCCGCCTTCCACAACGGCGTGGCCGCCGGGCTGGCGCTGGTGCCCATGACCGGCTCCAGCATTGACTCCAGTTGGATCATCTATAATAAGCCTAGAGTGAGTCTGCTCGTTTGTCTCCTGTGTCTGTCTCCCTCACACTGGCGCTGGGCGGCGCCGACGCCTCGCCGCAGGGCCTGCTCTGGCCCGCCTTCCACAACGGCGTGGCCGCCGGGCTGGCGCTGGTGCCCATGACCGGCTCCAGCATTGACTCCAGTTGGATCATCTATAATAAGCCTAGAGTGAGTCTGCTCGTTTGTCTCCTGTGTCTGTCTCCCTCACACTGGCGCTGGGCGGCGCCGACGCCTCGCCGCAGGGCCTGCTCTGGCCCGCCTTCCACAACGGCGTGGCCGCCGGGCTGGCGCTGGTGCCCATGACCGGCTCCAGCATTGACTCCAGTTGGATCATCTATAATAAGCCTAGAGTGAGTCTTCTCGTTTGTCTCCTGTGTCTGTCTCCCTCACACTGGCGCTGGGCGGCGCCGACGCCTCGCCGCAGGGCCTGCTCTGGCCCGCCTTCCACAACGGCGTGGCCGCCGGGCTGGCGCTGGTGCCCATGACCGGCTCCAGCATTGACTCCAGTTGGATCATCTATAATAAGCCTAGAGTGAGTCTTCTCGTTTGTCTTCTGTGTCTGTCTCCCTCACACTGGCGCTGGGCGGCGCCGACGCCTCGCCGCAGGGCCTGCTCTGGCCCGCCTTCCACAACGGCGTGGCCGCCGGGCTGGCGCTGGTGCCCATGACCGGCTCCAGCATTGACTCCAGTTGGATCATCTATAATAAGCCTAGAGTGAGTCTGCTCGTTTGTCTCCTGTGTCTGTCTCCCTCACACTGGCGCTGGGCGGCGCCGACGCCTCGCCGCAGGGCCTGCTCTGGCCCGCCTTCCACAACGGCGTGGCCGCCGGGCTGGCGCTGGTGCCCATGACCGGCTCCAGCATTGACTCCAGTTGGATCATCTATAATAAGCCTAGAGTGAGTCTGCTCGTTTGTCTCCTGTGTCTGTCTCCCTCACACTGGCGCTGGGCGGCGCCGACGCCTCGCCGCAGGGCCTGCTCTGGCCCGCCTTCCACAACGGCGTGGCCGCCGGGCTGGCGCTGGTGCCCATGACCGGCTCCAGCATTGACTCCAGTTGGATCATCTATAATAAGCCTAGAGTGAGTCTGCTCGTTTGTCTTCTGTGTCTGTCTCCCTCACACTGGCGCTGGGCGGCGCCGACGCCTCGCCGCAGGGCCTGCTCTGGCCCGCCTTCCACAACGGCGTGGCCGCCGGGCTGGCGCTGGTGCCCATGACCGGCTCCAGCATTGACTCCAGTTGGATCATCTATAATAAGCCTAGAGTGAGTCTGCTCGTTTGTCTCCTGTGTCTGTCTCCCTCACACTGGCGCTGGGCGGCGCCGACGCCTCGCCGCAGGGCCTGCTCTGGCCCGCCTTCCACAACGGCGTGGCCGCCGGGCTGGCGCTGGTGCCCATGACCGGCTCCAGCATTGACTCCAGTTGGATCATCTATAATAAGCCTAGAGTGAGTCTGCTCGTTTGTCTCCTGTGTCTGTCTCCCTCACACTGGCGCTGGGCGGCGCCGACGCCTCGCCGCAGGGCCTGCTCTGGCCCGCCTTCCACAACGGCGTGGCCGCCGGGCTGGCGCTGGTGCCCATGACCGGCTCCAGCATTGACTCCAGTTGGATCATCTATAATAAGCCTAGAGTGAGTCTGCTCGTTTGTCTTCTGTGTCTGTCTCCCTCACACTGGCGCTGGGCGGCGCCGACGCCTCGCCGCAGGGCCTGCTCTGGCCCGCCTTCCACAACGGCGTGGCCGCCGGGCTGGCGCTGGTGCCCATGACCGGCTCCAGCATTGACTCCAGTTGGATCATCTATAATAAGCCTAGAGTGAGTCTTCTCGTTTGTCTCCTGTGTCTGTCTCCCTCACACTGGCGCTGGGCGGCGCCGACGCCTCGCCGCAGGGCCTGCTCTGGCCCGCCTTCCACAACGGCGTGGCCGCCGGGCTGGCGCTGGTGCCCATGACCGGCTCCAGCATTGACTCCAGTTGGATCATCTATAATAAGCCTAGAGTGAGTCTTCTCGTTTGTCTCCTGTGTCTGTCTCCCTCACACTGGCGCTGGGCGGCGCCGACGCCTCGCCGCAGGGCCTGCTCTGGCCCGCCTTCCACAACGGCGTGGCCGCCGGGCTGGCGCTGGTGCCCATGACCGGCTCCAGCATTGACTCCAGTTGGATCATCTATAATAAGCCTAGAGTGAGTCTTCTCGTTTGTCTTCTGTGTCTGTCTCCCTCACACTGGCGCTGGGCGGCGCCGACGCCTCGCCGCAGGGCCTGCTCTGGCCCGCCTTCCACAACGGCGTGGCCGCCGGGCTGGCGCTGGTGCCCATGACCGGCTCCAGCATTGACTCCAGTTGGATCATCTATAATAAGCCTAGAGTGAGTCTTCTCGTTTGTCTTCTGTGTCTGTCTCCCTCACACTGGCGCTGGGCGGCGCCGACGCCTCGCCGCAGGGCCTGCTCTGGCCCGCCTTCCACAACGGCGTGGCCGCCGGGCTGGCGCTGGTGCCCATGACCGGCTCCAGCATTGACTCCAGTTGGATCATCTATAATAAGCCTAGAGTGAGTCTGCTCGTTTGTCTCCTGTGTCTGTCTCCCTCACACTGGCGCTGGGCGGCGCCGACGCCTCGCCGCAGGGCCTGCTCTGGCCCGCCTTCCACAACGGCGTGGCCGCCGGGCTGGCGCTGGTGCCCATGACCGGCTCCAGCATTGACTCCAGTTGGATCATCTATAATAAGCCTAGAGTGAGTCTGCTCGTTTGTCTTCTGTGTCTGTCTCCCTCACACTGGCGCTGGGCGGCGCCGACGCCTCGCCGCAGGGCCTGCTCTGGCCCGCCTTCCACAACGGCGTGGCCGCCGGGCTGGCGCTGGTGCCCATGACCGGCTCCAGCATTGACTCCAGTTGGATCATCTATAATAAGCCTAGAGTGAGTCTGCTCGTTTGTCTCCTGTGTCTGTCTCCCTCACACTGGCGCTGGGCGGCGCCGACGCCTCGCCGCAGGGCCTGCTCTGGCCCGCCTTCCACAACGGCGTGGCCGCCGGGCTGGCGCTGGTGCCCATGACCGGCTCCAGCATTGACTCCAGTTGGATCATCTATAATAAGCCTAGAGTGAGTCTTCTCGTTTGTCTCCTGTGTCTGTCTCCCTCACACTGGCGCTGGGCGGCGCCGACGCCTCGCCGCAGGGCCTGCTCTGGCCCGCCTTCCACAACGGCGTGGCCGCCGGGCTGGCGCTGGTGCCCATGACCGGCTCCAGCATTGACTCCAGTTGGATCATCTATAATAAGCCTAGAGTGAGTCTGCTCGTTTGTCTCCTGTGTCTGTCTCCCTCACACTGGCGCTGGGCGGCGCCGACGCCTCGCCGCAGGGCCTGCTCTGGCCCGCCTTCCACAACGGCGTGGCCGCCGGGCTGGCGCTGGTGCCCATGACCGGCTCCAGCATTGACTCCAGTTGGATCATCTATAATAAGCCTAGAGTGAGTCTGCTCGTTTGTCTTCTGTGTCTGTCTCCCTCACACTGGCGCTGGGCGGCGCCGACGCCTCGCCGCAGGGCCTGCTCTGGCCCGCCTTCCACAACGGCGTGGCCGCCGGGCTGGCGCTGGTGCCCATGACCGGCTCCAGCATTGACTCCAGTTGGATCATCTATAATAAGCCTAGAGTGAGTCTGCTCGTTTGTCTCCTGTGTCTGTCTCCCTCACACTGGCGCTGGGCGGCGCCGACGCCTCGCCGCAGGGCCTGCTCTGGCCCGCCTTCCACAACGGCGTGGCCGCCGGGCTGGCGCTGGTGCCCATGACCGGCTCCAGCATTGACTCCAGTTGGATCATCTATAATAAGCCTAGAGTGAGTCTTCTCGTTTGTCTCCTGTGTCTGTCTCCCTCACACTGGCGCTGGGCGGCGCCGACGCCTCGCCGCAGGGCCTGCTCTGGCCCGCCTTCCACAACGGCGTGGCCGCCGGGCTGGCGCTGGTGCCCATGACCGGCTCCAGCATTGACTCCAGTTGGATCATCTATAATAAGCCTAGAGTGAGTCTGCTCGTTTGTCTTCTGTGTCTGTCTCCCTCACACTGGCGCTGGGCGGCGCCGACGCCTCGCCGCAGGGCCTGCTCTGGCCCGCCTTCCACAACGGCGTGGCCGCCGGGCTGGCGCTGGTGCCCATGACCGGCTCCAGCATTGACTCCAGTTGGATCATCTATAATAAGCCTAGAGTGAGTCTGCTCGTTTGTCTCCTGTGTCTGTCTCCCTCACACTGGCGCTGGGCGGCGCCGACGCCTCGCCGCAGGGCCTGCTCTGGCCCGCCTTCCACAACGGCGTGGCCGCCGGGCTGGCGCTGGTGCCCATGACCGGCTCCAGCATTGACTCCAGTTGGATCATCTATAATAAGCCTAGAGTGAGTCTGCTCGTTTGTCTCCTGTGTCTGTCTCCCTCACACTGGCGCTGGGCGGCGCCGACGCCTCGCCGCAGGGCCTGCTCTGGCCCGCCTTCCACAACGGCGTGGCCGCCGGGCTGGCGCTGGTGCCCATGACCGGCTCCAGCATTGACTCCAGTTGGATCATCTATAATAAGCCTAGAGTGAGTCTGCTCGTTTGTCTTCTGTGTCTGTCTCCCTCACACTGGCGCTGGGCGGCGCCGACGCCTCGCCGCAGGGCCTGCTCTGGCCCGCCTTCCACAACGGCGTGGCCGCCGGGCTGGCGCTGGTGCCCATGACCGGCTCCAGCATTGACTCCAGTTGGATCATCTATAATAAGCCTAGAGTGAGTCTTCTCGTTTGTCTCCTGTGTCTGTCTCCCTCACACTGGCGCTGGGCGGCGCCGACGCCTCGCCGCAGGGCCTGCTCTGGCCCGCCTTCCACAACGGCGTGGCCGCCGGGCTGGCGCTGGTGCCCATGACCGGCTCCAGCATTGACTCCAGTTGGATCATCTATAATAAGCCTAGAGTGAGTCTGCTCGTTTGTCTTCTGTGTCTGTCTCCCTCACACTGGCGCTGGGCGGCGCCGACGCCTCGCCGCAGGGCCTGCTCTGGCCCGCCTTCCACAACGGCGTGGCCGCCGGGCTGGCGCTGGTGCCCATGACCGGCTCCAGCATTGACTCCAGTTGGATCATCTATAATAAGCCTAGAGTGAGTCTGCTCGTTTGTCTCCTGTGTCTGTCTCCCTCACACTGGCGCTGGGCGGCGCCGACGCCTCGCCGCAGGGCCTGCTCTGGCCCGCCTTCCACAACGGCGTGGCCGCCGGGCTGGCGCTGGTGCCCATGACCGGCTCCAGCATTGACTCCAGTTGGATCATCTATAATAAGCCTAGAGTGAGTCTGCTCGTTTGTCTCCTGTGTCTGTCTCCCTCACACTGGCGCTGGGCGGCGCCGACGCCTCGCCGCAGGGCCTGCTCTGGCCCGCCTTCCACAACGGCGTGGCCGCCGGGCTGGCGCTGGTGCCCATGACCGGCTCCAGCATTGACTCCAGTTGGATCATCTATAATAAGCCTAGAGTGAGTCTTCTCGTTTGTCTCCTGTGTCTGTCTCCCTCACACTGGCGCTGGGCGGCGCCGACGCCTCGCCGCAGGGCCTGCTCTGGCCCGCCTTCCACAACGGCGTGGCCGCCGGGCTGGCGCTGGTGCCCATGACCGGCTCCAGCATTGACTCCAGTTGGATCATCTATAATAAGCCTAGAGTGAGTCTGCTCGTTTGTCTTCTGTGTCTGTCTCCCTCACACTGGCGCTGGGCGGCGCCGACGCCTCGCCGCAGGGCCTGCTCTGGCCCGCCTTCCACAACGGCGTGGCCGCCGGGCTGGCGCTGGTGCCCATGACCGGCTCCAGCATTGACTCCAGTTGGATCATCTATAATAAGCCTAGAGTGAGTCTTCTCGTTTGTCTCCTGTGTCTGTCTCCCTCACACTGGCGCTGGGCGGCGCCGACGCCTCGCCGCAGGGCCTGCTCTGGCCCGCCTTCCACAACGGCGTGGCCGCCGGGCTGGCGCTGGTGCCCATGACCGGCTCCAGCATTGACTCCAGTTGGATCATCTATAATAAGCCTAGAGTGAGTCTGCTCGTTTGTCTCCTGTGTCTGTCTCCCTCACACTGGCGCTGGGCGGCGCCGACGCCTCGCCGCAGGGCCTGCTCTGGCCCGCCTTCCACAACGGCGTGGCCGCCGGGCTGGCGCTGGTGCCCATGACCGGCTCCAGCATTGACTCCAGTTGGATCATCTATAATAAGCCTAGAGTGAGTCTGCTCGTTTGTCTTCTGTGTCTGTCTCCCTCACACTGGCGCTGGGCGGCGCCGACGCCTCGCCGCAGGGCCTGCTCTGGCCCGCCTTCCACAACGGCGTGGCCGCCGGGCTGGCGCTGGTGCCCATGACCGGCTCCAGCATTGACTCCAGTTGGATCATCTATAATAAGCCTAGAGTGAGTCTTCTCGTTTGTCTCCTGTGTCTGTCTCCCTCACACTGGCGCTGGGCGGCGCCGACGCCTCGCCGCAGGGCCTGCTCTGGCCCGCCTTCCACAACGGCGTGGCCGCCGGGCTGGCGCTGGTGCCCATGACCGGCTCCAGCATTGACTCCAGTTGGATCATCTATAATAAGCCTAGAGTGAGTCTTCTCGTTTGTCTCCTGTGTCTGTCTCCCTCACACTGGCGCTGGGCGGCGCCGACGCCTCGCCGCAGGGCCTGCTCTGGCCCGCCTTCCACAACGGCGTGGCCGCCGGGCTGGCGCTGGTGCCCATGACCGGCTCCAGCATTGACTCCAGTTGGATCATCTATAATAAGCCTAGAGTGAGTCTGCTCGTTTGTCTTCTGTGTCTGTCTCCCTCACACTGGCGCTGGGCGGCGCCGACGCCTCGCCGCAGGGCCTGCTCTGGCCCGCCTTCCACAACGGCGTGGCCGCCGGGCTGGCGCTGGTGCCCATGACCGGCTCCAGCATTGACTCCAGTTGGATCATCTATAATAAGCCTAGAGTGAGTCTGCTCGTTTGTCTCCTGTGTCTGTCTCCCTCACACTGGCGCTGGGCGGCGCCGACGCCTCGCCGCAGGGCCTGCTCTGGCCCGCCTTCCACAACGGCGTGGCCGCCGGGCTGGCGCTGGTGCCCATGACCGGCTCCAGCATTGACTCCAGTTGGATCATCTATAATAAGCCTAGAGTGAGTCTGCTCGTTTGTCTCCTGTGTCTGTCTCCCTCACACTGGCGCTGGGCGGCGCCGACGCCTCGCCGCAGGGCCTGCTCTGGCCCGCCTTCCACAACGGCGTGGCCGCCGGGCTGGCGCTGGTGCCCATGACCGGCTCCAGCATTGACTCCAGTTGGATCATCTATAATAAGCCTAGAGTGAGTCTGCTCGTTTGTCTTCTGTGTCTGTCTCCCTCACACTGGCGCTGGGCGGCGCCGACGCCTCGCCGCAGGGCCTGCTCTGGCCCGCCTTCCACAACGGCGTGGCCGCCGGGCTGGCGCTGGTGCCCATGACCGGCTCCAGCATTGACTCCAGTTGGATCATCTATAATAAGCCTAGAGTGAGTCTGCTCGTTTGTCTCCTGTGTCTGTCTCCCTCACACTGGCGCTGGGCGGCGCCGACGCCTCGCCGCAGGGCCTGCTCTGGCCCGCCTTCCACAACGGCGTGGCCGCCGGGCTGGCGCTGGTGCCCATGACCGGCTCCAGCATTGACTCCAGTTGGATCATCTATAATAAGCCTAGAGTGAGTCTGCTCGTTTGTCTCCTGTGTCTGTCTCCCTCACACTGGCGCTGGGCGGCGCCGACGCCTCGCCGCAGGGCCTGCTCTGGCCCGCCTTCCACAACGGCGTGGCCGCCGGGCTGGCGCTGGTGCCCATGACCGGCTCCAGCATTGACTCCAGTTGGATCATCTATAATAAGCCTAGAGTGAGTCTTCTCGTTTGTCTCCTGTGTCTGTCTCCCTCACACTGGCGCTGGGCGGCGCCGACGCCTCGCCGCAGGGCCTGCTCTGGCCCGCCTTCCACAACGGCGTGGCCGCCGGGCTGGCGCTGGTGCCCATGACCGGCTCCAGCATTGACTCCAGTTGGATCATCTATAATAAGCCTAGAGTGAGTCTGCTCGTTTGTCTCCTGTGTCTGTCTCCCTCACACTGGCGCTGGGCGGCGCCGACGCCTCGCCGCAGGGCCTGCTCTGGCCCGCCTTCCACAACGGCGTGGCCGCCGGGCTGGCGCTGGTGCCCATGACCGGCTCCAGCATTGACTCCAGTTGGATCATCTATAATAAGCCTAGAGTGAGTCTGCTCGTTTGTCTTCTGTGTCTGTCTCCCTCACACTGGCGCTGGGCGGCGCCGACGCCTCGCCGCAGGGCCTGCTCTGGCCCGCCTTCCACAACGGCGTGGCCGCCGGGCTGGCGCTGGTGCCCATGACCGGCTCCAGCATTGACTCCAGTTGGATCATCTATAATAAGCCTAGAGTGAGTCTGCTCGTTTGTCTCCTGTGTCTGTCTCCCTCACACTGGCGCTGGGCGGCGCCGACGCCTCGCCGCAGGGCCTGCTCTGGCCCGCCTTCCACAACGGCGTGGCCGCCGGGCTGGCGCTGGTGCCCATGACCGGCTCCAGCATTGACTCCAGTTGGATCATCTATAATAAGCCTAGAGTGAGTCTTCTCGTTTGTCTCCTGTGTCTGTCTCCCTCACACTGGCGCTGGGCGGCGCCGACGCCTCGCCGCAGGGCCTGCTCTGGCCCGCCTTCCACAACGGCGTGGCCGCCGGGCTGGCGCTGGTGCCCATGACCGGCTCCAGCATTGACTCCAGTTGGATCATCTATAATAAGCCTAGAGTGAGTCTGCTCGTTTGTCTTCTGTGTCTGTCTCCCTCACACTGGCGCTGGGCGGCGCCGACGCCTCGCCGCAGGGCCTGCTCTGGCCCGCCTTCCACAACGGCGTGGCCGCCGGGCTGGCGCTGGTGCCCATGACCGGCTCCAGCATTGACTCCAGTTGGATCATCTATAATAAGCCTAGAGTGAGTCTGCTCGTTTGTCTTCTGTGTCTGTCTCCCTCACACTGGCGCTGGGCGGCGCCGACGCCTCGCCGCAGGGCCTGCTCTGGCCCGCCTTCCACAACGGCGTGGCCGCCGGGCTGGCGCTGGTGCCCATGACCGGCTCCAGCATTGACTCCAGTTGGATCATCTATAATAAGCCTAGAGTGAGTCTTCTCGTTTGTCTCCTGTGTCTGTCTCCCTCACACTGGCGCTGGGCGGCGCCGACGCCTCGCCTTTGTGTATGTGTTTTTGTTAAATGTTTTCAAAAATTTTGTTAACGCACGACCCGACTTTAGCTATTATTGACTACGACGATTACTAATTAATAATAAACAGTGATTTTTAACATTTGAAACAGAACAGAATAATTCTTATAAGATACGAGTAAGTAAGGAGAAAAAGCCAAAAAGAATTTTTATGCCTTAACTCGAGTATCTGCGGCAACCTGGGATTTAACCTTTAGAACGTTAAAAATGGTTTATACTGCGACGTACCTGGGTTGTATTGTATAACATATGGTTCAGCGGTTTTCGCGGATCGTGTAACAATTGGGGCCGCGCGAAGAAAATTATTGCAAAGTCAGCGTCTTGCCTTGATATTTTTGTGTAAGTCTTACAGAACTTTCAGCACGGAGGCACTCCCTGTACTGGCTGGCGTAATACCCGTCGATTTGGAGATACAGCGTCGCGCGTCGATGTACTATAGATCAAAAGAAATTACCCCCGCGTTCCTTAAGACACGTGATCGTGACAAAATAAATAGACTATTTAATCCGATAGATGACGTATTACAGACTCTTCTATCAGAATGGCAGGAAAGGTGAGAGACTTCCGTAAAAGGCCGTCATCTGTATCTGTTCTTTCCCTCTGTGAGAGACAGATTAAAGAAAACCTGGCTAGAGGTCGACCATCAAGTAGCTCAATTTTTAACGGGACACGGAAACTTTAAGGCCAAGTTATTTTATTTCAAGGTTGTACCTTCTCCTTTCTGTGAGTGTTCTACCGCAAATACCAGAGTAGAACAAACAGCTCATCACGTTCTGTGGGAGTGTGATCTTTGGCATGACGAACGCGTAATCATGTTGAATTCTTTACATGTCACTTCGAGCGTAGTTTATTATTCTGATCTCGTAGCAAGCAGAGAGAATTATCAGGCATTTAGAAGGTTTTGCAATACATATTATTGGAATCAAAATAGTAAACAACAGCTCATAGCATTAGGTCCCAATAGTAATGTAACAATAGACCGTGGTGCTCGGCAATCGAGCCTCACTTGATTTGCCATCTCTCTAGGGTATAATGCCTTTTGCTTCAAATTGCTGTTTCTCACGTAGTTGTTAAGGAGGGAAGTCCTTTCAATACTTCCTACTCCGACTATCTTCTTTCTGATTAAATTCGTTGTGAGTTCCAAGACAGCTGTAGTTTATTCCCCGGGACGTCAATAAGCTTCATTGCTTATTGTCTATCCTGGCTACACAGGAGACACAGTGGTGGGAATGTGTGGTGGGCTTGTCCCGAAAGATACGAGTAAATAAATAATACTGAAATTATTATGGGTTGCCAGCACAAAGAATTTAAATGTTGCAAGCGAAATATATTTGTTTGTTTGCTCATAAATAAATTTCTAGTGTATCAGTGACTTTGCCTACAGATGTCCCATTATCTGGTATATTGTAAATTGTAATGTGTATTATATTTATGCAGGGTACAACAGAAATGTCAACTGAACACGCTGGCTTCCTGATGGGATTGGGCCTGAACGGTCACCTTCGGGATATGCCCTTCATGAATATGTACGAGTACTTGGTTAAATGTCATGAGATGATCAGTGTGGGGCTGCTTCTGGGATTGGCCGCTACTTATCGAGGTAAATTTATTACTTTCAAGGAATTTCGACCTTATGTTTTTATTGGGATGGTGAGGGTTAGGACGGAAAGAATTGAAAAAATCGAGATACGTTATAATATGTAAGAGTTTTTTACAATCTGGGAAAAGGGAGGAAAAGTGAATATATGTGACAAAGTAAAATAGACTTATAAAATCATAAAGGTTTACAAAAGAGTTCGATTATTTTATTAACACTATTGTTTTGTCATTAAACTCCAGTGTACTTTCCGCAACTGCATATTACTTGGTGTTTTTTTCACCACCGGCCATTAACATGGCTTAACAAATATCAATTGATAACTGTCGAAACCGACTGCTTGATATCAAATCAAATCAAAATTGATACCTTCCAATACACGGAAAGACTTAAGATTTTCTTGAAACCCATCCATAATCATATCTGGAGTCATAGTTGCTTAACTTACATGTTAATTCGATTCTGTCGTGAACTGGTGTTTAAACGGAAAATTGAGATTGAAATGTAAATGGATGAATTAGTAGAATAAATTCGTCAATTAGATGAAAAATCCTGACTAACACTATAAATGCGAAAGTATCTTTGTTTGTATGTTTGTCATTCTTTTACGTCGCAATCGAAAACGGATTGACATGTTTTTTTTTGGGATAGGCTAAGGTCTGGAGAGTGACATAGGATACTTCTTATCCCAGAAAAACATCTTATTTCCACTAGAAGAAATAAAGTCCGTGCGAAGTCGAGCCGGGCCGCTAGTATTGTATAAAAAGACTAGGTGTTGTCCGCGGCTTCGCCCGCGTAAAAATAGCTCTGTTGCTCTGTACTCTACAATATGTATACAAATCATAATGATCGGCTGCTTAGTCAAGCCATGAAGGAATTTAACAAACACAAACTCACTTTCTCATTTATAATATTAGTATGATATCTAGTCTGATCCGGTCCGGTCTGTTTTATTGTATACAAACTCTCAACCAACTTTATACCATATTTTTTACACTTTATTTCAACCCATTTCTTTTTTCACGTTTTGTCACCCCATTTCCCCCTTTAGGGGTTGAATTTTGAAAAATCCTGAAACACGTACTTACTCATTTACCGCCAGGAGTATTCCTGCGAAGTTTCAAATAAAATAGTCTAACTAATCTAGTTTCTTCATACAAACTTTGGACCCCCGTTTCACCCCCTTAGGGGGTGAGTTTTGAAAAATCCTTTCTTAGTGCACCCCTAGACCTCATAGGGAAACTATGAGCCAAATTTGGAGTCTAGACCCAGCGGTTTGGGCTGTGCGTTGATATGTCAGTCACCAATCAGTCAGTCAGTTTCTTCTTTTAAATATTTAGATAGATAAAAACTTTATTTAAAAAGTGTTACAATAAATAAATCATTTTTTAAATATTTTTTTTAATTCCAGGTACAATGGACGTGCAAGCGACGAAAATGATGAGCATTCACCTAGAACCGTTGCTCCCACCTACGTCTATTGAGCTGGATATTCAGCAGAACATCTTAGTGGCCGCTTTATTAGGCGTCGGCCTTATTTACCAGGATACCGGACATATACATTACTCACAAGTTTTGCTCAATGAGATTGGTAAGATTATTTTTTCCTGGTATTTTCTGGTCCACTGCTGGGTAAAGGCCTCTGTCTCTGCTATTTCTTCTTACAATTGATACCGAATTCCAGTCAGTTTGTCTGTCCATAGCTTTCTTGGCATTTGTCAAGATGTCCGGATGGATGTCCTATGGGTTCGGGTTTATGCGGCAAACATGACACGCCCAGTCCCATTTTTTTTCCATAAGATTAAAACTCAGTGTCTGAAACTCATCAGCTACACGAGCGTTTGATTTTGAATAAGTTTTTACGAATAATATTTTTGACAATAGAAAAGGCCTGTTTTTTTTCACTTTATTAATTTTCCATACATTTTGCTATTTTCTTTAAATCCAGTAATATTCTAAAAATAATTGTTTGTGTAGGTAAACCACCGGGCCCTGAAATGGAGAACTGCGTAGAACGCGAAGGGTACGCGTTGGCCGCCGGTCTGGCTTTGGGCTTCGTCTGCGTGGGGTCCGGCCACAACGCACCAGAGCACATCGCCCAAAGACTACGCACTTATATGCTTGGAGGTGACAAACATCCGCTAAGTGGTGAGCTGTGTAATGTTCATATTTAACAAAATCACTATTCATCCCATGGTACAATCCGCGCCACGAGAGATGAGACCTGATTGATTGCTGATTTGACTTGCGCAGTAGATGATTTTTAGTGAAATGGTATAGAAATCGTTTACTGCGCAGCGCAGGTCGAATGGCGTATCACATTCGAAACAACGAAACTCTAGTCCTGTCAAAATAGACGTTACTAGATAGAATAAGGTTCAAAACAATTCAAAGAAACGTTCAGTCCGTATTTTCGGAATTTTGATTTATGTAGAGCAGGTCTTGTCTTTCGTAGCGCGTATTGTATAAGAGTCTCTCTTGGTTTGACTAAGCATACTCTCTGTTCATTTCATTCACTTCATTCATTATAGAATTGTGTTTTTTTTGTAAGTCTAATGACAGCATGATATGAAATGTTGTTTCAGGTTCCCAAAAGGAGAAGTACAAGCAGGGCTCGTTCGCGATCCGCGAAGGCGCCACCGTGAACCTGGACGTGACCGCCCCTGGCGCCACCGTCGCCCTCGGCCTCGTGTACTTGCGCTCGAACAGCGCCGCGCCCGCCGCCTGGCTCGCCGCGCCCACGACGCCGTACCAGCTCGACTTTGTCAGACCGGATTTGTTGATGCTGAGGATCATTTCTAGAGGTGATTTATCTATATATTCGGAGTGAGAGAGATTTCTTTAAAGGCGCGGTCCCACTGCTGCACACGCTGTGCACGAACACGTGGGCCACGTGACACATTACAACTGCGTAGATGACTACGTGGGTCTACGTTTCCACAGCGTGCGCAACGATGTGCACGCTTTGTGGAACAAGCTGTGTACCGCATTCACTGCGTGCATGGCGTTGACAGCGTTGAGCTATGTTGAGCAAGCCACGCGTGTATCAATGACGTCACTTGATGGTTAACGTGTCCGTGGGTTGCAGTGGAAACAATCACGTACATCCTCTTGCAAAGCAAAGCTTAACACACGTGCGTAGCCTCTTCGTGCGCAGCAGTGGGGCAGCGCCTTAATGGTTGGTTGTACGGCATACTTTGGCATGCTGTGATAACCATTTTATCGACTTGTGATTTTTACCACTATATCGATTGTCTATTGATCAGAATAAAAACAGATTCAGTCGCTTACGCTATCTCGCTCATTTAAAATTTTGCATGAGCGAGATAGTTATATCGAAACTGGATTTTGAAAAATATAGCCATTGATCCGCTGCACTGATGATACTACCAATTTAAATTGGTATTCGAAAATAATATTAAAATATTTTCATTTCATTTTATTTCTTGTGCGACTGAAATTTGGCTATCTAAACATTGAATAAAAGAAATTGTATGTTTCATGAATAAAAATAATTTATGTTATTCAGGGCTAGTATTATGGGACAGTATTGAAGCTAGTGAACAATGGATTGAAGACCAAGTTCCTTCAACGATCAAACCGTATTGTTTTGTGAAGCCGACCGACGACAGCATAGATTACGAAGCTATGAAGTGAGTACATTTACATTTGGTTTACATTTTTAGAACACTAACAAAGTTCCTCTCTTCCGACGGTGGAAATAATCTTCAAATTCTAGAAGTTATCTAACCTTTTACAAAATAAAAGTCGCTTAAGTTATTACTCATAAATATGGTATTTTTTTTAAATCACTTCAAAAATGATACCCTCATGGGATACTTAAAATGTTTTTCGGTATAAATATCGTGTAAACACGTAAAAAAATGATAATGCTAACAAACACTTACTTTTAAAAAAAAAAATTTTACACATTAAAACATGTAGACCAGTAACAAAATTTTATACATTTTGTTCACAGCCAAGCATATTGCAACATAATAGCGGGAGCTAGTTTCGCATTAGGGCTAAGGTTCGCGGGCTCCGGAGACGAAGACGCAAGAGACGCAGTACTGCACTTCGCCAAACTGTTCCTTACGCTTGGCGGAAAGAGTATTGGCGAGTTGGCGGGACGTTCTACACTAGAAGCTTGTCTATGCGTGTGTTTATTGGCTGCTGGTATGGTGAGTGAAAAATATTTGTGTTAATGATTCAAATAATGTTTAACATTTAAAGGCGGTACAGACTGCTGCAACGTAACATGCAATATAACAAAATGTTTATAGTTTTTTTTTATACCATAAAGGTGGCAAACATGCATACGGCCGGCCTGATGCCGCAGTGGCGGTCCTACCAATAAAGCCGAAAAGCCGGGCTTATCCTACTACAATACGCAATAAAATATTTTAAAAAAATTTGCTTTTTACTCCCATCGATTAAGCTCTTGATTCTTAGTCCTCAAAAAATAGCAACCCCTTGTAAAGTCACCCTGTATATTACGATGTATTACAGATTATGGCAGGTCGCGGCGACATCGCAGTGTTGCGGCTTTGCCGTCGCCTTCGAGCGCGAGTTCCCGCCGCGCCTATTTCGCCGTCTACTCCCGCACTTACACACGGGGGACAGGTAAAAAGATTTTCTTATGATATTTGTCTTCTGTATTTTCGAGGATAAAAGGTATCATACCATTTTTCTGAAATAATTATTAGGAATACAAGAATCTTTTGTGTCACTTCATGTTCTAAATCATCTCTGTGTCAAAATTATTACAGCTAATTGTTACAAACATAAACATTAAATGACACCGAGTCCAGAACTCTCAAAATTCGACACAAATTCCAACAACTCTAAAAATGTAGGAGTGGTTTCAATAATGCCATAAGTACGCAGCCCTTGCTTTGGAATAGAGGCGCCTTCAAGTCCATTGGCTTTGTCCAAATGTGTTGGTATTTGGTACATATAATCACTCGCTATTTTGTTTGCGCACGCAGTAATTGACAACTGAGATTTGAGGACAATTATTTTTGAAGAAAATTACAAACATTACGTCTCCATTGGTTACCTGCTCGCTGAATAATGCCGTATAGATTAATCATCAAATAAACTGACAGTATTTTTGACAGGTTAATAATGTCAAATAGCATGTTTGGGACTTTGGAAACCGGAACCTTTTAAATATTACTATTTTCGTATACTATATTACAGATGGCAGTACACTGCACGATCGGTCTGCTCTTCCTGGGCGGCGGTCGCGCTACACTCAGTACTACCCCGACGGCGATCGCTGCGTTACTGGCTGCTTTCTTTCCAAAGTTCCCTACTCACAGTGAAGACAACAGGTTAGCTGTTAGGCCCGGCGCCCATTATCAGCATCGGTACGACTGAGGATTTTAGGTGGCAAATAGCAATATACTATAACATAATGGTAATAAAGTAGAAATTTCCGTGATATGTGGTCGTAATAACAAAAATACCGCTTCGGTATGCTTGAGGCTGCTGTATCGGCAGCCTTGAGAATGCTTCGGGATGCTTCGGCATCCTTCGGTACGCCGCCGGCGCCGAGGCAACACTCGGGGGATAGCTTGCCTTGCCTTGCTTTGATTAGATTTCTCTTCTACTTCAGCAAGAGTTGCTATGAACACTAGATCCCAGTCCACCATATTAAATACAATTCAGACAACTAGCTTGTAACAACTCTGAGACTGTTATGATGAGAAATACGATATTGAGACGCTTCGGCAAGCTACAGGACGGTGCGGCATCCTTAAGGACGCCTCGTCATCCCCGTTGCAGCATGCCAAAGCATAATTGCCGATAGTGTGCGCTTGCATGTAGGATGCCGAACGATCCTTTTCCTTGCCGATGCCGATAATGGGCGCCGGGCCTTAGATGTTAAATAGTATTAAGGTCGAAACGCACTAGGCGTAACTACGCGAGGCGACACAGCAGCGAAATGGAAAATTGTATGAGCTAAACCGGCGCGTCGCGCCGCTGTAGTGCGGTTTAGCTCATACAATTTCTAAGAAATAATATCTTGACGCGCCGCGCCGCTGCTGTGTCGAGTCGCCTAGTGCGGTCCTACCTTTATACTAACAATCCGCGCCACGAGAAATGAGACCTGCCCCCTTACTCTTGAAGATAATTCCGCACGATCGTCATTGGATTGTTAATTTTAGGTATTCTTTATAGCTAAACTAGCGCTAACTAAATACTAAACTAAATGAAATCGGATTGTATGCTAACCAAATAGTTAGTAAAGTATAAAATTTCAATGGTACGAATTAAAATTTCAATGGTACGAATTAGGATTTCTGTTCATTTTGCATTTTAAATTATACAGAATTGAAATTAAAATTGCGATTGCTATGCAGAGTAACCTAGCTGGCGTATCACGTGATTCGACCTGCGCAGTACACGATTTCTATACCATTTTATTAGAAGTGTACTGCGCAAGTCAAATCAATCAATCATGTCTCATCTCTCATGGATTGTATATACGCGCGGATTGTATATAGATATTTCACGCAAATTCGCCTGTATTTGATTTAGCTCTGTTCCTAAGGATCGTAAATAACAAACTGTCTTTTGTGCAAGAACTTTCACTATTTCTTTATCATGATTATGCGTTTCAAATCTGACGGTGCGTGCGGGCTAGTGCGAATTAATAGTGTATAAGTCGGTTTTAGAAAGCTTGTTTTTCTCGTGTATGCATGAGCCAACAAAAGTAATGTTCAGTTTTATTATTATTATTAGCCTAAACTGTCCCACAAATGGGCAAAGGCTTCCATGAGTCCCTTATATTTATGGATTTCATTTCCTTTATTTATTGCATTACATGTGACACCAACCTTATATTACTGTACATAATACATAGCAGATATCTACATGCACCTTTTAAGGTATAGCAACTTGAAAAAGAGAGGCAGACATTAATTTATCTTCCAGATATTCTTTGACGCTTTATTAATTAGCAATAGTTTAACTGATTTTATAAATGAGCGATTTTATTATTCAATGTTTTATATTGGATATGAACGAGTTTATTTTACTTAATATAAGTATAAATTTCACTTTTCAGGTACCATCTACAAGCATTTAGACATTTATATGTATTGGCTGTAGAGGCAAGACTGATTTTGCCAAGAGACTTGAGTACGGGAAAGCTTTGCTACGCTCACATTCAGGTATGCTGTACCTGTCTGTTACATTTGTATGCAAATTCCGTATTTATAAATTAAATCTATTCCTGGATGATATACACAACGCTAATACTAGTACTATGTATACTTGATAGCTTTCACATACAGGCCCGGTCGTCGAGTGGCTAGCAATGGTCACTTTATATCAAGGGCCGCGGGTTCGAATCCTGCGCAAGGCAAACATTCGTGTGCATGAACATGTCGGTTTGCTTTAGTCTGGGTGTTTTCTATGTATAATAAGTATTTATTTAAAAAAGAAAAAGTATTTTAAGTATATTTATCAGCAATCTTAGTACCCATAGTACAAGTTTAGTTGCTTAGTTTGGGACTAGATGGCGTTGTGTGATTCGTCCAAGCTTTTTTTTAAATTCATATACATAGAAATCATCTGGACTGAAAGAAATGTATATATAATTAGTTCTTAGGTAACCAGTAGATATTTGCTTTAAATTTTTGTCCCGCCAACAATATTTCTGCATTACCTGATGGTTGACTGGTAGAGAATGCCTTTCGTCCGCCAATTGTACTTTCAATCGTGCAATAAAGAATAAATAAATAATAATATAATTTTATAGGTCATCGACCTTGAGGGGGCGGTGAAAGAAATGAAAGCGCCGTGTATAATACCTGAATTAGAAACACTAAAGGAAGTCAAGATCAATGACCCCAGATATTGGCCCATCACTTTCCAGAGAGATCGAAATTGGGACTTGTTGAAGTAAGTACTGATATTTTCTTACGTTATAATTTAATCTAATACATATAATAAATTGTAGATCCCGGTATGTCTGTATAATAGGAAAATATAAGAAAAGTAATAAAAGCAAAAAAAAAATTTTTTTTGTTGTGTGTCTGTCTATTTGTACGCCCACATCTTCGTAGTTACTGAACTGATTTTAATGCTTACACAGGAAGATAGAGCTCGACTTGGAGCAAGATATAGGCTTTATTTCATTTAAATCGAATATCAGGAAAAATTATCTTCATTTACGTGGACATAGTGGCCCGACATAATGAAAATTAAGTTCCTCAAAACTTCACTAGATGTCACTGACTCCGATTTTTCCGTCGATACACATTTAACCACAAATTCCACCAATTCCACGCGGACGAAGCCGTGGTCAAAGCTAGTTGTAAATAATTTTATGAACCCCTTCATACTGACGTTTCGGCGTCGGCGATGTACGGTAAATTTGTATTTACTAAGAAGAACGGGCAAGCACTAGCTCTTTTAAAATGGTACTAATAAAAGTTGTATATTTCCAGAGTCTTTCTCAATTACACTTGGTGTATTGACATAAAGCAACGCGCCGGCTGCCTATCATACCTAAACGATCCACTGGGCTTCCTTACAATATTGGCTCAAACATTAACACTCGACAAATCAAACATCTGGTCTGCATCATCAGAGAACATAAACTTATTTACAAATGACGAACAAATTAAGAATTTCGTTAAAAATTATTTATCGAAGGACAATAATTCTAATAGTAGTATATGTGGGGATTGTCTACTTATAAAGAAAAGGAAAGGTGTTAAAAATGAACCATTTATGTCGAAAAGTTGTTTGTGTAGAAGATACAGTAAAGAGGAACAAGAACACGTACAGGCACTTAGTATGGTGACATATGAGTGTGTCGTCAAAGATATATTATGCGCGTTGCCTATTTGGACTACGTTTTTGAAGGTAAGGTTTAATACTTTTACTAGTTGATGAATATTCCGTTTTTCCTGGACTGATTATTCAGGATAAAAACTATCCTATGTGCTAATCCAGGTTTTAAACCACGTATGTACCAAATTTCAAGTAAATCTTCGTGACAAACAAACATCCAGATTATCTACACATTCATCCATACATACTTTTGTGTTTATAATATTAGTAGTATTTTCCCTATTTTGGAAATAATTTTCGTACCTACTAGTTCTATATATGAGAATCAAGGGTTGATAAAAACATTTTCTTCGATCTATAAAATCCTATACATGTAGATATATTTTGAATGAAGAGATAATAGTTTCTCACACATCGTAGATAATGCCGCGTACACACAGACATAGTATCTCGGAGAAACATTGACCTTAATTGGTCGAGAGACTAACTAATCAGGTTTCTAAATTACAGATAATAAAAACAATGAAGACCAACCCGACGTCATACCAAATATGGCAAATTAAACTGCTATTATCGCAAATAGAGAACCACAACCGAAGATCACTAAATGAAATGAAAGTCGACGGTCAAGAGACCTATAACGAACCGCTAATATCAACAGAATTCACTTTAGCAATAAAACAGAAAGTATCAAACATATTTGATAGTTGGGAAATAAAAATTGTACCATTCCTAAGAAAATACTTAGGTTTACCTAGCAGTAGAAAAATTAACTCGTGCGATGAAGATATGAAGAAAATGTTAAGCGCCTTTTTAGTATGCTATGATTTACCTAAAGGTGTTCTTAGAAATGTCGTGGGTGACAATGATTTAGAAGTATTATTAAAACTGGAAGAATTAAATCTGTCGGCGGATGCTGTGAGCAAAATAGAGGCGCTGCTTAGATGATTAAGGTCTTTGTCTAGGGGTTACGTAACCCGCTCTAGATGTCATGGCGATTGTGTTCATGATTGGCATTAGACTCAAGTGAATTGATAGACAATTATTCAGAACTTTGCGCAAAAATTAACTGTAAGTGTTATGTAAATAGTGTGTTTTCAGTTGCGTCTGCAGCGTTTCCAGTGCACAATTTAGCTGTATCTAACTTATTTTTGTTCAACAACGACTATTGACGTAAGCTGATATGCGGACGACAAATTCGACTTACCACGACCATGAATGTAACATGTAAAATGATCATGCAATGAAAGAATTTGCCGTCCAATTGGTCGCAATGTATCTTGCAATGTAACCTAACTCCTGTAGTAACCCATAGTGATAGTCATCGTTAGAATCAGTTATATGTGAATTCATTGTTACTAGATACTTAACTAGTTGTTTTTTTTTTTTTTAATTTTGTGTAGAAATATGAATTGTTTTGCTATGACGTCATTGTAGTTAATAGTATCTAGTTAAATTCTGTTATTGGTTCTAGAATAAACATGTAACATATTTTGTATAATAATCTTAATGTTGTAATTTAACTAATTAAAATTACCAAAGTTGATATAGTGTAATTGATCGCGTAGATTTATATACGACTTAATAGAAAATAAAATGTAACCCCTCTAGCCTTATTCAGATCTTAAATAATTTTCGAGATTTCATATTTAATGAATAACTATGTCAAATTATAAATATATTATACAGACACTTTATAAATCCATTTTAACAGTAAATAATGTAAATTTAAAAATTGACAGATGTAGCTTGTTGTAATATGTAAAAAATCGTGCATCCAGTGTAAACATTTTTTAATATTAAATACTTATCCGCTTATTAATAAAAAAAGATTACCCTAGGTTTAACTAAAACTAGTTTTGTCACTTTTAACTCGACGCAAAATGTGTCAATCTAAGATTTAGTTAATCCAAAGTTTTACTTGTTTTATTAATATAGGTGTATAGCTCAATGTGGACTTTTGTCTTTTATTTTTTAATCATAATCTAGTTCTGAGCTGTTTTACTTGTGCTCACTTCAACGTTGGGCTTATTTTTTTAGGCCCATGTGATCGTGCGTCTCAATAGATTCCATAATCCACCGGTCTTCATAAAAGCCGATAGACTAAGGCTGAGTTGCACCATATTAGAAGTCATAGTAAAGGTTTGTGTTAAATTTGACACTAACAGTAACGCTGACAACCGGTGCAACACATTTTGCTGTAACCGTCAAATACAGCAAAATGTGTTGCACCGGCGAATTCATTAGCTTTGTTAAAGTTAAAAGTGTTGCAAGTCAAATGAGGTGTGATTTACCCCAAATTCGTTGGGGGTAACATTTTTAAATATGGCATCATCATCTAGCGCTGTCCACTAGTGTCAAATTTTTGACAGTTCGGTGTGTTTTTGTTTTATTTCAACGTGTTTGACAGCTTGACGGATAATATAACACAAACAATAGCACTAACCAGCAAAAAGTGAGCGGTTAAGGTTAAAGTTATGACGTCATTTAACTATTTGCCAACTGGTGCAACTCATTTTTAGCCTAACCGGTACTTTAACTGAAGTTTCGTTGTTTGTTATTGTTAAAGTAAGATGGTGCAACTCAGCCTAAAACTACAATCTGCGCCACGAGAGATGTGACCTAACGTACCACGTGATTTGATCCCGCGCAGTAGACGATTTCTAGTAAAATGGTATAGAAATCATCTACTGCGCAGGTTATATCACGTGATACGTCGGGCCACGTCTCGTGGCGCGGTGAGATTCGAGATGTATCACATTCTTAAGTGATCATAATGTCCAACGAGAAATTGCTTCTGAATACTGTAGCTAGTTGCCTGACAGCAAAGAATTGTATTAAATCCATGGTATAACAAAACTATGTATTCCCTACCCGTGACAGCTAGGTCACGTGATTGGCCCAAGATTACGTCATCGGCTGTGGTGCGGGGTGCGGGGATAATATGGTTGAATATGTCAAACTGATCGTGACGTAGTCTTGGGCCTCTTGGGCTATCGACACGGGAAGATATTACCAGGCGCAGTATTAATATACTGCGCCTGGTAATATCTTTCCGTATTTATTGTATCATGGTTAAATCTTTATATCACGTGTATTTTTGTCAAATTGATCTCTTCATCTACCTGGGCATTATCGTGCAGTTAGCATAAATATGTTAACACTTTAGTACGTTGTCACTATAACATTTTTGACATATTTACTCAAGTCTCAAGTTATAAAATGTTACACAAAACTGACAAGGTACTAAAGAGCCAAGATTTATGTCGCTGGCTTTACACTTTTGTTATTAATTAGAATCATTATTCACCTGCAATTTGATTACATTGATATAGAAAATATCACAATCCTAAGCCTGATTTTCCACGCCTACTTTATAATCGTATTAGGAAAATCCAATGATTATGTACTGATTGCCAAATTACATATCTGTTGTAATCGGCACATATTAGAGAGATAACTAAGCCTATATAAACAATCTCGTACATTAAATCAAAACTTTGATAACCAGCATTAGCAAAATGGGTCTTAGAATTGGGTTTTTGATTTCTGTGGTTCTCGTCGGCTGTCTTGGTAAGTCATTATTTTACTTTTTAAATATCTTAAACCAGATTTGAAATGTATTTCACCTACAAGTGTTTATATTACGGAAGTTGGACTATCATAAGGGCCTGGGCATACACGCCACTTTTAGTCGCGTCAATCGAGTAGCGAAAAAATTTGTGAATCACTAAAACGTAGCGTCTATCTTTATGTAGCGTGTCAGATGCTCTTGAAGATAAAGAACAACAATGAATATTTTTATTTAGCAATTTTCTCAACTTCTTGGTGTTCCAAAAGTAATTCACTTGATAAATTGAGCAACATATAAAATTTAAAAACTTATTTTTCAATTTACTAATCCTAAAATAATATAATAATAACTTAAAATATCGCCGTTTAGTTAATGAGAGTAGTATTGTTATTTACTAAATAAATAATTTCCGTTTACAACTTTGTTATCTTTCGACTTTATTAATTGAAAAAATAGAAATAAATATACCTATAATAAGAAAATAATTTATTAAATGAATGTAAAGTGTTGTAAAGAAATAATTGTTTGAGGTTTTATTTTATTCCTTAAACTCTTTGTTAGTCAATGTAAAAAAAGACGTAACTCCATAGTTTTATTTTTTTTAAACATCCTGTTATATAATCGCTAATGAGTTGTAAACGCTACAGCACAGTTAATGAACTGTGTTGATAAGGAGCACTTTAGTAAATATTACTTAATCGCAAGGAACTTGCATTAATTTTTTTAATGATATAAACTGTAAGTACTATATAATATATATAGGCATAAATTGTTTTTATTATTTTATCTGCATACTTCTAATCAGTTTTATCAAAACTATCGAAATGATTAGTAATACATACGTCATAATTAATTAGCACAAATAAATTGTGTAAATTATAAATTCTTAAAAGTACTTTAGCCTCCTGATTAAATAACGATCAGGCAAGATTTAAACTTGTTTTGTTACTTACAAACTTCTTTCAATTTCCTCAAGTATAACAGTGACAAAACCATTATATTAGTATTAGGATAAAAATTCAATTACAAGTACTCACATTTACTACTTTAAATAAAATTAAGAGATGACACATTTTTCAAAATAAACGTCTTTATTTCAGCTGTTCCAGCACCTGATATAGATCAGTCCATATTCTTCGAACATGCTGATCAGAATGCCCGTATAGTTGGTGGCACAACCGCGGCAGAGGGCGCCCACCCTCACATGGTTTCTCTATCAAGTGGTGTATTGATCAGAAGTTTCCTATGTGGTGGTTCTGTGCTCAGTGCTCGTACTGTCCTCACCGCTGCCCATTGCATTGCTGCTGTATTTAGTTCTGGATCTTTAGCAGGGTATGTAACATTCAACAACAACATGAGACGACAACGTTTTTTTATGACATAGGAGGAAAATGAATTTGCGGGTCACGTGATAGCACACCCCGGACACTCCATACAAACGTCTCGTTATAATCACCTACTACTATTACATGAACAGAATAACGTCTGCACACACTGCGCGCATGCGTGTGCGTGCAACGCGTGATGACCGGCCATGAATATGGATCACAACTAGCCACACTTGTGCGGGGCGCGGTGCGGTATCTACAATTGGTGGGAGGGTGTGAATGGCCATTCTGTACGTTAGTATACTATATTAATTCTGTGGTGATAGTAAGCAATCACCGCTGTCCATTGACATCCACAACTACAAGTAATTAGATGCGTTGCCCACATATGAAGGAAGGAAACAGGCAGTGTACGACTACGTGTAATTAATCTACGCTACAAATCTACCACCAAAATCTTCTAAAATACTACTTTGTGTGCTTTCAATTTCCATAATTTCAGTCACGTAATCACATATATTGTTTTTACAGTTCCCTCCGTGGTAACGTCGGATCTAACCGCTGGAGTCAAGGCGACGCTTACAGTTTCTCTCGCAACGTAACTCACCAACACTATGTGTCTGGAACCATCAAGAACGATATAGGAGTAATGTATACTACCGAGCCAATAGTGTTTTCTGCTACTGTTTCTCCAATCGCATTGACTTACGATTTTGTTGGTGTCGGACTCCACACTAGGGCTGCTGGATGGGGACGTATTAGGGTAAATATAAATACTTTATTTATAATACATACCTATCGCCATCTGGTCTCAAAATAAGGGAGGCTTAAATTAAACCTGCTTTAGTCAATCGCAATACACACGGAAGAGTACCCGCCAACATAATGTCGGCAACATTCTGTTGGTGACATGTTGGCGGCTTAACTCACTGCAAGTTAGAAAATTTTAAAACCCGAGTATCGCCGGGCAACTTACTTACGCAAGCCATTGACAAGCCGCCAACATATTATTATATCGGCAATATATGTCGACACTTACATTATTCGCATAAAAATATTTGTTCCTAGTTTTTTACCCTCGATACCCGTTTATCTTTTTTTATGTAAGAAGTTTGCAATAGAACATGTGGGTCACCTGTTGTTATGTAATCACCGATACCCATGGACCACAGAGATACCGGGTGAGTCCCTGAGCCGCCGCCGTTGTTATTTTGTTGTTCTTAAAAAGATATTTCGTCATGTCCTTCGTCCAAATTACATTTATTATATTTATGGGTATTTAAATTGGATATGAAACATATTACAAAATGTTATAGCAAGGAGGACCTATCTCGGCCAGTCTACTTGAAGTTGACACTTGGACAATCGACGGCCAGCGATGCATAGAAGACGTAAAAAATGCAGCCATCGAATTTGAGACAACTGCACCGCCCGTAGAGCCAGCAATCGAATTATGCGTTTTCCACGCCGAAGGATTGGGTATGTGTAATGTAAGTAGACTTTTTTTTAATGATCATAATGTATAACCCAAACCTTATTGTTTAAGTCCATAACAAATGTCAAAAAGTATTCCACTGATACACTATCGGCATTCTTTTGAGACACGATTGAGACACCATTGAGAGTCCATTGGTGCATTTGTGTTAGTAGAATCGGGCCCCAGATCCTGATTTGGGATACAACGAACATGCGAAATAATATCAACACAGTAATAATATTTTTTATATTAGTCATGCATTGCATATTCGAGACAAGCCCATCGCTGTGTCTACTGTATAGCCAGGATCAACAACGGCGACCTCAGATGGACAATAAGCAATGACACTTATTGACGTCCCGGGGAAGAAACAACATCTGTTCAAACTCACAACGAATTTAATCAGAAGGAAATTAGGCGGAATATGAGTTGAAATGCATTGCATACGCAACATCTACAATTTTGGGGAGAGGGAAAGTGTCATCGTCATCTTCCAGCTATTTTTATTTTGGTCCATGACGGAGTCAAACCGCCAGCTAGCTAGCAATATGACATAGCGTATCTCGCTTATAGAAGCTCGATGGCGTCGCATGTGTCGCACTCTAATATGAACACACAAGTTAAGCGACGTCGACACTAGCCAACGTTTCTCCGTGTTTCGGAGGGCACGCTTAGCCGTCGTTGGTCCCGGCTGTTGTCGAATGATGATGATGTCAAGTCGGTGGCCTTCGGGCGGCTTGAAAACAACGGCCTCTGCCAATCCGAGCAACGTGGCAGAGTACGCTCTAATAACCTTCGATTGAAGAGAGACCCGTATCCCTGCAGTGTGATGATTATGGGTTGATATGATGAAGATTATCTCGCTATTTCGCGGTGTAAACCAAAGTATGAAACGACTTTCTTTTCCCAAGGGATCGGTTGTCCGAACATCTTGACTTTAGTGGAGGGATTTGGCGTAGTACCTCTGGAGAAGAGGATAGCGGCGCTTTTATCTGGATTAACTTCTATGCGCCATTTCCTAAACCAGTCGCCAAGGGAGTTGGCGGCGGCTTGGAGGGACTTTACTATGGCGGGTGTACTAGAAGCCGAACAATAGATGGCTGTATCATCTGCGAAAAGGGCAGTATGAGTCACAAGTGGACTGGGTCTAAATTGAGGGAAGTCGCTTGTGTAAAGCGTGTATAGGAGGGGGGAGAGCACGGATCCTTGTGGTACTCCGGCTCTAATGGTGTGAGGGGGGGATAGTGCCCCATCCACCCTATAGCGGAAAGAGCGATTCGACAAGTAGTCTCGTATGATGAGCACGAGACGGTTTGGCACATTAAGTTTGTAGAGCTTATAGATAAGCCCGTTGTGCCATACTTTGTCGAACGCCTTTGCCACGTCGAAAAAGAGAGCGCCCGTTTTGTGCGGGCGGGATCTGTTCGCTCTCCGGTCCAACACGTGTTCGACTATGCGATGCACTTGTTGGACACAAGAGTGTTTGGCTCTAAAACCAAACTGTGCGTCAGGTAAAAGATTATTAGCAAGGGAAAAATCTTTGAGACGAGCGAGAATAATGCGCTCATAGATCTTTCCTATCGAACTAAGGAGACTGATTGGGCGATAGCTCGAGGGCTGATCCTTGGGCTTGCCGGGTTTTGGAATGCCAATGACGGTGGCTTCCTTCCAAGATTTGGGGAAAATACTGTTTTTTAATGCCGCATTGAAAATGGCGGTCAGAAGGAGAATAAGGTGCGCGGGGAAGAGCTTGACGACTCTATTAGAAATCCCGTCAGGCCCCGGGGCCTTCCTATTATGTAAATCTCTGATAAGGGACGCCCGGCTCGCTCGCTCGCGCGCTGGCCGTGTGCCTGCCCTTAAACTGTTTTATAATTTCTGTTTTTTTTTTTTCAGGGTGATTCAGGAAGCGCGCTGGTCCGTCTAGATCGTGGTACCCAGATCGGCATTGTGTCCTGGGGCTTCCCTTGTGCCCGCGGCGCCCCCGATATGTTCGTCAGAATCAGCGCTTACATGAACTGGGTAGTTAATAATCTGATCTAAAGTAAAAAAAAAAACATTTTGCAATAATAATAAAATAGAATTTATTTAATATATTAGTTTGAATTATAATCCGTTATTTGATCATTGTTCGGTTAACAACAAACATAGATTAACACTTTTGCTAAATTTCTTTTATGCTTTCGTTAATGTATACAGTTGCTGTCTATTTCACTTCTGATGCTGACTGTACAATGAGTGTTGAAGTCGGGTTATTTATTTATTTATTATATTACACACAGATTTACAGTCTTGACCAAAGCATCTGTATGGTAGACAATAATTCATAAGAAAAATCTAAATTTAAAACCAATTGAAAAAAAAAAAACAATAATAACAACGAATATTAATATGATTATGAATGAGATTGATAATGTAGGTTATATCAATTTCAGACCAAAAAAAAATCAAAATCAAAATTAAATTAAATTACAATTAAAATCAGATTCAAAGCTATAAAAATTATAATTAAACCGAAATTATTATAAAATTTATTAAACACCAAAATTAAATTATAAAATCAATCGCACTCAAATATGTTAACACTCTATTAAAGAAAACGCCATTTGTGTCATAAAAAATATCTGCCTCAAAATTATGAACAAGCATGTCACCGAGCAACTTTAAAGCTCTCGCGGTTGGAGCATTCTCCGCGTATTTAGTACGGACGGCAGGCAGACTAAACAGGCGTGGTTTTCTACGAGATGCCACGACCGCGCCCTCGCCCTGTTGCCAGCGCGCAGGTACACGTAGCCCGAGCTGTATAAGTACTGACCCATTGTCAACTCTATTTTGTAATAGGTGATAGAAGTGAAACAGAAGCAACATTTTTCTTCGAAATATCATTGTGTTTAGGTCCACCATTCCAAGCACAAACATAGACGGGTAAAGATAGGGGTAATATCCGTATTTTCGTTTGTACAGCCATCTTGCGAATCTCCTTTGCACCCTCTCAACCATAAGCGCATACGTACTCTCATACGGGTCCCAGATTATGGCACCGTACTCCAGCTTACTTCTGACGTAAGCGTTGTATAGTGTGACTGCTACTTTGGTGTCGTCGAAGTCGGAAGCTACCCGAAGAATAAACGTATTTAGTGTAACACCCAAGTCACGGATTGCGTTAACACGTTCAATTGCGCTGCCGTCGAGATTGTAGGTGGTGAGTAGAGGTGAGGGTGAACGGCTGAAAGTAATTGTCTTGCATTTGGCTATATTGAACGGGAGATGGTTGGCCCGACTCCACTTGGCCAGCGCTGCAATGTCGCTCTGAAACCTGACCGTGTCGGAAATGTTATCCACCCCAAGGAACAGTTTTAAGTCATCGGCGAACAAGAGACACCTGGCAGATTCGATGACCTTTGGAAGATCATTGATCATTATAAGGAACAGAGTGGGGCCTAATGTGCTACCCTGACTAACTCCAGATCTGGTATAGTAACAATGCGACAAGTAACCATCCAGTTTCACTCGCTGAGATCGATTAGACAGGTAACTGGCGCAAAATTTAAGAAGACGAGGCGTGAATCCGATCGCTGAACATTTCTCCAGGAGCACATCATTGTCGACTAGATCGAACGCCTTTTGGAAGTCAAAGTAAGAGGCGTCGACTTGTTTACCATTGTTTAGTTCGATACAAACATAGTCGATCAGATTGATTGAGTGGTTGAAGTATAAAACAATAAATAAGAGATTTATTAAAATCTAGATAGTAAACGAAAAGGTAACTCAGTCAGATTAAAACTTAATCTTTTTGTAATCCACTTAAGAGTATAGATAGACAAAGGTATGTAGATAATAAGTAATCGACATATTAATATACGTATAAATATATCGACCTCCAATCCAGACTCAATGACCACGACAAAGTCATCAATATTATTTTGTGACGTCAAACCTCCGGTGCGCTGCGCCGCTATGCCGTTCGCCGCTTTTGTAATATGTCTACACTTATGGTCACATATTATTGGCCCTTTCGAATATTTTTCCTACCGCTCTGGTTCAGAAAGCTGGTGAAATCTGTGCCTATTTAATAGCCGTAACAAAGACAGGTGACATTCTGTCGTACAATTTAGACTTGTCAAGAACCAGTCGGTTTTGTTGACATAACAATATTCTATCAAAATACCAGACTAAAAATATGCCTTGCATTATTTCCTGGCTAGATGGATTTTTGTATAGTTCTCAAATACTATGCTAGAACTATAAGTATAAGCAACATTATAACAAGGTGTAGGTATAGATTGTCTTTATTAAATAAATGTAATTATACTTACTCGTGAGTAATATAAATTAAACAATAAAATTTGCGATATTTAATTTGCGATATCACAGCTCCAGCAAGTCATAAGTGACTATTTCGAATCGAGATATCTCTCTGTAGATCACTTTAAGAAATTACTAAGGAAATTCTTTACTCCGCTTATCCGTGCAAAAACGTCTGGAGCTCCAACAGCGCAGTTATATCCCCAAGAGACGACTCCTATCTGCCTACCAGTCTTTTCAGACACCAAGGCACTACCGGAGTCTCCCTATAAAATAAATATTATCCATACTAATAATTATAAATGCGATAGTGTGTTTGTTTCTATGTTTGTCCTACTCTCACGTCGAAAGTAACGAACTGATTAACATGTTTTTTTTGGGATAGGTTTAACTACTTTTTATCCCGGAAAAACGAAATATCTTAATCTCAAAATAATAAATGGCAGATTCTCTGGACCACGCGGGCGAAGCCACGGGTAACAGTTAGTTAAAATATAAAATAAACACAAAGATTGATAACATTTCAGTCGAATGTTCTAGTCCACACTTACCTATAATTTTATTATGTATATAGTCTGACCGAAACCTCTACTTTCTTGGTCGATTTCATAAATTAAATACCATAAGATATAGTGCGACTTACAGCTAGTTTCTGAAACGTTTTGATTATTAATGACATATTAAAATAAAGCTGTGTCTAACTAAAGAAGAAGAGAGCTTGAGACAAATTTAAATGCGTTTCAGAAAGAAACTGGCTGTTATTTATGTATCTATACTTATAATAAATCTTTAGAGAAGTCAATTCTGTACATGAAAGATATTTCCAAAATAACTATCAGGGGGTGATTAGTGATCGATACTGATGCCAAAAATGCAATCAGTAAAAAATTTGTCAGTCTGTCTGTCTGTATGTTCGTTATAGAAACAAAAAGTACTCGACGGATTTTAACGAAACTTGGTACAATTATTCTTTATACTCCTGTGCAGGTTATAGTATACTTTCATCACGCTACGATCAATAGGAGCAGAGCAGTGATGGGAAATGTTGGGAAAACGGGAGAAGTTACTCCATTTTTTGGTTAAAGCTACACAGAAATCTTCTATAGGTACTTAAGCCTCATGTGAACGTGATCTAAACAATATTATCAATACATTAACTTAATAACACGCAAGGAGTTAGAGTTACACGCTGACGGAGTCGCGGGCACAGCTATTAACAATAATATTGTGCGGTTCCGTATTGATATTTTTCAACTGTATTGTGGGTTGACATATTATATTTCCCTACTAAAATACGAAAGTTAATCTGTCTGTTACATCAAAACCACTGAACCGAGAGGAAGGACATAGGCTACTTTTTACGAAAAGTGACGGAAACGCGGACGAAGTCACGGGCTAGTATAAATTATTTTTTTTTTTACATCAAAAAAACTAGACAACTATGCCTCTGGATAGTTGCCGTAAGAGAGGAGAGCCCTTTGCCCAGTTGTGGGATATAAACGTTCAAAAAAATCAACTCACAAGACACGTGCCGTGTCGGAAAGAATGGAATGTGCAAATCTCCAAATCTGGATTAATTGGTGGGATGCGGCCATCGTTGACAGCGAATTCCGCCATACCATCTTTACACTCATTTGGTGTTATTGTCTTCACGTGGAGAAGCTGCAATAGATCTGGTATAGGAGCCAAGTTCTGGAAATATTATACAAAAATATTAATAAAAAGTATATTGAGCTATGACTAGAGTTTGTATGCGAGTTACAAAGATGCATATACTGCAACAATATTAATTGATACATTACATACAGTTAGCGACATAAATATGTTGTCACTTTATTTCAGTTTAATTATTGAAGACTTCAGTGAACATATCAGCCAGAGCCATGTTATAGTGACAAAGTGTCACAAAATATTTATGCCGCTGACTGTACATAAGAATTTGAACTCCTTGCCTGATAGACACTACTGTCCCATCAGATAGTACTCCTAATTACTTCAAAACTTTTAGACTAAAGTATGTATTTTAAAGTGTCAATAATGAATTTAAAACTGGAGTAAGTTTTAGTTTCTAAATATAATCTAGGTATATAAAAAACAAGTCAGAGACCGTTAGGTAACTTGGAAACAGTGACACAAGCTACTTACAGTTGACATTGACACTAATTGCGGAAGTACACGAAAAGAAGAAGAAGAAATAAAATCTATACAAACCACTACATCATTTACAGCAGTTGGTCCCATCATGCCCCATCCAGTTACATAGCTCTCTTCTCCACCATCAACCCAGTCAAGTTCCAAAGGAATTACAGCTATGAATTCGTTCAATTCCATAGGTTCAGTTGCACAAAGCACCCCTACATCATATTTCATCATTTCACTGTCCCATTCTGGGTGGTTCATAAAATTTGAGATTTTTACTAAATTTTCCACAGAATCCCATCTGTTTGAACCAATAGTTGCACTTAGAGATCTGTGAAATTTTAAATACAAAATAAATATTTCTATGTGAATAAAGTGTGAACGGTGTTGCAAGCGTCCATAGGTGACTGCTTATCATCAGGCGGACTGTATGCTTATTTGCCACCTTAGAGCCACAGCACACGGCGTATTTTATACGCGCAGAGGACGCGCGTTTCGTGCTACATTGAGCTCTTTGTATGTTAGACGTCACGATGGAATGATTGCAACATCGCCTTGGATAACAATACGCGCGTCATCTGCGCGTTTAAAATACGCCGTGTGCTGTGGTTCTTAGTGGTAAAAAATTATCAAAAACAATTTGTATTACAAACCAGTTCAACCAAACGCTATCATTGAATTTCACTGGAAATGCTGTGCAAAGTATGTCGAAACGGAATATCAT